>JAUMJK010001081.1:1200000-1716677 GCA_033558105.1 Coccyzus lansbergi
TACCCTTAAAGCCTCTGCAGCTTCCCAGGTGTCTGCCTGGCCAAATCAGTTCGCTTGAATGGCACCAGCATCTCGCTGCTGCAGGCTCCCCTGGCACAGTCTGCATTTTGGTGGGGGGCCAACAGCCTGTGAGTGCCATTCATGCAGAGGAGGAACTGTGTCCCAGGTCATGCACGAGCACCCCAGGTCAGACCTTCGGCCAGTGCTGTGTCTCAAGTCTGCTCTAGCGCTCCTTCTCCTTCCTGTTTTGCAGCCAGGTCTAAGCAAAAGTCTGAGTTTCGTTTAGCTAGAAGCTGGGCATGCTTGGTGCTTTCTGCTTCTGGCACTGAAGATGAGGTCTCAGGGGGCAATGTGCTTTCCGTGATGAAATCTGTTTGGAAATGGCAGAGATCTGAGGGCTCCCTCAGCTGGAAAATCAGATTCAGCTTACCTGAATGTCAGATCATCTGGGCTGGAGTTAATAAGCAGCTTAGGACAGATGGGGACAAACAGTCATGGAGTTGCTCATAGGAGCCTGTGAAGCTAGTTTCCTTGAAACACCTCCCCCATCAAGACTGGATGAATGTGACCAGCAGAGCTGCACATTACCACAGGGAGATGGACAGACAGTGAAACCTCACAAGCCTCTTCTTAGTGGACAATGCAGCTAAAACTTCTAACTGGTTATTTGTACCTGTCACTCAGCATGCCAGATCCTGCTGCTGCTGGGTTGTTAGGTACTGGGGACATCGGAACGGACTATCTTGTGTTCTCAGAGTCATCCTACTTGCATCCCTAAACACATAGCTGAAGTCCCTGTTTTTCTGTCCCCCACCCTGAGGTGTCTGTGGAGGTGGACAAAGGTGGATTCTGCAAGAAAACCTTGGTATATGTTAGCTTTGAATATGCTGAACTGCTTCTATAGAGAAGTTCCTGCTATGACTGTACATCCAACTCCCTGGAGTATCCCACGCATCCCCAGTACAGAGTCTGAGAGCCCAGAGTTTCTTTCCAAAGTGGGAGAAGATGGCCCTATGTGCTGTGGGTCATTTCTGGGGCTGCCTGCACAGGCAGGGGTTTGCTCACACTGTCAGGAAGCCATGTCATGAGATACCTTGCTTTAGGAGAGGAGACAGGGACAAAGGCAAAAAAATGCAAAATAAACATGCTGAAAATGTGCCTCCTGGTTCCCATGGCTGTAATCCTTCTTCTGATCCCACATTGTCACATCTGAAAGAAAAAGAGAAGGTGGTTCAAGGCAGCCAGGGGCTTTGCCATAAGGATGTCATGACCTTCAGAGGACATATGGAGGGACGACAGGTGTTGTAAGTGTCTCTTCCTGGCAGGCACCGGTTATGGCAGTGCTCTTTACCACAGATGTTTCAGAGCCTCTACATGACTGGATGTGGAACCCTTCTGCTGACAAGGTATGAGTGCCCCCAAAGCATGAACTACATCCTCTCCTTTGGGACATCATGGCATGAACAGATGCTGTGGGAAGGGACCTCTGGAGGTTATCTTGGGACTCAGGTCACCAGCCCTTACTCAGCTTGCCCATCTCCTTCTAGTCAAAGCTGAGATTATTCCTTCATCTGCCAGAGGCCGACAAAATATTGCTCAGATCTGATTTTCTACTACTGCAGTTAGATTTTATGTCCTGTGCAGGGAAAACAATGAAAGGTGAAATCCCTGTAGGGAATAATTTACAAAATTCTGTGGGAAATTGGTATTACAGATGATTATTTGCTGCTGAGAGAATCTAATAGAACTTTGGAGAAAAGATGCCCTTTTCAGCAATAACCACTGCAGTGTACCTAGGCACAAAAGTCTGTCTCTATCGTAAATGTGCTTTGCTGTACATTTCCCTGCTGCACCTGAAATCTAATATTGGATAATTCCACCAGGATTTTTTTTAAGAGATACCATAGTGTAAATAATAAACCTGTTATATTGTAAACAAAGTGAAATGGTGGGTGCTTCAGCCGCTGAAGAACAGACTTTGATTCATAATGGTACCTATTGAGACTTACTTGTTGAAAACATGTAGGGAAAACTTATTTACTATCAAAATAAAACCTGCATTCCTAAGCAGACTGCAGCTGCCAGAAAGCATCAATTTGTTTCAGAACATTTGTCTGAGGATAAAAAAGACACTTTTGAGCAGCTTCTTTTGTGTAACTGGCTCCCAGGATTTTGACAATTAACTTTATTTCTCCCTGTTGAAGGTACCCCATTAAAATAAGACAGTATTAACAGAATAAGAAATACGACAATTTTACCATTGTACATAGTCATTGATATGCTTGTACACATCCAGAAACATTCTTCTTATTTTTTCTCTAAGCTAAGACACCTTTGGTAAGCTACCCTGTGATGCAGTGGTATTAACACTGGATGGGGGAGTAGGTTCTTAGACAGGCTGCTCTTGACTCTTTCACTAAACTTACCAAAGCAGACTGATGGCGTTTGCTGGATCCAACATTGCTGACTACTGTCCCTCTTACTCAGCTGCCTCTGACAGCTCTAGACTTGAAGTAACAGAGACTTTGACCTAGACAAAAGAAAATTTCTGCTTATAATTATCACAGTTGCAACAAACCCAAGAGCATTGTGACTATTTTATTAATAGTGTACTTTGCTGCTCCCAACCTTAGCAAAATCTATGTGTCTGGCTCTCCAACAATATTAGTACTTGGACCTATTTTGTGTGGATAGTGAAGGATACTCCCCAAAGCTCACTTGCCAGCTCTGCTGCTCTGCCAGCACCAGTAATTTGAGAAGGAATGATGGTCCATGTGAAATACACATCTCAGCATGGCCAGAGCACAGGGCCCAGCCAGATCTGTGTGCATGGACAGTTCTATAGATGATTCATTTTCTCTTCCACAGTAGTCCTTATCTTCCCTCTTCTGCTGCTCTACAGCTTCCCTGCTGAGGATGTATGTAGGCAGAGCAGACACCAAATCTGATCCTTGAAATTGTTTCAGAAACATGCCTCCACTTCAGGGTCTCCTCCTGATTGTAGGAAGAGGAGCCAGTGGCAGAAGGCTGGAGCTTGAAGGAGCTCGGATCTAATGTTTTCCTTATGTGTCTCAGTAATAGCTTTATAAAGAATTAGAGCATATTTTTTAGGAATGAACGGCAATGAAAGCATCTGGTTTAACATGATAAACCTTGCTTGTCATACCAAATTTACTTGCCATCAGATCAGCTCACCTGTTAGATTGCTATAGTGGCTCTCTGACATCATCAGGAGTGAATGAGTTATATGGATTAAGACTTTTACAGTCCAGCATGAATTCAGGTAAACTGCAGTGTCTGAAAGGTTTAATGAGAAAAACAGTCTGTATGTGTAGAGTCCTACCCAAGGCATACCTTAGAAAAGTGCAAGTGTCTGTTACGTGGACCCCTAACTGCCTCTTCAGAGTACAGGAGAAACTGGCAAAGGTTAATGATGTCATGGTAAGACACATAAATGTGGCTGAAAAGTGTCTGTCTGATCACAGAAACAAATACAAAGGCTGTAAGAAGGGCTGCTAAGGTCCCATATAAGATGTGTCCTGCATACACATCTCACCTCATCATTTACCTAGAGAGCTTCCTGGGACGTAATTGGCTTTTTCAGGAGCAGGGTGTATAAGCTGTAGAATAGCAACTACACTCTCTCTCACTCCTTGTAAGTTAAGGGAGTTTGATAACCAGTTTTCTGCAACAATTTTGAGCTCTTTCTTGAAGAAAGAGGCACATGGACAGACATACTCTGCACTGTAGTAGAAGAGTTGGTTCATGAAGAAATTTCATAACACATTAGGAACAACTTTAAGCTGTTCTTGAACAGCCTTATTGATGAGTGGCAGTACGGGTGGCTTTGAGCCTAGCATCCCATGACCCACCCAGCTTCCACGCATGCAGCTACAACCAGGCTGCCCAGTCCACCTGGCTCTACTGTTCCGTAATAGGTCATCACTAGAAAGGACAAAGGAAGAAGGAATATCTGTTTTCTGCAATGGGCATGTTCATCACTTCTATCCTAGGTTCTTCTTAGAGAGCAGGAGAAGGGGAGCGCTGCATGGGAGAAAACTTACCCAAGCCTCTCCCCCTGCCACCTTTGTGCCACACTCACCATGACTCTCCAGCTAAAATGAACCAGCCAGCTCCCCTCGTCTCATGGTGGCTATTCCAATGGGGAAGAACAGCACTGACTGCTGAATTCAGAGCCCAGGGAAAAGCCACAGAGCATCTGAGCAACCTCAAACATGGCCACCTCATCTGCTGGGCTTGATGGCAGAGAGGCAAGAGGAAAGCTCTGGTTGCCAAGCCCAGCTAAGATGGAAGCAGCTGGAGTCACCTCCATTGCAGATGTCCAAGGTTTTAAAGAGATTCTGGGAGGGGTGTGAAAAGGGGGAAACTAAGTCCTCAGGCAGCTGTGAACTGTTGTCTTGGACTTAGGCACCTAAGTGCTGTTTTGGACCTCATCCCAAACACTTCATTGAGTGAGTGTTGCATTAACAATAGCCCAATCAAAGGATAAGCAGCAATAGAAGTGCTCCAAACCGCTCTTTTAAAGTGTCCTAGGATATGAAAAAATGATCACTGCAGAAACAGCTGTGCTGGGTTAAGGTGTCATTGCCCCAACCTGTTTCCTCCATGACTTCGACGAGGAAATACCACTCAGAAGAAAAACTATCCAGGCTAGTACCACTGACTTACTGTTAAAATGGATTTGCAGCTCTGGCCCTCCATGCTTCTGTTTGCTTCTTTCCTTTAAAATGGAGGGGCCACTTATAAGGACTTGAGCTATGCAAAGAGCTTTGCAACTCACTCTTCAACTTCTCTTCTGAGATGCATCAAGTACCTACATGCTTTGTGGTGCTGCTCAGGACCACTAATTGCATGGTGAACAGGAGAAGAGAGGCTCTTACAGAAATGATGAGAAATAAAAAGTAAAGTTGCATGTCCCATTTTTCACTCTAAGCAAGCGTACACTAGCTTTGGAGAATACACAGTCTAAGGTACACACTGCCTGCAGGATACAACAAAAGGCAGAGCTGAAGTAAGAAGACTAATTCCAGGTTTTTTCTCCTTAGAGGGGATGCAGCTTGGCTTCTCTGCCTTTGTCTGCCTGACTGAAGTTTAAGGTTTAATCTCCTTTCAAATGGCAGACAAGGCTGGGTAGCTGATAGTCCTCCAAAGCCTTCCTAAAGACAGACAAGGCACTCCAAAACAGCTCGAATGAAGGACCTCCTTCTAGATTCAGGCCTTTGTAACACTTGTGAGATGATAGGGGGTCTTGTGAAGTCCCTCCCCATTTGGGCAAGGGGGTGCGTGGTATGAATGTTCTGTAGTACCCTGGTCTTTGTCTAAAAGACTGACACCTAATGACACTTCTGTATCACAGCTCTGCAATATGCCCAAATATCAGGGGTCAAGCTTGAGCCAGTGACACAAAGGATCTGATAAATTAAGGCTTCCATGGTGCTTGTTTCATATGAAAAGCACAGAAAATATTGTTTATGTTGAGGTACAGTTTCCACTGATGAATCTTAAAGTCCTCTAGTGAACCTGGGGGCGGCATAAATTGTACCAAAGATGGCCTTAGACCAAAATAACCTAGTAAAATGCACACAGATGCCTTCTTATTAATCTGAATGAGGCTTTGCTTAATAAAAATCATCTGTTAAACTGGGGTTTGGTTCTATTTTCCCTTTGGTCCTGGATAGTAGAGAAATGTGAGAATTCTGCTTGACAAGAAAAGCATTTTGGTATGACAGCTTGGATTTCTCTACCTTCCCAGTAAGATTCCTTTGTAATATTAATATCAACTTCTACAAGACAATTAAAATTACTTTCAAACCCAAACACAATACCCACATACCTGCAAACCTTCATGATGCAGGCTGACATTCTGTTGCTGGTGGTGCAATACTTTGCACAGTTGCTGTAACTTAGAAGGTTACTGAGCATACCCATGCTTCTGCATGTTGCCCAGATGAGTTTTTGGCAAAAGCACTTCTTCAAAGAGCTGTCTCCTTTTCAGCCTTTCCAAAAGCAAGTCAAGAGGAAAGCAGGTAAGAAGTAGGGATGACAGCAGTACCTGCAGAACTGCATACCCTACTGTAAAATAATAGGTGAGCAAATACAAGTTAAATTTGAGAGTAAAATATACATGCTCAAGCCAAGTTTATTACTGTTGTCAAAAGACACAACCTCACTTGCTCCTCTAAACCTGTCTGTCAGTGGCTGTGATGTTGGAGGAAAGCAGCTTGGCAAGTATGACTGTGCAACAGGGATGCACAGTTATACCTTTTCTTTTTTTGGATTCCCACTTAAAGCAGAGGTAGATCTGTACCACCCCTAGAGACAACAGCACACTCCTTGTGTGATTTCATAGCTTTAAGTAAGGCATTTGGAAAAGATTTTTCTATGAGGAATGGATTTGAGCCATAATCCTTTGACCCCTTGGCCCATTATAGATGGCCATGAGATGTCATTGCTCTCTGATAACGATTATCCACGCTGCCTCTGCCTACTCCTGTGGTGGTGAGCTGCTCTGGGATGAGTGCATGTCCCTGGCTTCACTCCAGAGCTCCGGGATCTGTATAATCTCCAGTGTCAAGATGTGTTTGGATACAGAAAGCTGCAACACTCTGGTATATATCAGCTAGATAACACGAGCATCCTCTTGCTCAAGGAGACAGATGCCTGGTGCATGCTATTGAGCCACTGAGGGCCCATCCCTCTGCAAGTGTTCTGCTTGCTCTTTAACCCTAGATGACAATCATATCTTCAGGGGGCTGTTCTTTGGAAGGTAAAGTTAGCTTCTCTGCTTCAAATATTACAAGTCTTTCTCACAATTTTTCTCTGTAACAGAGAAGGACTGTAATTTCAGCTTTTTGGGCAAGGCTTCTTGTGGGAATGCGCTGGCATGAAGGGATCTTGCAAACTGTTGTTGAATTTTTTGAGTACTTCTGTTACAGACAAGAATTTCTTCATGCTCTGCCCTTGCTACTGTGCTCAATTTCTCTTACAGAAAGTCCTAAGCAATCTGTTCTAGGTAGTTTTCTCCCCTTGATCTCATAAAACTAGCTTGTGTAGACCTACAGGAGGGAGGCAGTATTTCAGAAAGGACAGAGCTGACTTTTGAAATACGAGATTTAAAAATTAATATTACCACAGCTAAAACCTGAAATTTATAACTTAAATAGCTATTACTTAAGTCCTTATGGAACTAATAGGAACTATGCCACAAAGCATTTATGAAAAGAGCCTTTTTATTGTGTGCTGTGGTTTTGTAGCAGACACACCATTTCAGTGATGCTGAATGATTTTCACAGCCCCATTATATCAGTGGAAATAAATAAGAATCTGTACTGTATTGGTACCTTATATATGTATACATATACCTTCAGGAAAGGGAGGAGACACTCTCAAATCATGTCTTGTGTTTCTATACTGTTTCACATACCTGTATCAATCTTCTCCTTGTGCATCTCCTCCCCCAGATGCCCCAATATTTCAGGCTCTATTGTCTGAGATAAAAAGCTGATTAGCACACACTTTGTGTTTGCAAATTATCTACATTTCTAAGAATATGTTTGCAGCTGTTTTGAAGATGATGAGCCCTCTTTTTTCAAAGTAGATTTGCAATTCATTTAATGAAAAAGTCAAAGAAGTTTTAGCTAATGCCTGTACATAACCTGAGTTTGCTCTCATCTTTTGCTGTAACTCCAACTGGTCAGTATCTGAACATACCACCATAAATCTAGAGTCACAGCTGGATGGGCTGAAGTGTAGCTAGAAATCTCATGGGAGGACAGAGCAGATTCTAGTGTTGATTAGACCTACACTAGTTTTTTTCCACTACCACTAGTCCACACGGTGCTATTAATGGTATCCACGACTTCTTCATTAGAGAAAACATGTTAAAACTTTGCCTGTGCTTGGAAACAGGACCACTTCCTGCCAGCACACTTTTCAGCTACAGCCTCACTTCCCAGTGTCTATAAGACTTCACTTCTCAGCAAGTGATACTCACATTACTAGCGGGAATAATGATGTGGCATAGAATCATAGAATAGTTTGCATTGGAAGAGACCTTAAAGTTCATCTAGTTCCATCCTCCCTGCCATGGGCAGGGACATCCCACTAGATCAGGCTGCCCAAGACCCCATCCAGCCTAGCCTTGAACACCTCCAAGGATGGGGCATCCACGACTTCCCTCAGCAACCTGTTCCAGTGTCTCACCACTCCCATGGTGAAAAAATTCTTCCTTACATCAAGCCTAAATCTGCCCCTCTCCAATTTATACCCATTCCCCCTCATCCTATCACCACAAGTCTTTAAGAATAGTCCCTCTCCAGCTTTCTTGTAGGCTACTTTCAGGTACTGGAAGGTCACTATAAGATGTCCTTGGAGCCTTCTCTTCTTCAGGCTAAACAAGCCCAACTCTCTCAGCCTGCCTTCGTATGGGAGGTGTTACAGCCCTCTGATCATATTTGTAGCCCTCCTCTGGGCCCATTCCAATAGTTCTGTATCCTTCTTATGTTGAGGATTCCAGAACTGGACAAAGTGCTCCAGAGGAGATCTCACAAGAGAGGAATAGAGGGGCAGAATCACCTCCCTCGACCTGCTGGACACGCTTCTGTATTATATCATTTGTGTACCTTTGAATGTAATACATCAAATCTGTACTACTTTATTAAGCAAATACAGGGATTAGACATCTCTTAGAGTAGTAAGCATCCAAATTTTAAGCTGCAAGACACAGGATAGATCCAATACCAATATGCTTTACTACTGATTAGCTATTCCTCTTCCATCTTCCACGGCCTTTGGAGTTGAATCTCTCGCTGCCCAGTCTCAACACCTTGCTGGGAGGCCAGCTGGAAGTCCTAGCCCTCCTCGAGAGTTTTTCAGCTGAATGGTTCTACAAGTATTTTGGTCAGGAAGTTCTCCTAAAAAATGAAGCCTAACTGTTCTTTTCCTCAGATGGGCAATGAAGGAAATTACTGTGATAACTTCCCATCCCTCCTGGGTGTTATTATTTGCTGAGTACTCTGAGCCAAGTCCTTGAATGAAAGAGCTGTAAGGATCATTTCAAGAATATTTATCACTTCAAAAGTTTTGGAGCACTACCTAATTTTTCCCAATATAAACCTACTAAATTCTGAAGGGTGATTTGTGTGTCACACCTTTCACCTTTTTCAGCAGTCTTCATAACGTTCAGGAGCACGCATGTTAAGGTAATGCACTTCCTCTGTGTTAACTAGTCTTTTATTTTTTTAACTTTTTTCTCCCCATTATCCCTCCAGCACACATTTGTGTGCCATACTTTAGAACTCTGAGCTATATCTAACTGACATGACAGCTGAGTCTTTACATCTAAAGGAAAATATTCTCCATCAGTGCACTATTACGCCTCCCCAGGAGCTTGTGGACCAGCCCCTCGCACAGACACCAACTGCTGTGTATTAAATCATCCTTGTAGAATGGTCACCACCCAGCATTATGAACTATTTCCCTCTATTGAATACACAGCCATCCCATTTGCTTCTTTGGGATGCTTAGGAAGCGTTAAAACAGTGCAAGAATTGAATCCCAGAATACCAGGTTAACAGCTAAAGAAACACCAAAGAACTGGCAAATGAAAACATCCCCTCTTCACAGCAATGCTTATCATTTCCCCTGATGAAGCAATAAAATATTTGAAGCTCCTCTGTTCTCAGCTGAAAAGAGGTGCCAGCCTTAAAAACTGGTGATTATGGGCAGGATGAGTAATGTGACATGTTTTCTTGGAAAATGATAACAGCTGTTTTATTTGTGACTAGAATCTGTTCTAAGAAAGTTTAACATATCATGACTGTAACATGTCCATAGGATGGACAAGAGGAAAAAATAAGCATGGGTTTAACAGCACATCTGTGACTAGTTAGTTATGGTAAACTTCAGGTATGTGGTGATTTCAGCGTATGTTCCTAAATACATTCCCAGCAACTGGATCTAAGGAAAAAATGTTACAGACTTACAGGTAATAATTAATGTACTTAGAAACTTCAAATCACACTAAATCATGAAGAAATCTGAGTGATTTCAATGTAAAAATCACTAATGCCGTTCACCCCCAGAAATGAGGCTCCAAGTCTTCAACAAACTCAGTAGGAGTAACAAGGAACTCTTGCCCCTGGCAGCAACACTGATGATGGGACATAAAACATAAACAGAGGACTCCCATTCAGGGATATTTTGAAGCCAGAGAGAATTATAAAGGCATAAAGCAGTAATAACATGCACTGAACAGAGCAGGACTTCCCACTCACTCATCACAGCAATGGCACGCAGCAGTACTGTTACTGAAGAGCTGGCTGGCACGCAGCATGCCTGTGTGTTTTCCATTTTCCCTTCCCTATGCGTTTTCCCTTTTCCCTTCCCTGTGCATTAATTCATCTGTATTTTCCCCCATCTGGCCTGTGTTTCTCGTGTTTGTGTGTTTCTGTTTTCCATGATTTCTGTCCATAATGGCCACACACTCAGACTTGCAGGCACTGCTCTTCGTCTCTAGAGGAGCTGAACCCTGGCGTTCCCTTCTTGTTCAGGCACACAGACCCTCTTTACCATGTTCCATGGGACACTGATCTAAACCTGACCACTGTAACATAGGGGACAGCTTTACTACTTGCTGGGTTTATGCTTCTTTCCAGATACCCACCTTTGTCACACACAGTCACTATTGAGCCACTCATCTCAGAAATGCTTCAGTGCTCTTCTCTTCCGCAGAACCCAGTTACACACTTGTCTCATGGCCACATTTAGTTCTTCCAGCCTTTTCAAGGCTGAAGCTCTAAACTGGAACTCTAAACTGAAGAACTGTGTTCTCCTTCTCTGGAAACAGCCAGAAGAGGCACATCTCTCCAGGCAGCTGTAGGACCATGGGCTTTGCAGAGAGGCAATGCTCCATCAGTAGTGCATATTTTGAGCATTAAAAAGCAGAACTACTTTTTTGCCTCCCCTGCTTTTCTTCACCTTTACCCTTCTCCTGGCATTCACAGACTGCCTTGTAGCAGCAACGTGGGACCACAATCCCATAGATCTGGGCACTGAACTAAGGCAAAACCAGAAGCAACAACTGCCCAAAGAGTCTGGTCTCCAAGAGGCAGATGATAAGATGCAGCAGGAGCAAAGGGAGTCACTGAAAGCCATTGCCACTGAGAAGCACAGTACTCTGACTTCCCAAACTAATGGCTTCGTGCATTATACTAGCCCTCTAGGCAATCCTGCTCAGACATGATCTGGGGCTGCCAGCCAGCGTTCATTGTTAATTGTGAATCCACCCTGAAAGATCCATCAGATTGCCTCAAAAATCAAGCAATTTGCTTCCAGGTGTCTGAATGCAGAGCTTCATTCAGTTCAGGTTTTCAGACTTTTCTCTGTAACAGGAGAGCTAGAAGCATGGGCAGCTGTTTCCTTATTTTAGGAGGAAAGCTCTGTTTCTCAGCTTGAGGCCTTTTGGATTGATTCCAGGGAAATATTCAGTGACTGTAGGACTCCAAACAAACCTGCAGAAGTGCCTCCTTCCAAGGACTGCACTTCCCTTTGCAGCCCATTAAATGTGCTCAGAAGACGTGTAACAAAAAAAAGCCCCAGGTGTAGAGATACAGCTCTGAGGTATGTTGACCTCTATGCTTTTATCATTGGCTGTGACCTCTTGAAGACTAAAAGATGTCCCTTCCCTTCATCTTGACACTAGTAAGCAAATGATATAGATTTCCTACACTAGAGTGGTAGCTCCAGCCTGCGTCCTCCCTCTTTCCATCCCCTAAAGCCAGTGCTACAGCAGCTTTCCCAACTGACAGCCAAGAGCTCTGGCAGCAAGGACCTGCTCTGTGCAGTGTATTGTAGCTACCCATCAGGGAGCAAAAGCTTTTTGGCTTGCGAAGTAGGGATGCAAACAGGACTGCCTCCTGCGACCTTGTTCTCCTGCAAGAAAATAGCTCTGAGCTGCAGCCACACAGATGAGAAAATCATCCTGGAATGTTTTTCATACAAGAGAGTAGAGACAAAACTCCAACAGCTCCCAGTTTGCCTGTCAGTCCAGATATTCAAATAATAAACCATAACTTGTTCCAGCATGGCTTCCTTGATGGAAACTCATGCTGTTGTCACATCCATAAGAAGATGCTCTGTGACAAAACCTAAACTTCCTACTGATTTACTGTGTCAGGTACAAGGCTTTGATATGGCAAAATATGGAGTTTTCCCAACTAGTAAAGCCATGGAGAACTTTACAGGTACCCTGCAGGGGTAGGGTGTAAGGCACCTGTTGGAGGGTCCTGCTGGAGGTCCCCCTGCTACCAGTGGCATTGCCCTTGGTAGATGCTCCATGTGTCAGTGTCTGCAGTCTCAGAGCCTCATTGCTGGAAGACAAAAGGAGGTGTCTGTAGGAAAGCAGGTCAATGTCAATTATTCCCAGTGCCCTACGAAACCGGGCCACCAGAAAACTTGTATTCAGTTCTTGGGTCTCCTACAGATTTCTTCCATGACCTTGGACTCATCATGTAACTTCACTGCCCTTGTTTCCCTGCTATTAGCTAGAGCTTGTATTGAACAGGACTCAATTCATGGACATGTGTAAAGCACTTTGATAGCCTAGGGTAAAAGTCAATTAAGATATGGTGAGCAGTTGATGGGCTCAAAGAATTGCTAAAGTCAATGATTCACAAACATATACTTCAAGAGTGTCATGAAACCAAAACTGATTTGCAACTTATTTACCTGTTTCTAGAGGCTGGATAAATGATGAGGAGGGGAGAGGGAGGAAAGCAGGCAACCAGCAGCACTTGAAAATGGTTTGCAAATATCACAGTGAATACTGTGGCAAGGAAAAGCCTGCCCTCAGCAGGTGCAGCAGTATTTCAAAGGGTATACCCTGCCCCCTCTCCATCATTGATGAATCCCAGTCTTCCGTTCTGCAGATTTTCCTTGTGTAGAGAAAGTTAATGTTTTTCGGTTTAGCTGAGCCATGAACTGAGGTCAGCTATGAAGACAGTGGACAGGAGGTGCCCATTCACCTGTTTGGAGAAAACAACTTCCTTGATGCAAGTGTGTTCTGCTGGCAGGGCTGCTGCTCTTGGGGTGAGCTTCTGGGTCAGGCCCCTCTGAGTTATCTGAGTGTGTCTTGTTGAACCAAACACACTCCAGAGCCTCAACGTCCTTCTTGTGGTGAGAGACCCAGAACTGAACACAGTATTTGATGTGCAGTCTCACCAGTGCTGAGTACAGAGGGAGAATAACTTCCCTGGACCTGCTGGTCACACCGTTTCTGATACAGGCCAAGATGCCATTGGCCTTCTTGGCCACCTGGGCCACTGCTGGCTCATGTTCAGTCGACTGTCAACTAACACTCCCAGGTCCTTCTCCTCCAGGCAGATTTCCAGCCAGACTTCTCCTAGTCCGTAGCTCTGCTTGGGGTTGTTGTACCCCAAGTGCAGGACTCGGCATTTGGTCTTGTTAAACCTCATGCCACTGGACTCTGCCCAGTGGTCCAGCCTGTTCAGATCCCTTTGCAGAGCCTCCCTGCCCTCCAGTGGATAGACACTTCCACCCATCTTAGCGTCATCTGCAAACTTGCTAAGGGTACACTCAATATTTTCACCCATGTCATTGAAAGGGGCTGAACCCAGCACTGAGCCCCGGGGAACCCCACTTGTAACTGGCCTCCAGCTGGACTTAACTCCATTTACCACCACTCTCTAGGCCAGCCATCCAACTAGTTTTTCACCCAGAAGAGCGTTCTCCTGTCCAGAGTGTGCCCCATCCCTGGAAACACCCAAGGTCGGGTTGGACTGGTCTCTCTGAGCAACCTGATCACGTTGAAGATGTCCCTGCTCGCGGTAGTGGGTTTGGACTAGATGCAAACTTTAAGGGTCCCTTCCAGCCCAAAACCTTCTATGACTCTAAGGGCTGGTGCCTGCAGTGGGGCGGTCAGGGCTGGGGGCAGTCAGTGTGGGGCTGGGGGCGGTCAGGCTGGAGAGTGCGATCGGGCTGGGTGGGGAGGTCAGTGTGGTGCTAGAGGGGTCGGTCGTTGCGGGGCTGTGGGGCGGTCAGTGTGGTCCGGTCAGGACTCTGGGGCAGCCGGGGCGGGTCTGTAGGGAGATCGGTGTGGAGCAGTCAGGACTGTGGGGCAGAGTCAGGGCGGGTCTGTGGGACGGTCAGTGTGGTCCGGGCAGGGCCGCGGGCGGTCAGCGCGGGGCCTTCAGGGCTGTAGGGGGATCAGAGCGGGGCCATGGGTGGCCGGGGCGGGTCTGTGGGCGGCCGGGGCGGGTCTGGGGCGGTGATGGCCGCCGCCTCCCGTCCCGCCCCGCCCGCGCTCGGCGCCTCCCGGGTGCCGCGGCTGGCCCCGCCGCGGCTGGAGGTGCGGCCGCCCGCCCGGAGAGGTGAGTGCCGGCCGGTGGGGCGCGGGGGGAGCGGCGGGGCCCGGCCCGGCCATGCTCTCGGGCTCCCGGCTGCACCTGCCCGTCCCCGCCGCCCCGTCTCTCTCGAGATTCCCGGGGAAGCGGTTCGCAGCCGCTCACCTTGATTTCCAGCCGGGACCGGGCGCCGTCGGGACGCGGCATCGCGGGGTGGAACGCCGGCGCTTCTCGGGGCTTATTCTCGTTCCGAATAGATCTTCGGGGTTGTTTCCTTTCGAGTGGTTGTTTTAAATCCTCTGCTGTTGCAAAGGAGGTGAAAGCGAGCTGCTCTGTCAGTGGGAGATCTGTGCTGTTATGTCATTTCATAATTGCCTCGGAATTACAAATTATGGCCTTGATCTGGTGCTGGATCTCTGCCAAAGGACTCTTGCATCTATTAAGGGATTTTTTTTTTTCTCCTTTCTTTTTTTTTGTTGAGAGTATTGCCTTTTTCTTGTGGTGTGGACACTACTCGTTAAGTTACTGTGGCTCTTGTCTTCAAGTGCGAATGTGATGTGACTGTTCAGAGCAGTCGGTCTGATCCGTGCAGCCAAGACATTAAAACTTCGGTAACGACAATGAGAATTATGTCCTGCCAAAAAGTATTCGGCTACACTTCTTTGCTGGAGCTGAAGCACTTTCTCTTTGTCACTTTAAAAGTTCCAATTCTGCCCAGAAACACTGCTGCTGCTTGTGGGTAACAGACACATGGAAAATAGCAACCTTTTGTCTTCAAACTAAAGAATATCAGATTAATTACAGAGAATAGTTCTGCAGTTCAGAGATGCAGCCACTGCAAAAGCCTCAATCTGTGCCAGCACTTAGTTTGTAATAACAGAGGCTAGATATGCCCTGCCTTGCTGTGCTCTTGAAGTTCTACCACTCACCATGGTACGACTCGGAGGAAAAAAAGTGTTGTCCTGCCAGCTGTTCCCTTTGCCAAGGCTGCTTAGAGCAGTAGCAGCCCAGAGGAGCTCAAGGCAGGCTGCTGTCACCAGGTAGAGAAGCTGAGCAGAGCTGTCCCCTCAAGGCAAGGTGTTCTCCTAAGCTGTGCCACTGGGGCATGGTATAATACCAACTAAAATACGCATTTGGTTTGCTGTTTTGAAGGCTGGGTCCACTCCTGCATCCTCCCTTCCTATGATGACGTCCAGTAATTATCCATGTTGTGGCATGTATTCACCAGCCCTTGGAAAAGACAAATCTTTCAGGGTCTGCTGAACTGTGTGTATCAAGTGGCATGCTACAGTAGTATATTGTTCTTTAGATGCATAATTTCACTGGCTTTTTATGACCTAAAAAGCACACAGAAAATAAACAAGGGCATATTGTTCAGTAGGAAGGATGCAGAAAATTCTTCTGTCTTAGCTGTTAGTTAGGGAAACATTACTTTTAAGTGTTTCTCCTGATTGTCAGAGAAATGATATGGCACATGTGAGCTTCGTTTCTGCCAAGCAGACTTTATTTGGAAGGTGAGGCATTTCTGAACTTCTCAGTCACCTTGGAACTAGTTACGAGTGCATAGCAAAGTCCTGCCCAAATCTTCTCTTTTAATTAATTTGGCCAGAGGCCATTTTAATTAACCTTGAGGGAGTTCAGGGGTGGGAGAGCTTGGTATGAAACAATTGTTCTCTTGTAATTTGCTGTTCACAATGTGTTGACCAAACCACGAGCCGCATCTCTGAAATCCTCTGGGTCTCTTGCTGAAGCCATTAAAACAGTTTATTTGTTTTTTTAACAGATGTTGTTTTCCACTTCTTCAGTGGAAAGGGTTATCTCACTTTCTGCAACCTTCTCATTGTGCTTTGTTTCGAGAGCCAGTAGATTTGGGCTTGCTGGGGAAGCTTACTCACCACTTCCAGCAATGAAGGAAGGGGTTGGTCAGCTTTTCAGTGGTCTTGATGGGAAGTTAAGGTCTCTACATACATAAACTGATAGCTTCTTTTCACATCTACCTAGAGATAACCCGCAGTTCTTCTGGTATTGGCAGTGCCAGCAGAGAACAAAAATCATCAGCAGCCTCAATGTCACCCAAGTGTATTGTGGTTACGATATTAATAGAACTTGTCAGCCATAACTCGGGCTGTCTCAAATGGTGAGGCAAGGGAAGGGGGTTGAAATCTAAGCTAGTCAAAAAAAAGAAAAAAATGTTAAAGACTGAGTTCTGCTTTTTGAAGTGTGTGATGACCTGCCATTTCTGAAATTCTAGGGTAGTCCCTCTTCCCCTGTCATGATGATGACTACTCACCTTGTTGGTCCAGGGGGGCTCATCCATCCTTGGGAGCTGGATCACCTTTCACCATCCTGGATTTGCCATATGGGTAGGGGGCAGGCAGACCTGCCCAGCATGCACAGTGCCTCAGCAGTGTAGCAGGGCTTGCACATAGGTTTCTTGAGCATCTCTCCTATTTTCTTCTATGCCAATGCATACAAATGCTTCTTTGGCATTTATTTTCTGGTAGTGTGAGGGGTCAATGGGAAATCCTGCTGAGACTACAAGGCAGGACACACAGATGCAAGAAAGATCAAAGACATCTATAATACAGGAAGAAGCAGAGGGTCAATCCAGAAGAGACAGCATTTGATTATACGTACAAGGGTATACGTACAAGGGTGATATAAAAAGGATAATAACACAAGAGAGGATGGTAATGCCTGAAAATGGGTAAACAGATGCATGACGCTATACTGAGAACTGATTTATTCTAGCAGATGCAAGCCTTATCTCTTTGAAAGAGAAGACCACACCAACCTTGGAGTGCCTCTGCTCCCAGACATGATTGTGAGCAGGAGAAAGTGTTTGTTTACGGATCTCTCCTCGGTGACTCCTGCCCTGATGGGACGGCTTGCCCTGCTGTGATTAGTAGGATGCTAATGTGTGTAATCCTTTTGATCAGAGAGCCCAGGCTCTATACATCATGTCACTGTCACCTCAAAGAAGTTCAACTACGTGATGGATCCCTTATTAAAAACCCATACTCTTAAAGCTTTAATACAGTTATTATTGAGACAGAGAGCTTTTTAGTTAAGAAGATGCAAGCAATAGTAATGATCAATGTAATCCTAGCATGGGAGTAGCTTACTAGCTCTTTGCCCATAGGACTTTTAGGTCCATAATTAAGGACTTTTAATCCATAATGTCTTGATTTTAAGATGTGAGAAATAAGTGTGATTCCATGTGCTTTGTTCCACGAGAGCAGATTGCTCTGTACAAAAGTGTTGTAAGCAGCATGGAAACATTTGTCCAAGTCCTAAAAAATACCCTCTTCTGCAGTTCCTTTTTGGGAGGGAAATAGTTGACTAATTAGACTTTGTTTAATAAATCTACTAGTTTGTTCTCCTGTTGTGACAAACAAAAGCTGTCATTTGAGGAAATACACCATATGCTGCCAATTGGTCTAAGGTCTGGTTATATCTGGAGTACAGGGTAGCAGTGAGTACTCTTTAACAATTGCTCCCTCTCCAAAAAGAATCTGGACCAATTTCAGTGTTCTGTCATCAGTGGAAGCAAGCTGTTGACATTTTGAAAAACAGTTAATATGAGCAGTGGTATCTGTGCATGCTTGGATGTTTCTGCTCTCCCTGTATGCACTCACTTCTGTTTGGATGCTTATGAGCCTCAGCAAATCAGTGCTCAGTCAGATCTGGATTGGTCCATGGCAAATTTAAAAATCAACCTTATTTCAGATACAAACTCCTTTCCATGCATCATCAAACACATATTTCAGCATTGTGTGAACCTAGTACTCAAATACTCATGTTGCTTAAAAAGTATAATCTTGTTCTCTGCCATTTTTTTATTGGCAAGTCTGAGAAGGCAAACTTTGAAATACAACTTGAAACCTAACAAACGGGGCTGGCAACCCCTGGAGAGCAGCCATCACTCATTAAGGTCTCCCCCAGGAGGTGCTCTGCGCTCTCTTTCATGCCACAGTGGGTTTGCTGATGCATCTGCACCAGTGAGATAAAAGACAGGAATATCTACCTCCTTAGAGTTAAATAAACTCTTTAACGCTCGCTCCTCTTCTCCTTCCCACTTCCTATTTTTTATTGGAGACACGTATCATTAATTTATTCTCTGGCACAGTTCCTCTGTGATTTCAGTGAGGACTTTTTGCTCAAAGAATGCAAAGAGGATGTGAGCTGTAATTTTCACTGTCTGTGAAGCTCTGTGTTAGAGAAAAAAATGTGAACCTTCCTGCCCACAGATAATGAGGGTTAAACACAAAAAATCACAGATTTCTTTTTAATTTCTGTGAGATCAGTGGAAGATACATGCAGGTCTGGGAAGGTGTATGGAGCCAATGTAAAATTGACTTTTCTTCCAGCAATTACTTTGGCACATCTTATTCCTGTGCAGTCAGCAGAGATGATTACGTATTTAGTTTTGGTGGCTTTGAAGCCCTTGCTGTCTGCAACGGGAACTTTTTTTAAGTTTCATCTGGTGTGTGTCCATGCTTTGATAAAAGTCCTCTGGTCAGGACTGTGTTCTTGTGCTTCCACTCAGGTTATATACTGCCTGTGTAGAATCCTTCCATGTGAACATGTCTCTTGTGTCTCAATCTCCCTATCCCTCCCATCTGTGGAAGAGAGGAAAGATTCTCTTCCTACTGAGTAGTGTTTGTTGCCCTGCCAGGCCTTCCTGACCTTAGTATCCCCTCACTCTTCCCTGCAGAGCAGAGGATGTCAGGACAGGGGGTTATAAGGTAGGTCATTGTTGGCATTTTGTGATAAGGAGTTCATTTTACTTTGCACAGTAGTATCAGGGGGAAAGCTACAAGGCCAGGTGCTATTTATAAGACTGGGAATTTTGCACAGAGGGGGTGTGATTTTTTTGGAGAGAAGATCATAGAATCACTAGGTTGGAAAAGACCTCTTAGATCATCAGGTTCAGCCATTCCTGTCTGCCACTAAACCATGTCCTTGAGTACCTCAGACCAGTAAACAAAATCTTGTGTACGATGTATTACCTTGGGCAGTTGTGCTTAAAGTGCCACTTTGTACATCCCTGGAGGACTTCAGCTTCGAAAACTCAGTGCACTGATCCTTCTCAGCTCCACGTGGCTCACCGTGGAGGTTCATGTAGGCATACAAAACCTAAGATCCAGCCCCTTAGAAGAGAACAGAGGCCAACAAACTATAACTGAAGATTCAAGATGGGAAATACTCAATATCTGAAGTCTGGAAACTCCAGATGTGTGGCATACCTACAAAAGAATACTTTTATAGGGGAGAATAACAAGAGGAATGTAAAAATGGTGTGATTCCATCCCATATCCTTTGTTTATGAGGCAGGATCTGCTTTATCTGCACTGTTCCTGATAGAGTTTAATTTAGCCAATTCTTGAAAACCTCTGTTAATGAAGATTTGCAGCCTCCCAGTGTAACCAGTTGTTAACTATCATCATGGCTAGGACTTCCTCCAGATATCTAATCTAAATCTCCCTTGCTTGCATGCTAAGCCAGTCCCTTCAGTTTTCCACATCCCCAGGGAGCATGACAAGATTATCACTGCCTTTTAGCAGCCTGACATATTTGAAACTTGTTACCATTTCTCGTTCTCTCACTCTCCTCCCTCCTTCCCTTTCTTTCAACTAAACAAGCCCACTTCTTGTAACCTCTTCTCAAGGGGTCAGACTTCCTATACTAAATTCTTGTGAGCAAGTGGAAGGGAGCAGCATCTTGCTTGACGTAGGGTCCAAAACTGGATGTAGGGCTGACTGGAGTAAAGAGCCTGACATATGATGCTCCTCTTGGTATATCTCCAAGCATATTCTCCCATGTGCACCAAGCTCTGCGCTACTCTTGATGTCTTCTTTCTTTGTGGCCCTAGTACCCGAGAGTCTTTTGCCGTACCCCTCCATTTTGCACTTTTGCATTGCATCCTTCAATGTGGTGCTTTACGCCTGTCTATTGAATCTGCAGTCATTCATTTCAGACTGGATCTATAATTTATTAAAATTTTATTCTAATTGTAATCCCTGAAAATGCTCACAGCACTCCCTACAGATTTGTAATTGTAATCTTTATTCTAATTTACAAACCATTAATGGAAATACTGAATATAGCAAGACCCTAGGCACAGACCTTATGTGTCTTTTCAGGTTGATATTGAATTTGCTACCTCTTCTTTTAGTACAGATTCAAAAAATTTGTATACCCACCTAGAGTAAACCGTACCTAAGTTGTGTTCACCTGGTTTGCATATAAGACTATCACATAAGTCCATCAAAAGCCTTCCTTGTTCTAGTGTGCAACTGCTCCTGGTTTTTCCTCTCTAGTCACTATGCTTCCAACTCCATCAAAGCAAAAAAATTGAATTGATTAGATTTAATTTGCTCTTGACAAGTCTATGTTTTCTGTTTTCTCATGATTTTGTCATGTGGGAGTGGATGCAGCTGCACTGTGGGGCAGGAAGCAGGGAGCTGGAAAAGCCGCTGCTCCTCCTGGATCACACACTCGCTCCCTCCTGTTCTGCGATAAGTTGACACCTGTTATAAGTATTTGCAAGTGCATTGAATAATAATTTATCTGAGTCAATACAAAAGCCAGACTGTTTGGTCTATGATACCTCAGAGCTGTCTCCTTCCCCTTTTTGTTTGAAGTTAGTTAATATGTTTGCCCTTCACTGATCCTTTTAGAATTTCTGGGAGGTATTTACTCACAGCTGGAGGCTTCCCTGCCAGCTCTGTACTCCTTCCTTACTCCTTGCCCATTCTTAATTAAGCCCTGCCTAGCTGAATGCATCCAACTTACATTAATATTCTCTAATCTCTTTCTCACGTGTTCTAGACTTTGTATTAAATGGTTATTACTTGGTCACAGTGAATATTGTTGTTGAAGGCTCTTCAAGTATATGAATTTTATCTTTCCTGATGGATCATGTGTCTGTGAGCCAGTGAATGTGGTGGTGGTTGTTTACAGAGTGGAGGGCAGGAGCACAGTATGCTGAGGCAGCTGCATGCACAGCAGGCTGCCATTTACAGGCCCAGCTGACCTTATTGTCCTCCAAAAAAGATGAAATTATCAAGGTAAACACCTCAATTAATGTGTTTATTTTTGATAAGCTATGTCAAATACACACATGCAAAACCAGAGTGGGAAAACAGGAGCAATTACAATGGCCAAAGACTTAGATATTCTCCTGGGATGTAGCTTAGGGTTATATTTAGACTGAGTAAGCAGTACCATTTAGTATTAAAACTTCTACTAAAAGAACCTGTTTTCCATTGCTGTAGTCTGTCAGGCTTTTATCACTTGATCCGAGACTTTCAGGTTGTGTCTCTCTCTCAGGCTAAATTTATTTTAATATCATCAGCTAAGCCAATTCAACTATTTCCAAGGAAAAATAGTGGCAAGGAGGGAAGGAATGTTGTTTTACCCACATTAAAAAGGGGAAAGAAAAGAAATCCTCCAGCTGTTTGATTGAGAGTTGCAGTGCCATTATGTTCAGGAACAAGATCTATGATGACAAGGCTTGGAGATGTCTGCGCATGTTCTTACCAGACTCGTCTCAGTTTCTAATCTCTCCATTTTCCAAAGTTTTTTCCCCCCCATCCATCAGCACCTCACAGCCTCTGGCGCTGAACAGGTCACTTGTGACCCAGTCCTGCACAGGACGGTGCTCATGCCCTAATTGCCCCAAGAGCTGTTCAAGCAGAGCATGTCTGAGTAGTCCTGGCACAGTGCACGGTGCACCTGCCCAGGGCTGTGGTGGCGAAGCTGGATTGTTCCCTTAATGACAGCTGCTGCTTTTTCCAGGTACAGGTGAGATGGAGTCTTGGACCTGAGACTGGAGAGCACGCACAGAGGTACTTCTGCTGGAAACCAATGAGGTAGAGGATGGTTATCAGGAGGGAAGGAAGAAAATTGGGAGATTTTCTCTCCTGGCAGGGAGAAGCTGTAAGGGCTGGAGGAGGGCAAGGCAGGCTGGCTAGCACAGTGGTAGGTGTGTGGGGAGAGCAACCGGACTGGTGGGAACAAGGAGACAGGATAGAAGGGAGGGGTTGTTAGGTGATGGGAAGGACAGGTGGCTCTGACCAGCCAGAAGGCTGGGAAGTGGGAAACAAAGGCACTTGAGTCTATGGTGGTGAGGAGCTGATGGGGTGGGAGTGAGATGAGGATTGCCTAGACAAAAGCATTGCTGATGAATTAGATGAGCAGCAAGGCAGATAAATGGCTACAACTGATTTTTTTGCTCTTCCCATATCTTCATTGTGTGGGCACCGGACCTGCTACACTTGGCTTGACATGTACAGGCACCGCATTCATGCAACAGTTGCTTTGAATATACCTAGTTCAGTCTTAAGGTTAAATGTTTTGAAAAATCAGATTGTAGACACTTTAGTCTGGGTGCCTAGAATGGAGAGGGTTGTTTTCACTTCAGTCTATCAGCATAAGTACTTAATTCTAGCACGTGTCTTTTATGAAATGGGAATAATGTCACCCTGACATGAGTGAAGGTAAACTAGTTTAATGCATGGCCCATCTGAATTATGCTTTGTAATTCATATGCCTGTTAATAACTGTCTCCAGAACAGTGTTTGGATAGCTGCTGTAGATAAAGCCTAGGAAGACTACCACCACCTAGCCAGCACATCAAATGAGGCAGGAGTCCTGCAGACTTCAGTAGCCTGAAGTCATGTAATTACAGACTACAGCAATTTGTGTCCATGCAGGGTGCCTTGATTTTGGCAATTCATGATGTTTGTGTGCTTCATTTTGCAGATTCATATTCCTTTGTTGTTTTCTTTTCCATAAAGTTGTTCAAAATCACTTAAAAAAGGTTATAAATAGTTCTGCAGAAGTATGTAGGGCAAATCATGCACAAGAAGGAGTTTCATGGGTGCTATTCAAACAGTTAGAGGGTGTCACCTTTCACTTTAAAAGCAGCAGAGGACAGGTGAGATGTAACAGAGGGCAGCCAGGGCCAAATTCTTTGTCATTTCTGATCTTCCACACAACATGTGGGTGCTGTGCCAGGATGCTCTCTGGAACCAGGGCTAACCAAAGAAGCACACTGAAGGGCTGCTATAATTGCCATACAGATAGTATGTGGCAGCACACAAACCTTCTCAGAACACAGAGGTGAAAGCTGCTTTCTGCCACTGCTACAAGTGTTGGCATTCATCATTGCTGGTACTAGTCATCCCATAGGTGGTGGTGGTAACCCCTGGAATAATAAGACTTGGTAACTCCTGCCACTGAAGAAAACCCAACAAATCAAGGCAGAGCATCAACAGAAACCAGGATATTTCCTCTGCTGAGAATGGGCTCCAGAAACCCCTCAGAAGAAACTTCAGCACTAGATTTCTTCAAGATGTTCTTCCAGGGTGCTTTGGGCTTTTCTCAGGGCCAGCGGTGAGATTCCTGCTCTGGGACAGACCACCCTAAGCCCACATGCTCTGATCGCATTTCCATCTGGTGATCCTAATGTGTCGCACTTGCCGATGCTGCAGGCTCTCATTGTGTCTGCTTGCACTGAGGCTGATGCTGGTTTCCAACAGTCAGCCTGCGCTTGTTTTTTTGCATCTGAGAGTATTGCCGAGAAGATTCCAGAGAAAAGCTTGGCCCTTGTTTCCAGCGTAATGTGGAGTTTTACCGGTTGACAGGGACAAGTCGGAAACACTGGTGAGATAGCACGCATCCTCAGGAAGCAAACCCTATCAGAAAGCACTGATGTCATTGGCAAACAAAACAAATGAGTGCTGGAAAAACAAACTGTTTTCCAGCATTGTTGATCTTCTCTCAGACTGGAAGCTCTGCACAGCCTTTGCTCTTTGGCCCAGTCTGACTGCTGCAGCAATGGTTTTGTTACTCTTGCCAATACAATCTCTTTGATTTTATGTTTTTGATTTCTTTACTAAGGGAGGGTGGGAAAAGCATCCCGGCCCTGCAGCTAGATTTAGAAAGCTGGCCAGTGCCCTTGCAGACGTCAGGTGCTGACATACTTGATGTCCTACAGGCTTTGCTTGGGCAGGGCCTCTGACTCCCCTGCCTCCAGCCAGATCCAATGCAGGGGAGCAATACCTCCCCTGCACAACTCTTCAAGGCATGCGTCCTGACAGCATCCCAGCTAGTAGCCGCTGGCCATCACTGCTACCAGCTCCTGAAGCATGGAGAATTTCTCCGTCTGGTGCATCTGGAGAGAGCTGATCAGGGGTCTTCATACTGAGGGCACCTCAGCAGGCAGAACGGTGCTGGCTGCTCTTGTTTGTTCCCATTCCAGATCTGCAATGGGCACAGTTTTAATGTCCTGTTCCTAACTGGGCCTTTCCACTGCCTCTAGTGCTGCAGGGTTTTTCCTTCTTTCCACATGTGATAAATTTGCAGAACAGGAGGAGATGATCACACCAGTTCCTCACAGTGCATTTTCACCCTGTTGCTCTTCACCACCAGTGCCAAAAGTAGAATCAGAGTAGACCTCATGGACTGGAGGTTTCTTGCCCACTCACCTTTGCCTTTTTGACAGCACCATGGCTGCAGCGAGTGGCAGAGAGACTGTTAAGCTGTACTTCAAGCCAGTCTGACAATAGTAGCAGGAAAAGCCATTTCTTCCTTGCACCTGTGAGTGCTAGGATTGGCTTTCTGCTGCTCATAGTAGTCACATCGGATCTTTCTCTTCTTAGAAGCTGAACAGCTCTAGCAGCCAGCTGTTTCCCTTGTACCTGGTTCCTTGCACAATCCAGGGTGGCGGGTGGATGGAAAATAAGCCTTTCAGGTCAGCATTCAAAAATAACCTACAAAGCCTTCCCTTGCTTCCAAGTGGGAAGGGTCTTGTTCCTCCCTGCTTTCTGCCTGCTTGCACTTACTGTTGGCTCACTTACCAGGAATTTGGAGTACTGTTTCTAGTAAAAGATACCATTTCTCTGTTTTTAAAGGGTGTATGGAGAAGGGCTTCATTAAGCTCCAGAGACAAACCAGTTTAGGTGCTCAGCAGGTTCTCAGGTTGAAAAGCCACTTCTGCAGTGTTCCAGGTTACCAGTTAAATTGTGGCTCTGCATAAAATATGTTCATGTTTTTTCACGCTATCCTCAGGCAAATGCTGTGGCTGCTGTGGGCAGTACAGGGCAGAGGCAGCTGGTGGGTCCCTGTGTGCCCAGGAACCACACACCAGACTGGCCCAGAGTGGCTAGTCATACCGGCTCCACAGTCTGCAGAGCATCCACGAGACAGGGTGGGAGCAGAATATGCATGGGGTGCTGGATAGGCACAAAGTGGCTATTAATACATGGAATGTTGCTCCACAGAAATTGGTTTATATGCTAAGCCAACTCATCAACTCCTGCCTATATATAGCCTGGGAGATTCTGTACTAATAAATGTGTAGCAGCCATCTCAGTAGTTGCTTTATCTAAAGGCAATTGTTATAAACAACAGTGAAGAGAGTTTTCTCTTTCTTGTTGCCCAAGAAAGCCCAGTGTAGAAAATGCACTTGCTCTTCATGATCTTTGCAGAGATGATCTATGTCCTTTTGAGCAGCTGCCAATGCTGGGCTCCTGTCCCTCAGGAAGACCTGCTACTACTAAGGTATTCACCAGGCATGTAAAATGAACTCTTCATGCAGGGAAAATCACCTTGAGTGTTTTATGTTTTACATAATGAATCTATTTCAGTGTGGTTTTCTTCTTTTTTATCCACCTTTTTTTCCTCCTTTCTTTCTTCTGGTAACACAGTTTAAGCAAGGAGGAATATACCAGAATGGGTTTGTTGCTGTGCACAACCTACAGAATAGATCATTACCTTCCACTCATTTTAAAACTCTAGAAGAATGGGCATTCCATTATTGCTGTAACAAGCTGCAAGAGTGGCATAGACAATAGAGATTGCTTCCAGCCAACTAATTCAGTTTGCTGAATCTCTGCTGTAGTCAGTGAAGAATTGAGGGCTGTCACTGGAAAGAAAAGTCTTGTCTGTCCTTTGGCTTGAAAAACATTGGGACACAGTAGACATGGGCATCTCAGGTTGTTTCCAGTGATTTTATGGAGTGGAAGCATGATGTGAAAAATAGACCATACTTAAAATTTTTGAGTTTGTATTATTCCAGTTCAGGATTACTGATTTCCAACAGGCCAGCAGGCCAAAATGAAAGTAGTCTGTAAAAAAGGACTGTTCATCTGGGGTATTGCATGACATTACCTGGGTTTCTCATGTGGTTGCATAATTCATTTTTGTTCTCATGCGTATTTTTGTCCTTGTTCATGTGAACATTTTTTCTTAATTTGAATATGCAGAGCTGTAGGGAGAGGCATATTGCCCTGCAACCAGCCTCCTCCTCCTACAACAACTTAAAACATAATACAGAACACATCTCTCCATGATTGGGAATTTTTTTTTTTGGTGGAAATGCCTGACTCAAATTGTGGGCTTGCCTCCGGTACAAAGATTTTTTTGAGATCCCTTAGTGAAATCTGAAAGCTACAATCACCAGTGAATTCTTCAGTGAACAGACTGAGTCAGCAGCAGCATGGCATCTGCTGCTTGGCTGAGTGCATGGAGGTGTATTCTCTGGGGAAGGTCGGCACATGATTCATCAGTGCCTGCATGCACTTTCCTTCATCTGGTTTATTGTAAGGATGGAAGATGGAAGCTGGGAGGTAAGACTCTGAGCTTCAGCAACCTACCAGCTGATCAAAGATGTTTTTCCTTGTGTAAAGAGCCCTTCTGTTTGTTTTTGGTTTTGTTTTCCAGTGATGGATCCTGCTGGAAAGAGCATTCTGATGGCACAGCTGTGAGTGGGACCAGCACAATATGTTCAGTGTCGAGGACCTCCTGATTTCTCATGGATACAAATTGTCAAAAAATACGCCTGTTTCATATGAGAATAGATATGGTGGATACCGTCATGAAATCACAGGGAACAGATCTGCTCAGAGAATGCTGAATGGATTTGAGGCAGAATCAAGAGGTGGAGCTCATAGCAAGAAACTTCTGGTGAAAACCAGCTCAAGCAGCACTGAAAGCAGCCATGGGAGCCACAGGAGGCAAGCAGGTCCTGGTTACCACCATGACCGTCAGGGTTTGTCCACTTTTCATACTTCAGAAGGGGGGTAAGTTTCAGCATCATGCCATGGCTTTGCCTTCTCTTTCTTTTGGTCCTGACTGATGACTAAGCATGACTCTAACCCTTGACACCATCTTCCTGTGATCTTTTCCTGCTCCCATACTTGTGATCATTTCCATGCACTGGAAACCTATGTGAAGCAGTGGCTCATCCATTTGTTCTGCTAGAGCGAGGTCTTTGACAATACCAGGGTGTTGGGAAGTGGCCAGGTGTGGGAAATTTCATTTACTAGCATGACCTGTATCAGAAGGGCCTTTCTGATGGTCTTAGAAAAGCTTAGTCCAAGTACAATAAAACAGGGGGCAAAAGCTCTTCTTCATTTTTAGAAACTCTGAACCTGTCTAACAAGGATCGTTGAACACTCATCCATGGCAAACAGCTTTAATACACACTTTGAAATGGAAGAGCTATAGGTGATGTGATAAATCTGAGAGGTCACAAAGGGTTTTAACGGTTTTATTGTTGGGGTTTTTTTTCTGTTTCATCAAGTTGGTTGGACTTGATGATCCTGTGGGTCTCTTCCAACCTTGTTATTCTATGATTCTGTCTTCTTCTACCACACACATGCTTAGGCTCAGTTTTGTGCAGCTCTCAATGTCTGTTCCTTTATGTGCTGAAGACTTTCTTTGTTTTTTTTAAGGCTGCTGTCATGTAGTAAACATGAGATGGTTCCTGTGTATTTCTTTTTAAAATAGCTCAAACCCAGTAGAAACTGTTGCAGTCACTCCATAAAATGTGCTTGTACAACCGTGGCTTGCTTACTGTGGAGTACGTGCATGCTGGGGCAGGGGCAGTCTGAGCAGGAAGAGCTGTGTGTACACACCACAGCTCGGCCATTGTTCTATGGCTATTTGAGTGCTGCAGATGAACAAAGGAAAGGGGCAAGAGCAGAACTGGAAGTCAGCCCAGAAATGACGATAGTTTATGAGGAAAAGCCCCTTCCTCCTGCCTAATGGGCTTGAAACTGAAAACTGGTCGCCTTGGGAGGTTGTCCTTTTACGAAGACCTTCGGTAACACGTGGCAAAGGCACGTGTCTCTGACTGCTGGGCTCATCTGCTCTTTCCCTTCATATCCCTTCCCCTTGTAAGCCTGCCTGCCTGGAGCAGGAATGGCTCCTGGGTGCCAGCTAGGATAATGGGCAGAAAGAGATGTGAAGCAGTCCTATGGCAGCAGGTCCCAGCTGCAGTGAAGGTCACCAGATGGAGCTATACCTTCTGGAGAAGGAAGGAGGGGACACAGGTTTGAAGGTAATAAGAAGGATCCTTCATGGTGTGTTTGGAGAACAGACCCTATGAGGAGCGGCTGAGAGAGCTGGGGTTGTTTAGCCTGGAGAAGAGGAGGCTGAGAGGAGATCTCATTACTCTCTACAAGTACCTGAAAGGAGGTTGTAGAGAGGAGGGAGCTGGCCTCTTCTCCCAAGTGACAGGGGACAGGACGAGAGGAAATGGCCTCAAGCTCCGCCAGGGGAGATTTAGGCTGGAGATTAGGAGGAGGTTTTTCACACAGAGGGTCATTGGGCATTGGAATAGGCTGCCCAGGGAGGTGGTTGATTCACCTTCCCTGGAGGTGTTTAAGGCACGGGTGGATGAGGTCTTGAGGGACTTGGTTTAGTGTTAGTGGATAGGAATGGTTGGACTAGAAGATCCAATGGGTCCCTTCCAACCTGGTTGTTCTGTGATTCTATGATTCTGTGAAGTAAACTGGACAACTGTAAAGTGAGAAAAAAATACTGAAAAAGAATGAAAGAGAAAAAGGTTTTGAAGCAGAGGAAGAGAGTGCTCAAGTTTGTCAAAGAGGGTGATGCTTGGTTGAGTTCACAGCATGGAATAAAACTGGTGTGAAGATGATATGGCTGTGGAAGGCTGGAAGCGACGACTGTGCTGCTGCTCTCAGGCGCTGTAAGGCAGAGCCTGTGTTGGTGCGTGGCAGGGTAGAAGGGCACAAGCCTTTCTGCATCCCACCTCTCCTGTTGCATCTGTAGGGACTCACCCATCTACCCCATATCTCAGATGTGGCAGAGGTATCTAACTGCTAGTGTAGGCTAAATACAAAATAATCCTCTCTGACAGTTTAAATGTCTCTTTCTAACATCTAAGAATGTAGGGGACAAAGCCTGTCGGTCTACAGCATAGTCAAATATTAAATCTTCATTTTTAAAAGTGGCCATGAAATAGGGAACGCAGCCCTCAAAGCGGCTTTGTCACAAAAGTAAAAATCTTTCCTTACTATTATTGTTACAGCAAACTGATTCCCAGTGAGCCTTTCAGGAACTACTACAAGGCACTATCAATTATGAACAAGGGAAAACCTTTGTATCGTATGTCCCTTTCCTGCCATCCCTAGATGTAAAAAGTACTTGTTGTGCAGAGTGATGCTGCCGCTCTCCTTCTGGCACAGAAAAAGAGGAGCAAGCTCTGTGGGCCAGATCTAGGAAAGCTGCCTCCAGCTCCAGTGCTGCAGCACCTGCATTGTTGTTGCTGAGCTCCAGGGTGACCTCTCCAGGCCCATTCCCCTGCCCTGGGGAAGCAGCCAAGGCACGAGGCTGCTATGCAAGTGTCAGCTGTTTTAAAACTGAGGAGAAGATTTTTGTGATTGCTCATTTTGGGGTGTTTTGGCCTGCTATGGGTGGACTGTAGTGAACTTGACCAGGGCTTTTGGTCTCACTGTCTCTTTTCTGCAGTGTTACAGGAAACAGATTCCTGGCTCTCATGCTGGGACAGAATTGTGCACTACAGAGACTTGGTGACAATTTGGGCCTGAAGAGGGTATAGCCACCTAGCAAAGTTATGCATGAAAACACGGCTTTTTGGACATCACAGGCTTCTTGCAACCATCTCCTGGTGCTACCCTCCCAGTGTGGAACAGCTGCAGGAGAAGGCCAAGAGAGGCAATCTGTGTCCCAACTACCTTCACAGACTTTGACCAACTCTATAGCAATTTGGAGCATGACCCAGGGTCCTCAGATGAGGAATTAACTATACCACACTCATGCTCAGACTGCTGATGTAGAAGAACTCATCACCCTCCAAACACCACAGAAGTGAGTGATGTTGCCCACCTCATTGCTGCCTTCACAGACAAGTTTGCGAGGCTCAGGGTGTTCCATGACAGCAGGGGATGATGTTGTTATTTCCACTCATTGGAACTGTTCTGATGATCAATCCCAGCTGAGGAGGAGGAGAGAGGCTTCTTAGCAACTGTATGTGGGCACATCACACTGCCTGCTGCATGCAAAGGGGGAACGACGCCCTGGCAGTGTGGGGAAGTGATGTTTTGCTCCATCCTATTGTTATTCAGGCAAAGCCTGGGGGAGCAGATGATGGGAGGGCTGTCCTGGCTGTCCATGCTTAACTGAACATTAGGAAGCCACCCAGTAAAGGTTTGGAAGAGGAGACAAGGCAAAGAAAATGGGAAAGCTGACTCTATGGGTAAAGATGAGAGGGTTCACAGATGGAGAATTCCATCCTGCTTTACTTCTGAGTGAAGAGAAGAGGCAATTTACTTAGCCATTTGTGTGGGAGGAACTATGTTGGTAGCTAGCAAATTTAGAGATAAATAGATGGCATCATTAATGAGATTACCTGATGGAAAAATTAGAAAATTGTACTGGTGTTTCCCAGTGTTGAGGCTTGGAAGAGATAATGTGAGGATAGGATCTCAAAACAGAACAGAAGCTGCCAGTGTTCAGAACAGCCCTCTGAAAAATTTCCCCCTTTGCTACCAAATCCTGGAAGTTTCTTAACAGTGCCTTCTCGTTGGGAACATAGTCTGTCCCAGTGCCTGTGGCTTGCTCACCCTGAACTGCAGTGTGCATAACATCTACCACTAGCATGCTGGCAGCCAGAAATAGGGACAGGAGCTCCCATGGTATTGCTAGATAACCTTGCAGTGGCCTCATTCTGCAGGGTTTTGACTTCATGGCCTGGGCCGTGCACCTTCACTTCTAGCCCTGTTCTGTGGCTCAGTGCAAGGTCCTGTTGGTCCAGCATTGCCCTGGGGATGCTGGGCACCTTCATCCCATTGCTCTGAGATTGGCAATTCAGTGAAATGCAGTCATGCAGATGGTGCAGGATGGGCATGATTGGCCTCAGTTCTTGCAAATTCGTAGAAAGCTAGCAATAGGGGTGGTTTTTTTAGTGGTATTCATTGGAATAATTTTAAATGGAATCAATTCAAAGCACTTTATGACAACAAAAAAGATATTTGTTAGAAGCAGACCTGCTAGAAAAGAGTACATAATGTTAAAATCTACATCCTTGGTACCATGGGCTGCTCTGTCTGTGGCAATTAAATCTTCCTGTTTGGTCCCATGGGACAGCTCCATCCTTGGCACCCCTCTCAGCTGTGAAGCACTTGCAAACTGCCATATCCCGGTGTGCATTTCTTCATGTGTCAGCACTGGCATATCATGGAGTGAGACAGAATTGTGTAGTGGCATGGTCAGAGAATAGCTGCTGCTAAGAGGGACTGTGCAGTCCTTTCATTGATAATATATCATGGGGAAAAAAGGGTTCAGTATGACTGCTTTTCACCATATAGAGATGTAGGATTACTGAGGCTGTTGTGAAGCATTTTGAACTTGGAGTGGCTCCTGGATGTTTCCTTTCCCACCACTTCATTTGATTGCAAGACCCAAAAGTTTCATATGCCTTGGAAGGAGGTAGTCTGTGCTGCAGCTGTGGCTACAAGCAGTGTGGTTGTGCTGTGCTGCCCCACTGCCTGCTCCCTGCCTCCCTCCCTCCCTGTCTGCCTGCTATGCTGGCTGTGTGCAGGAGCTGCTCTCTGTCCTTGGGAGCAAAGAAGTCTTTAGGGTGGAGCTAAGTTGGAGGGTCCTTGAGGGGGTGGTCAAGCATCCCCTTCCTGCTGCGCAGTCCTCTCCAGAGGTTTATGGGGCCCACAATATAGGTAGCCTGTGTAACCACCTCTAGCACCTGAGCCACGAGCTGGAGATACTGCTATTGTCCACCTTGTGAGTAGATCATAGAAAAGATTATGTTTACAATGCTCTAATTGCCTCCTTTTAAATGTCTTTTCTGCACTCACATTGCAATGATGACATAGTATAGGTTACATGCTGGATTGTGTCACATTCTGAAGTTTATTACTGAAGCCTTGTTCTTAATATTTTAGTCTTTAAAAATAAATGTAATCTTTTAAATAACTTTTAATAAATGGAAGAAGATCCTTTCTGTAACTGAATTTGTCCTAACTTAGGGCTAATTTACTTTTATGAATGTAGGAGCTTGGGATTTGCTTGTTTTTAAAAAATCAAACTAAGCAAAACTCTTCTGATTTGGTGGTTTCCTAGGAAAGCGTCCAATAATGCTTTCTTTATTCCTGATTTCCTATTAAAACCTTTGAACAGCCTATCCATTTCATTCCTGTGGTGCTAGTTGCAACTGTTGCAAATCTCAGTATTATTAGGAGGTCTACCATACCTCCTTCCCCTAATGATTTAATATTTGGGTTGATAAGAATTTGGTTGGGTTTTTTTAATGGTAAATTAAGCTTTGCAACAATTTCTCTGGAAATGTAAAGATCACGATTTTTAGATGTGTTTCTAAAAGACATGCTACCATTGAAGCAGGAGTCATTTTGTGGCTGTCTGATGACCTGCTTTGAGCAAGATGTCAAACTTAATAATCATAGTGGTCTCTTCTGATCTTGGAATCTAAATGACTCTGTATTTCCTACAATTGCTGTAGACTGTTTAATGAAGATGGGCAACATCAAACAGAAACAGCGATCTGTCCATTCTCTCCTCACTATTACTAGATCCTATTTCTTAACTCATTTTGTAAACAGATACAAATGGGGCCATAGCAGCATGCGGATGAGATGCAAAAGTAGATATGGTAATCTGGAAGAAGGCAGTACATTTCCGATACAGGAAGTGTCCTGTTATATATCCCTGATTAATGAAGTTGTCTTATTCCTTCCTGGGGTTCAGGAATCAAACTGTACTTTGCGCTTCAGAGGCAGAACATTTTGTTCAGATGTTAAGTCTTAGCTCAGTTGAATTAATATGAACAAGGTGGTCCTTATCCCAGTTTGGTTTTTAAACTACTATAGGATGAAGTTAATATACATAAGATAAAATAACTGTGGATTCGGATTGTTTAATTTTCATTCCAAATTTTGAATAGTATTATGTTTTCCCAAATTATTATTTAACTAGATCATTGTTTTTAGTAAAAAAGAGCCAGATAATACTGCTTATAGATATATATACCTTGAGGTGGAGGGAAAAGAAAGAAATTCTTGGGTTCTGTCTACATACTTGTCCTATTTCTGTCAATTTTGATTTTTCTTTCCAGTCTTATGCTGGTGGCAGCCACACAGTATGAAGTCAGATATATTGTTGGACACCTTAGGTACAAGAATCGTGAAACATAGTTCAAGTAGATTACCTATTTATACATAGAATGGCACCAATTTTGATCTGTAGCAATATACGAAACAGTTTACAGTCTGCCCAGAACACATAAAGAACCTGTTCTGTTTGTATAAATCTGTGTTCTGAATTTCTAATCCACAATAAAATGTCTAATGTCTTTCATATTTCAGTAATAAATTACTGAAGTTAACCTCTTTTATATTTAAGAGCTTTTACCTCTCTTGAGGTAAATTTAATTTAATATTGATTCCATCATTATCAGAACTATGCTGGTATATCATCATTGTTGTGGCACATATAATTTCATCCTAAGCACTATGAAAAAAAGTAATTCTCTTGGAAAGGTGAAGATGAATCAATGCTGGAAATGACATGTTTAGTTTCAGCTTTTTTTTCTAGGATGCAAATCATGTTTCTTATAAAGTACATATTATGAAATAGCCCTCTACTTGTTCTCTTTACCTCTGCTTTTTTGCTTTAGATTTCTATTAAACATGCGTACCTCAATAGTCCCCTTGATGTCTATAGATTCTGATGTAGTGGAATGCAGAACTAAGTTCAACACAATCATTTCTGCTTTTCTGTTGTCCATCAAGGAGGATTGCACATGCTTTCACAGCATAGAATCATAGAATCACCAGGTTGGAAGAGACCTACCAGATCATCGAGTCCAACCATTCCCACCAGTCTCTAAACCATGCCCTTCAGTACCTCATCCACACATGCCTTAAACACCTCCAGGGAAGGCAAGTCAACCACCTCCCTGGGCAGATCATTCCATTGCCTAATGACCCTCTCTTTGAAGAATTTTTTCCCTTATGTAGAGCCTGAACCTCCCCTGGCAGAGCTTGAGGCCATTCCCTCTTGTCCTGTCCCCTGTCACTTGGGAGAAGAGGCCAGCTCCCTCCTCTCCATAACCTCCCTTCAGGTAGTTGTAGAGAGCAATAAGATCTCCCCTCAGCCTCCTCTTCTCCAGGCTGAACAACCCCAGCTCTCTCCATTGCTCCTCATAAGATTTATTCTCCAGCCCCTTCACCAGCTTTGTTGCTCTTCTCTGGACAGAGACTCAGCTTCAGAGACTCAGCATCCTTCTTGTGGTGAGGGGCCTAGAACTGAACACAGTATTTGAGGTGCAGTCTCGCCAGTGCAGAGTACAGAGGGAGAATCACCTCCCTGGACCTGCTGGTCACACCATTTCTGATACAAGTCAAGATGCCATTGGCCTTGTTGGCCACCTGGGCACACTGCTGGCTCATGTTCAACCAACACCCCCAGGTCCTTCTCCTCCAGGCAGCTTTCTAGTCAGGCTTCTCCCAGTTTGTAGCACTGCTTGGGGTAGTTGTGCCCCAAGTGCAGGACCCGGCACTGTGTACACTCGTTTCTCTTTCTAACAGCTTTGCATAGCTAATAACATGCTAGACAAGCATCAATCCCTTCCTTTATTCATGTTAATGACTGACTTTTAAATCCTCTCATTAAAATCATGAAGTCATCTGATTGCATATAGATTACACAAACCCCATTGGCATAACTCAACATTTGACCTCCTAATAGCCTTACCCATAAGGGAAAGAAAGGGCATCTCTGCAAACTGTCTGACTCTGCGTTTCTTTTTTCAGGGTTTATGACCAACCTCAATTAGCATGGTCTTCCCAGCCCAAGACTGATAAAGACCTTGCCTACTGGAGAAGACGAGGACAGGACTTTAGCGTGCTCCTGAACTATTCCCAGAAAGGCAGCATGGAAATGAAAGGCCTGCCCGCAGCCCCAGGGGTATCTCGGCACCCCAAGGAGAGTCAGCTGAAGGTGGTGACAGGCGCAGGGTATGTCAGAAGAAGTGGCTTGCAGGAGAGCTGCAAAATGTCCAGTGATTGCAAATGGCAAAGTCTGGGAATGGAAAGCTGGAACCAGCCAAAAAAGGTAGGGAGGCAAATGTCCGAGGGTGACAGGGAGAAGCTGCTTCAAGAGCTTTATTCCCTGACCTTGGGAGACAATGAACTGAGCACACGTAACAAGGGGAAATCGCAGTCATTGCCAAGGGTCCTTTCACCAGAGAGCATGAGGTGTGTGGAAATGCCCTCCCTCATCAACAGTAACAACTCACTCAATGTAACTAAAACCCCCTGCTATCCCCCAACCAAACTGAGTGTGGAACAAGCCAAGCACCCCGAAACAGGAGGCCATTTCCTTCCCTTGGTGAAACCTAAGTATGGGAGACCTCTGAAGCCTCCATCCTATGAACTGCAGCGGCAGACGAGAACCCCTGCAGAAACTGTGAGTTACCAGAAAGACGAATCCATCTCTTACTTAGCCAAAGTTAATGAGCCACGGCAAGATGCTTGCACTCAAGACTCTGGTTTGGAGCCCCCTGTCTATGTACCTCCTCCTTCTTACAAATCTCCACCTCACAAAAACGTGACCCCACATGCCCTCAGTGAAGTGCCTAACACTAACACGTATGCCAGCAGTGATCAGCAGGTTGTCTCCTGCCAACGACCAGCTGTGAATACTTTTGAAGTGGAGAGTGACCCTTGCAAAGACAACCATCTTCCTCATGGGAAACTAAGCCATGCAAGGTGCCCTGCTGACTACCTGCGTTCTGTTCAGTATATTCCCTTTGATGATCCTCGGATACGACATATTAAGCTTGCACCACCAGAAGGTCTGCAGGACAGCACTAAATACACTGATAATGCATGTAGTCCCAGTTCTGGTGCTTTGTGGGAGAGAGATCTTGAAGTACAGTACAACAGTGCCTTTTTGGATACATCAAACTTGTCCGATACTGCAAAGGGAGAAAGAACTTCTGACAGTTCGACCCATAGCAACAGACGGTTGGCACCATCCATCCAAGATCAGGAAAATTGTGCCTTGCTGGACCAAAGAGACAGTTGTAGCACAACTAATCACATCCCTCGTAATGAAGTCAGTGCAGAGTACACAAAAGGCAAACTTGCTGTAAGAAATTCACATATGGACAGCACCTGTGAGACTGTTACAAAAGTGAAAAAGTTTGAACCTGGAACTGGAATGCAGAGCAAAAAGAGTTCAAAGAAAAAAATGAATGAAACTATATTTTGTTTGGTCTCTGTCCCAGTTAAATCAGAATCCAATCTGCCAGATACAGATAGGAACAACAACATAACCCAGAGCCCTGATAAGAATGGGTTTGATAACAATGGGGCTTTGCAAGAACAAAGTCTCTTAAGTATGTCTTCAACGGACTTGGAGTTACAAGCACTTACAGGAAGCATGACCAATAAAAATGAGTTACAAAAACAAGAGCTGTGGAGACCAGAAGAGTTCAAACAAATGAATGACCTCAGATTTATTCAGCCTGCAAAACACAGAGAGCTCAAATACTCTGGCTCCTGGCCAGGTGATCAGTACAAAGACCAGCAGACACAGACCAGTTTTACCGAAGAACCTAAAAGCCCACAATTTTCCCATGGTGCAAAGCCTGGGCAGCCCAGTAGTAACAACCTGCTGTCTCCAAACCTCATTGGATGTACAGCATCCACAATAGGGTCAAAACAGGCAGGGTTCCCTTCCAATGAGAGAAACTGCAGACAGAGTGCTTACGGCATGAAGGGTCAGATGTACCTCAGCCAGTCTAGCAACAGTGCATTTTCTAGGACTGTCACTTCGGTCCTTCAGTCCCCCTCCCTGAAAGCCCACCAAAGCCAGCCCATGGCTGCCCAGGAGAGGGAAGATGAGTTTCTTTTCAAAGGAGATGTGGTTAAGGGTGAAACAAGGACTCCGTGCAACAGTAAAGAGCTGTTTGGGCAGTTCCTGTTGAAGCCTGTAAGTCGCCGTCCCTGGGATGCAATAAGTGAACTAGAAAGTTTTAACAAGGAGTTGCAAGGGCAGGAGGAGAGTACAAGCAGTGAAGAAGATTTGCAAAGTGCTGCGACTCCTCTGCAGGCAGGTGCCCTTACACAGAGGAGAGCATCCAGAAATGAGAAGTCGAACCAGGAGCCAAAACATGGTGGGAAATCAGAAATTATTTTGCCAGAGGTGCCTGTTTTTAAGTCAGGGAGAGTTAAAAGTAAGTCTGAAAGTTGGAGTTTGGGGACAGAGCATGGTGGTGAGCTGGGTTGCATTAGTTCTCAAGGCTCTTCACAGCCAGGAGGGAGCAATGAAGGAGTGAGGCCAGCAGATGGAAGTCTGATAACAGAAATGAAGATAGGGGAAGCTAAGAGCAGAACAAGCAAGCAGCCAGTTCCTGTGGACCCTCTCAAAAGAGTTTTGTCCAGTAGCCCAAGCAGTTCATGCCACAGTAATCCTTTCAATAATCCTGTCTTACAGGAGATGAGTGAAGACCAAAATTACTTGGACTTTGTTAAACTGAGCAAAGGTGCAACTCCCACAAATGATACAATATTAGAGAGAGGCTCAGTGGTACGCTTGTCTCTAACAAAGAGGAACCAAGGACATTCAGAGCCAGATTTGAGGTCAGTGGGGCTTGATGTAGCCCCAGGACCTGGTGCTAACAATTCTGATCACATTTCAAATACAAATGCTGTGGAAATCCCTGTGAATGAGTCATTGCAGGCACGAGCTGCAAGAATTTTAGGTATAGATATAGCAGTGGAGTCTCTCCTTCCAGAAGACCATGTTGGGCCCCACCCAGGCATTAGCCCTGCAAATAGTGCCCAGGTCTTTGAGTCATCAGTGGGGAATGCAGTAAGTAACAAAAAAGATAAAAAAGATAGTTCTTATGAAGGCAGACGAAAGTGTGGCTGGACAGAGAGTGCTCTCTTTGTTGGAGCAGGAGGACAATCTTTATACCCTGATGAATGCCAGACCACTCATCAGGAAACCAACACTAAACCACAGGTAGCTGAGCAAGTTCCTGAAAGACCCATGAGTCCCAGCCAAGGTGAGGACCAAAACTTGGTTTGCAAGTCAGCTGTGTATCCGCATCCGGAAAAGAGAGTGAGAAGCACCTCAAAAGTGATAGAGACTCTCCAAGGCAAGCTCACTTCTCCACCGAGCCGGACTGTCATGGATCGCTTAGTGCGAATGAAAGAAGTTGACTCTGTGTCCCGGATGAGACGTCTGAGCATTAAGAGTGTAGACCCGGGAGAGGAGGTGGATCAGGAGAAGTTGTCAAGGGTACAAGAGGAGAGAGGAAGCAAACTGGCAAGCTCAGGGTCTGTTTCCAAGCGTGTTATCTCTCTCAATGAAAATGGATATTTAGGTGGAATGGACAAGAAGAAGATGGACAGAGATTTTTCTTTAGGTAAGTTGCTATTATGGGAGATCCGAGTGGGTATTGTTTCCTTACATAATAGGCATGATCGGTTTGCTTGTGCCCACATAATGCTATTCAAATAGTAACACACTTCAGGTGGTACTGCCCCCGTCTGATTGCCACCCCCATTGCTCTCTCTGTGGAAGAGACGACATGACTGTTCTCTGATCCCATTTTAGAAGTTACTGTGAAACTCACTTGTGGTACTGAAACTCATTCACAGAGACTGGAGAACTCCCTGACGCCTTTTCTCTGTCTAATTGTTTCAGGGAATGGCCAGCTTCAAGCAGTGAAGTTCAAAGATAGTCACTCTAGTGCCAGTGTTTGGGAACTTGTGGTTATTTAATCATAGCCTCTCCCTGAATACCCACTTTTTTCCTCTCTAATCCTTAAGTAGACATATGTTATATCAGAGTTCACAAGAAACCAAAAATAAAAATCTGATGTTCTCCTGTGAAGCCTCTGGGAAGTGGCTGCGTTAAGGGGCTTGTAAAATTCTCTCATGAATGATGAGAGAATATTTTCTAGATCAGATGTTGAGATAATCGTTATCCCCGGGTCATTTTTTCAGTGAACACCTTTTTTTCTGGTGTTCCTCATTTCCCATGTTTTGTTTAAACTTGTGTAGTTCATAAGCATCCCCAAAGCAACATGAGCTGTTCTCTCTCTGAAACTGTTTTCATATGGCATTGTGTCGAACAACTGAAAGTCAGTTGTTGCCATAGATCTGTGTAAGGAGATAAATCTCCCAGGCCACCTGTCTAGTCCATTAAATTAATTGGAGTCAGCAAATGTATGGTGTGAAAGTTGTTAAATTAATATTAATCTTCTCCTTCCTTTCTCCATCCTCTCTGTAACGGCTGACACTGTACCTTGAAATCTGCACTGGTTATTCATTAGATCTCATCAATAAATCTGTTCACAGTTTTCCAGTACAAGGAGACTGAAATCAAATGGAGCATACTTTAAACTGGATTTATGTATTTCCATATGGAGAAAAATATTTGTATGAGCTCTTAAGTACCAGCTCCTGCAATCTTGCAGTCTTTCCCTTTGTTTTTTGTTTTTGTTTTTGTTTTTTTGTATCTCAAAGCTCAGTGTTTCTGCTCTGAACTGTATTTGTCTAGACCAGATTTTCCAAACAGGCTAATTCAGCTTCCTTGTACTCATCAGGTCTAGTACACCCCACATGCTTTTCATTCTCCCATAGGGTTTCTGCTGGAGTGAAGAAAATAACTGTTGTGGTGACATGACTTCAGGGATGTATCAAAACAGATTGTGTGTGTTTTATTGGAGAGTCATTCTGCAGTAAATTAGGTCCAAATTTATCCTTCTTGCTGACAATGGTGGGCCTGTATTCTGTGGTGTGTTCCCATTGCAGCAGTTCCCTCACAGTTTTAACAGCCCTCTCTATATCTGAATAGCGTGGATGTCCCTTCCTGCTCTGCACATCCAGTACCGCAGGGTAACACACATTCACATGGGGAGGGATGGCATCTCCTCCAATGGTTTCTTCCCATCCAAAGAGACTCTGATTTGTTGACAGCCGTAAGATCTTCACCTGAGGTTAATGGGGCAGGCCTGAAGATTGATGTTTATAGAGAAGCATCTATTAACTTTCATTCCAACTTCCAGACTAGCTCACTGGTACCATTGAAAGCTAAAAAGAGACTTAATCCTGGAAGACCATTCCTGCTACAGAAACTGTCAGCCTCTGGCCTGGACAGACGCACACTCTCCTGGGAAGAAAACTGGCTGGATGGCCAGGCCCAGAGAGTGGTGGTAAATGGTGTTAAGTCCAGCTGGAGGCCAGTGACAAGTGGGGTTCCCCAGGGCTCAGTGCTAGGTCCAGTCCTGTTCAGTGTCTTCATCAATGACCGGGATGAAGGCATTGAGTGCACCCTTAGCAACTTTGCAGATGACACAAAGCTGTGTGCAAGTGTCGATCTGCTGGAGGGTAGGGAGGCTCTGCAAAGGGACCTAAACAGGCTGGACCGCTGGGCAATGTCCAATGGCATGAGGTTTAACAAGGCCAAATGCCGGGTCCTGCACTTGGGGCACAACAACCCTATGCAGAACTACAGACTGGGAGAAGCCTGGCTGGAAAACTGCCAGGAGGAGAGGGACCTGGGGGTGTTGGTCGACAGCCGACTGAACATGAGCCAGCAGTGTGCCCAGGTGGCCAAGAAGGCCAATGGCATCCTGGCTTGTATCAGAAACGGTGTGACCAGCAGGTCCACGGAGGTGATTCTCCCTCTGTACTCAGCGCTGGTGAGGCTGCTCCTTGAATCCTGTGTTCATTTCTGGGCCCCTCACCACAAGAAGGATGTTGAGGCTCTGGAGCAAGTCCAGAGAAGAGCGACGAGGCTGGTGAAGGGGCTGGAGAACAGGCCCTATGAGGAGCGGCTGAGAGAGCTGGGGTTGTTTAGCCTGGAGAAGAGGAGGCTGAGAGGAGACCTCATTACTCCCTACAGTTACCTGAAGGGAGGTTGTAGAGAGGAGGAAACTGGCGTCTTCTCCCAGGTGACAGGGGACAGGACAAGAGGGAATGGCCTCAAGCTCCACCAGGGTAGATTTAGACTAGAGATTAGGAGGAAGTTTTTCACGCAGAGGGTCATTGGGCATTGGAATAGGCTGCCCAGGGAGGTGGTTGATTCACCTTCCCTGGAGGTGTTTAAGGCACGGGTGGATGAGGTCTTGAGGGACTTAGTTTAGTGTTTGATAGGAATGGTTGGACTAGAAGATCCGATGGGTCCCTTCCAACCTGATTGTTCTATGATTCTATGATTGTAATTGTTGCATTTATAGAGTAAATATTGCTAAAGACCATTCTATTTGGAAGGAGATAGGGCGATATTAGTCTTATGATTGCAGACTGGGCCTATCACAGAGGCTGGAGCTCTTAGCAGAAACAGGTTTTAATATGTATAATACAACTTGGCAGATGAGCAGTCATCTCAGAGTAAGAGCTTTGCTGGAACTCAGTGTAAGCAGCTCATCTTACTATGCAAATACTGGCATTAGAAAAATACCTCTGAAAAATACCCCGAATGCACTGGATGTCTTCTCTCTTTTGCTGTTTGAGGGCTGCTTCTGTGAGGCTGATGATCTGGCTTTGTTTCTGTAGACAGCATTTCAAATGAGCTTAACCAAGCATTTAAACATTTCTGTATCAGTGCTAAAGCGCGAGTGTGTGCCCCAGAACTGTGATATATCCTGGAAGTCTGGCCCTTTTGTGTCCTTGTTTTAGGTGTTGAGGGTGTGGGTAAGTTCTCAAGAAATGAACTGAGCTATATGGAGGCTCCCGGTCTTGCTGCCTGCTTTACTCCCACTGCCCACTCCCTGAAACAGTGAACGCCTGAAATTCTGTGGGGAGTTCTGTTAGTGCATCTGATGTTAGGAAAACCAGGTTTCTGAAACATTAATCCATTTTTATTCTTAGGTCAACCTCACACAGAATGGTTCACCTTTATTGTATGTTCTAGCAGTTTAGGTGGCAAAATATTTACAACTGAAAAAAAATGTTGCTGCATTAGAGGCATCTTCCCACAACATCAGTGCATTAAACTTAGAAAGATGCAGCATTATCATGCAGTTCACTAGCCCTCAAAACGATTTTTTCTCTTGATTTTTTTGCATTCATTGTGGTGTCTGTTCTTGATGTTTGGAAATGCCAGAAGAGACTGAATAGTGATAAGCAATTCTGAAAACTGAGGTGTCTCTGGTACAGACTCCTTTCTTGGCTAGCCTAACAATTTGAGAAGAGTGGGCAAGAGAAGTGATAAAGGATCCTGCACCAGGAATCCAACCACTGGGGCCAAATCCAGAAATCATTTCTTAGCCAGTTCTCCTTTGAAATTATTTTGGATGTTGCAGATGGACACTTGTGCATAGGAGTAAAAATTTCCCTTTGAGGATTTTTATGCTTGTTTGAATGAAGACATTCACTCACATCAACATAGAAGTCCTGAGTGTGAATGTTTTACTCCAGTGTGATATTTCTGTGATCAAGTATTTTCATGCTCAACTGTTTAAATGCAAAAGATGTGGGAGTACAGCCTATGTGAGGGACGTTTAAGGTTAGCACAGATACACAGATTGCATAAGACCAGCAAGCAGCATATAGTAACACAGACTGCAGTGCCAGTTTGTCCAGGCACCTGTGTGCCTACATACTCATCTGTGGGTAACCTTTGTTCCTCCACACCGTGATTGTTCATCCCAAGGAGCCTAGATTACGTCAGACATCTCACAAGGAAAAGGCCTTTCATTGCAATCCTATCCCAGATTAATAAGTGTGAAGGAAAAGGCTCATAACTGCTCGCTTTGTGGTCAATGTTGGGATAAATTCCATTAAAAAGTCTAACAGAAGAGTGTCCTTGGGGCTTCAGGAAAAGAAATAAAAACCGAAGTGTGGTCTGTCCTGTGAACTGACAAGAGGTAGGCTGAAAACAAACACCAATGTCAGTAAGCCACTCCAGTCTTTTAGTGAGTAACATTCAAAACCTGAGCTGCAGTTTTGCAGACTGAAGTGAGGCAGTCTAAGCATAGTGATGTAACAGAGCTGTGCTTTCTTGTATTCTGTTAAATTAATCTGAAACCAAGGATTTGCAATCAAATTAAAAGAACCTGATGACTGGATACATCATCACTTCTTCAGCCAGCCCAAAATACCCTCCTAGGATGCTTGTCCTTAGTGTTCAGTACAAGGAGTGTGTGTGTGTAAATCTTACGTCTTTCTCTCCATGTCAAAGCATTAGCTAGCTTGAAGTAATCACTCAGTATTCAATGCACTTTCCCTACCTACCCAAAACTTCCCAAATTCTGTCTCCATGTGTTTGATCCAAGTTGCACCTGAATTACATTGGTGTAAATACAGAATTTGGGTCAAGAATGTAGTATGCAACTTTAAGGCTGTAAATCCAGTATAAGCTTCTTTCTTCTAGTAACAACTGGGGGGAAAGATATCTTACTTCTGCAGCTAGCTAAGTTGAATAGATTTCATAATACATTGTTAACAGAGTTTTCTTGTGGTTTTTTTTTTAGATATGTATGACCCCACCAAAGTTGAAAAAGTGTGAGAAGAATGAAGAGGAGAACAGAGAGATTTCTGCTCTACTAAGAATGTGTCACTGATTTTTTTCTGGGTGCTTTTTGTTTGAGTTTTGTTCTTTGATGTGTGGGAATTGCCTCTACCTGTGGTGTTCATGGTGTACTGATAATGCATTTACCACTGCCACTAGGACTTAGCTATTCATATCTGAAACTGTTGCAGAGAGTGCAGGAAAGTCTGACTTCTACATTGGAACCACCTGGCTTTGTAATGTTAAGACTTAATACCTACCATTGGCAGAGTTTTTATCGGAACTCTATTTCAGTCTTCATCAGGGACAATTAAATGCATGACATGAGGCTTTCTCTTTGGTGTAAATGTAAATGTGGGAGATTAGTGAACTGATTTTTGAAAGAATGTGAATTTATAAGCTAAACTTATAAGTACCTACAGTCTAAACTTTGTTTAACTTAAGGGATTTTTGGCCATGAGTAGAAAGTTCTACTGCACTACATGGAGGAAGGAGTGCGACGGAATGGTGGCAAAGACTGATTGTGAAATTATTCCTTAATTCTAGAGTTTGAATTTACTCAGATTAAATACTTAATTGCCACCTAGAGAGAAGAAAAGCAAAACTCCCAAAGCTTCTGAAGGATGGAAGACTTTTGTAGTACAGTGTACAGAACATGTAATTATAGTAGCTGGCAACTAGTGTTTCAAACCAATGCAAAGTATACCACTGGTTGTTTTGCACTCAGTATTACCTGGTTTTGTTTTGCTGTTTAGGAATTCTTTATATGAAAGAATAGTAGCTGGTTTAAAATAGCCCATTTTAACAAAGTAACTATATTTCTTGTTACAGAATACTATCTATTTTTCTATGATGTAAACAATTGCTAACAAGTGGCAAGTATAAAGAAGTATTATTATTATTATATTTTAAGAAGAATTATTCCTCTGAGTGAAGACGCCCCAAGCGGATTTCACTTGTATATCCTAATGCCCACTCCATATCGCCACATAGTCAGTAGTGCTTCTTTATTTTCCTCTGAAAAGAGCCACCTATGTATGTACGTATGTATGTACTACAAGGTAATTTTCTGTTTTTCCGTACTCAACCCTTGGAACTCTTGGAACCACTTTCTGAAACACACCTGAGAACTCTCCAGGCTGGTGTTGCTGCCATTACATTCCACTGGTGGTGATGACCAAAAAGTGGGTTTGAATCTTTGCTTCAGTGTCTCTGAGTAGTTCAGAAAAATTCCTGTTCACTTTCTTTTACTTTGTTCCCTTTTATACATTATGGCTTTGGATTTGGCCAGTGTATAAAAATAAATAAAACTGGATTTAATTCTTCCCTGAAGTCAACTGGTGTTGCTGGGAAGGAGGTTCAGATGTCTCCTTGGTGGCATTTAAATACATGGCTTTAAGTGTATTTTATCTGCACACACAAATGCATGAATTTCAGAGTTTATTATAAAGCCTACACATTCTGCTCTTTGATACTGAATTAGCATATTATCTTTATATTCACTCCTGTGTGTTTTTTTGTAAGTACCTGTGTACTAACATTCTTCTGATGACTTGTTCATGTACTTCACTGGTCTGTTCTACTGGCGTTTTCTGGTTTTTAGCATAATTTTATTTTTTAAAATCCTCTAATTTCTTGGAGTGTTTTTTCCTTAGTCTGTAATTCAGAAAGAACTACAAGGAAAAACACTCATCCTGTGTTTTGGCAGCAAGAATTTCTTGTCTGTAACACATGATTCTATTACATATGGACTATTTAAAGCTTGCTTGAAAAGAAAATGTGGTCTATAATTTATTTTATTAACTCTTGTGCATGCTGTGTAGCAATACTTGATGACAAACTGCTCCATTGGTCTTACTATATCCATCTTTTTTCATCACTGTCTAGGACATCTAGGGGCTGGGAAATAGCTACAAAAAATATTGCCCCTCTCTTCGCTCCCAGTTTTGCCCATAAAAAAAGCAGTTCTTAAAAAAGAACTGCTTCAGCTCTCATTATCCTACTAACTAGTAAAGCTGAGATGCCCAGCAGTAACTTGAAAGTTGTAATTTATCCCTGATTCATGAAGAACTGTAAGTTGTCCCATATAACCAGACCTGCTACCTTTAGCTCCTATATCTGCAAGTTTCCTCGGCATTTTATTTTCTTCTCATGAGGAATGGGTTAATTAAATCTGCAACATGTCTGTTTCATCAGTCATGTCACATAATTACTTTTCCACTGCATATAAACAGCCAAGTCATTTTTTTAAGCAGTAATATTATGGGGAAGGTCTTACTCGCTGAGAATGAGAAATTAAAATCTAGAAAGTTAGTAAGTAGTAGTATTTGACAGTTGGTATTGCTTTAAAAATATTGTATTTCTTAAACAACGCTGGTTGTTTGATTTGATACTATGATACAGACAACTGGGAAGTCTGTGGAGTATGGTTTTATGAATTATCGTGCCTCAGTGTTTCTGCGGTACTTGTGCCATAATTAAAAAGGAAGCTCTTAGAACAGGCTGGATGGTACCATAGCTGAGCACCTTTCCAGAGACCTGTTCCCAGTTGCAAACAGAAGTCAAGAGAAAGCTCCAGATGTATTTATAAGCCAGTAAATGGTGGCTTTTAGTGCCCCAACGGGTACATAAAACTGTCATGGCAGCAGTTGTTACTGGTAATGGCAATGGCAGGAGCTTCGGCTGTGTGGATGCAGAGGAGGATGTGACAGTCTGTTTCCAGTGCCTCCTGCAATGCAGTCGCGTGACTGCGGGACAGCAGTGAGGAACTGTGCATTTCACTTTGTTCTCTGGAAGAAGAGCAGAGCTAGAACCTCAGAAATGGCGTTAGAAACTGTTGTGTCTCTGGCTCGTGCTGTTGCTGTACTGCTGTGGCTGGGGAAGCTGGGGGTGGGTGACAGGCTATCAAAGGGCTTGGCTGGGAAGATACAGGTTTCACAAGCGTTCTCAGAAATTCATGCAAAAGAAACATGCCTGGTTTATGCATTTAAACATTAAAAATGTTTTAAACATTGAAAGTGTTTAATGGGGATAGCTAAAGGCAGCCTGCCAGCTCCCCATTTACCCTGCTGAAATCCTGAATGGACAGTCAGCCTAAGGGGTTAGCGGTAGTAAAAGCAGCTGGTAGCAATCCTAAAATGGCAGGAAAGTAAACAGTGAATAGAAAAGTTCCAGGCTGTTATCTTCTGTCTGAGAGAGAAGAGTCACCGTGAGCTCCAAGCCCACCAGCCGTTCGATTCCAGCTCCGCTCCCCGATAGGAGCGGCGGGCGAGGTGCGAGCTGCCCGATGCAGTTCTTGGAGGAGAAAGCGCTCCCTCCCGCGGTTCCCCTCGGCATGGGCTGCGACTCTGTTTCCACGAAGAATTGCTGTTGTCCGTTCTCACCCCAGTCTCCTTGGTAAAGGCATTTGGAACCACACAGAAGTGTGGTCTGAGAAGAATTCCTCAGCCGTGTGCTTCAAATCCCAGTGCCCGCACAGCTAAACAGGGTGGGATGGGGAGGGAAATCCCTTTGAATGACTCAAGATCACTGGTCATTGAATGCCTGGAGTCGTGCCTGACTAAGCATTATTTGTCCACTCCTAACTCAAGACACCTTCCCTAAGCATGAGAAGGACTGTTGTCTTTCATGCCACAGGTTTTGCAGCAGGTGAGTCTTTGCTGCTTACAATTCTATGACCTGTCAATAATCAAATTTCCTTGGTTCAACTCCTGATGTTGGGAGCAAATGGTCTATAAAGCATCCCAATAACTCTTGAAAAACATGAATCATAGAATCATAGAACAACCAGGTTGGAAGGGACCCATCGGATCTTCTAGTCCAACCATTCCTATCAAACACTAAACCAAATCCCCCAAGACCTCATCCACCCGTGCCTTAAACACCTCCAGGGAAAGGTGAACCAACCACCTCCCTGGGCAGCCTATTCCAATGCCCAATGACCCTCTGTGTGAAAAACTTCCTCCTAATCTCCAGCCTAAATCTCCCCTGGCAGAGCTTGAGGCCATCATATGAAATCATCATATGCTTAAAGTGGTCAAGTAGAATTAATCTATCACTCTTCAAAAATGACCAGTCCCATCAAGCTTATTTAAATATAAATATTGTGGTTTAGTAAGATAATTCTGTATTTTCAATAGCATAAATCAATATTAATATCTAGGGTCAACATTCTGTTGACTCTCCCACATGGACAGCCAGATGAATGTTATTTTTATAGTTCTTGAACTTCCCTTTGGGCTAAAACGTTGACATTTTCTTCATTGCAATTGGGAGAAAAGTGGAAGTGAAATGTCTCCCATTTTAAGTGGTGGAAGTTCTTGCAATTGCAAAGTGGGCAACTTTTGTTCAGGTTCAAGATCTGACAGAGGCAGGTATATTTAAGAAGCGAATCCTTACTTGGCAGAAACCATCAGCTCAAAAAAAAAGAGAGGCAAAATAGTGTTAAAAGGAATGGAAAGGATTGACATCTTGTTAGCTTTCTGAATGTTTTCTATAAAGCTATCCTTTTAGACGATTTTGGTATTTTCTTGGTTGACAACCAAATGATCCCCTAATTTCCCTTTACTGGTAATAAGCCATGATGCTACAGTCTTAATTTAATCGAGTGAGACTTAACTACAAGTGGAGTCTACAAAGTTTAAACTTTCATTCTTCTGCATAATCCAAATGGGAGATCAAGCCTAAGATTTCACAAGATGATATTTCATTGAATCCATTAGAAAAGTTGAGTAATTGTGATTTAAGTCTTATTCAAATTTGCATGAAAATGTTCGCTGAACTTCCCCTGGGGACTAAATGAAAGCTGTTTGCCATCAGCTCTATTTTTAAAGAAAAAAAAATGTTTCAAAGAAAGAGGGAAATCCTGATATCAATAGCAAAACCCCAAACTACAATGCAACCCCCCACCCATGCTGAAAAATATGTTTGCAATATGGCTTGTAGAGTGCACCACAGGGAGAGGGTGATGGGAACTTAAGTCAGAATTGACTGACACATGGCTGAGATTAGAAATAAAAGTGAATTTTCCCAGCCAAAAGAAACCGCAGATTACAAAATGAAGGAGGAACTTTCTACCCTCAACAGAAGCAATCTTAGCCTTCTTTTGAGCTCTGGACCAGCAGTGGGAATAATCAGAACCATTCCAAAAGCCATTCCTAACCTGGAAAGTAAACAAGGAGATATATATATATATGTTGGACAGTATATCAGTATCCCTGTGTCTCTGCCCTTAGGCAACGAAGATACCCTCTACACTGAATTCCCAGCTACTGTGGCCTGTCTCCAAAACTAATACTATGTCATTGCTATGTTTTTCTGCTCTAACTAGCCCAAAGTCAGATTTAGAGGGATAAAAAGAGAGGGAATAGGGACAAGCAGTTACAATACTATTTATATGATATCAGAGGATTAATACGTTTTACGAATTTTCCTTCTAATTTTTTTTTTCTGCACAACGCAAGTACTTTTTCTGGTCTTACATGTAAACTGGAAGGGTGCTTATTCAAGAGGAGACATTCTCCAAATAAAGATTTTGCATGGATATGCTCCTGTGTCATGATGTTGATGTTATCATGGAGAAAAACGGAGCTACTCAGATGTTTGCATTACCTTTGAAAAAAACGAATGTATTGGTGAAGTGTTAAAAGGCTGCAGCATTCTCCAGGGGACTGCTACTTCAAAACCTGAAGCTGTAAATGGCCTGTTACAACATCAGGCACAGGAATTGTGTTTACTTGTAAGAATAACCTTCTGCATCCACACTTTCTCAGATCAGCACAGACTGTAGGTCACTCATTTCCAAGTTACGTTCTGTTTGTTTGTTACCTTTAGGGTATGTTCTGCTTTGGTGTGAGAGTCAATTCCTCTTTTCCTGCTTGGCAACCATCCATCCACACAGGGTAAACCTATGGTGCCAGAGCATTTTCCACTCCATGTTAGTATTCTCCATTCCCTTTGCAAAGATGACTAGGCACCAGGATTGTTTACTTCGGGTACATTGCAGTTAAGAATGGTATGATCTGTATCTGTGCTGATAGGACTTCAAGAGAGCTGCATTATCAAGTTAATATTAAAAAAATACCTTGTTTTTTCAGGCAATACCGTAGGCGGCTCATGGCTAGAACGGGCAGCTCTGTTGTTTGCCACCGGCCCACAAGCAGGTTAGACCTTGTTGTCATGCTCACATGCATTGCTGTGTAGAAGCAATTGATTCATCCTGGTGCTTCTTACCTGTTACCAACAAACATGTGACACAAATACCTCACAGAACTGGGGAGGCTGAAGATGGAAATTATTTTGGCAGTTTTACTCTCCTTTTCTCTTCATTATCTAACCAATCTGATCTCACTATGCCCTCTCCTTCCTCATTTGCTTGATGTATAATTCATATTATATATGTATTACAGAATCATAGAATAGTTTGGGTTGGAAAAAACCTTAAAGATCATCCAGTCTCAAACCCCCTGCGATGGGCAGGAACATGTCCCACTAGATCAGGCTCCCCAAGCCCCATCCAGCCTGGCCTTGAACACTTCCAAGGATGGGGCATTCACAACTTCCCTGAGCAACCTGTTCCAGTGCCTCAGCATTCTCACAGTGAAGAAATTCTTCCTTATATCTAGTCTAAATCAGGCCCTCTCCAGTTTATACCTATTGCCCCTCATCTTTGTAAACAGTACACACACACACACACACACAGCTTTCTCGTAGGCTACTTTCAGGTATTGGAAGGTCACTATAAGGCTCCTTGGAGCCTTCTCTCCTCCAGGCTGAACAACCCCAACTCTCTCAACCTGTCCTCCTATGGGAGGTGTTCCAGCTGTTTAATCATCTTTGTAGCCCTCCTCTGGGCTCTTCATTATTCTTTCCAGAAACAGCTGTATATATAACAGAATTGGTTCATTTGCTCTCAGCTACAGTAGGAAGAAGTCCCCAGGGTGCCTAGAGACAAAATTGTCCTGATACCCTAAGACCTGATGCTTCAAAGTGAGGTAGGCCACTGCGTTGGGGGACTTACACATGCTGTACAGTAGGAAAGATGAAGGTACAAGGGTGGACATCTTTCTGCACTTGCTGCCACCTACCTGCACCCACCCTCTCTACAAAGAGAAGGGCAGATGTATCAAGCTTGATGCTGGCCCACATCAGCAGGGAAGAGTCACCAACTTTTGCTATTTAATGTTACCTGGCAAGTACTTCCATTACAGGCTTCAGGCACGCAGATGTTCTGCTGTTTGCCACCAGACAGGGACAGGCACAGGCCAACGTAGTCTATGCTCTCTCCAGACAAATCCGTAGGCGCTCAGGCCCACTCTGGTCTGCCAAGCAAGTCAGTGGTACAATGTAGGGGCAGCTAAATGTGGGTGGATACTGCTCAGCCCTTACTCAGAAGGTTTCTTGCTAAGTCAACCAGAAACCCTCCTAGCTGCAGGGCTTTCCTAGCACTAATTGGGGAGCCACCAGTTCACTGCCCTTTGCCACACTACCCCACACAGCTTGACCCTTGACTAATCGCATAAAACCCTTATCTCTTATCTTACTCTACACGTACCTCATCTTCTTTATCTCTCCTACTGACCTCTCACAGCCCTAGAAAATGGTATGCATGCCCATACTTTTTCAACTAAAGCTGTGTTATCTCTCTTCTCCTTTGCTCTGAATCTTCCCTTTTTGGGGGGAAAAAACCCAAACAATAAATCCAGCCCCTTGGGAGTCTCCACCATTAATGCAGTGATGTGTTAATGCCAGCCTACACAAGTGTCATACAACAGAGAGGTGATGCATAAAGCAAGAAAGCCAGCTGCCTCCTTAAACCCTTTCAAATAAGAACCATAGGTACAGCCTTTAGCCTCAGTTTCACAACAGCCAGTAACCTGAAACTTGCTGAGCAAACAGCATGGTGCCCTAGCCAGCTTGCGTCATTTGAAGTGGCAGGGTTGTGACATTTTGTGGGCAGGAAGGTTTGTCATTTGTCCCAGTTCCTCATTATTATTGTAGCATAATGTTTAGAGTATAAAGGAAGTCCTCTGCTCTCCCAGTGGTAGGTCACACTATAAATATCTCAGATGGCACAGGACAAGGAGGGCTGTAAAACTCAGGATGTGGGTCACAGAATGGCTGTCTGCTCTCTGTCTGGAAGAACATGATAATAAACCCTTGCAAAGAACTCTGATAGCACCACATGAAAGGAGTACAAACACTGCGGTGCAGATCTTCGACTGCTGTAAAATGTCACTGCTCTCTTTGCCTCTGGATATGCTGATTTTATTTCCTTCCTTTCTCAGCCTCCTCTTGAGTGCCCAAGACAGAAAAATATCCATGAAAATTTTCCTTCTGCATCACTTTTCAGCTCCTTCTCCCTCTCAGTGCAGACACACCTTCGTGTTCCTGCAACACCATTCTCACTCTAAGCAGCTCTCACACAATTTGGTTACTTCAGCCAAAGGTTCCCTGAAGGATATCAGCAACAGGCCAAAAAATCAAGGTCCTTTCCTCTGCCCCCAAGAATCATAGTCACTGTGGGAAAGTGAGTCAGGATAGCCAAGAAGAGGCTACCAAGCTCCTGTTCAGAATATTTCCAAACAGAAACATTCCTCATGTAAAAATCATCTTTTGTGTCCCTCTAGAAGTACAAACCAAAATGAATTAATGTTGCCAACTCTTGTAGCAAGAGGATGTTCATGTAGAACATTGTGGCTTTTATTGATGGGTACCTTGAATTATAATTATCAAATGACTATTACCTGTGGTTTGGTGTTTTAACAACCCCTGGGTAGACTGTTTGATAACAACTTTAGAAAGAGGATATGGGGGAGTGGGAATACATTTTGCGGGAGTTGTGGATACATTTCAAACCTTCTTAAATGAACTTTGAAAACCTCCTTTTCCCTGCCACAAAAGTAACATTTTCGGGCTTTTATCTGCTTACACCTCCAGGTTCCCTCTACCCCCAACCTCTCATAGCATCCACAATGGAGCAAAGACTCTGTTCCAGCTGAAGTTTTAATTCAGTAGTTATTGACTACACTTATATCTGTAGAATTTTGTTGACTGCTGAGAAATTATACTGCTTCAACTATGCGAGTAAAGCAGTAGAAATTTCTAACATAGGTCCACATTTCATATGGAGTTGAAAAGTGTAACCAGTGACTCCTAAGGCAAAGGAGATTTATCTTTTGTATTCTCCTTCCCCCTGAGATAGGAACTGCCCTTTACTGCTGAATCAGCAGGATATGTCCTGCGACACAGACTTCAACAGGCTAAAGAGCTGTTAATGGGTCTGAAAATCATATTCTACCCCAGCCTCTCTCCATGTAGCATGTGCCAGGAAAGGCAGGGGGCTGAGCAAACAGCATGGGAGAGGGAAGTGAAGACCACTGATACAAACATCTGTTATCTGTGATAAGCTGCATCCTGTGCCATGCTCCACCTTACTGCAGCAGGGAAGGCATTTGAACTCTAAGACCCTTTCTCAGTCCAATCCCCATCTGACAAACACACAGCAGGCAGCTGGAACGAAAAAGCAAAGTTCAACCTATCCCAAATGACTCAGTTTCAAAGACTCTGACCAATTTCCTAAAACTTTGCCTCAGGGATTTTTTTGTAGGCAGTGTTAGTACATTTGAAGCATATCAACAGCTGAAGGAGTTCATAATAGCTGTAGAGCAGTGAAGCAAAGAGATGGAGCTGAGAAGGGAAACAAAAACTTCAATTACATGCAGGCAAGGCAGTAAAAAAGCCAAGCACCTTTCAGGAGAGTGACTTGTTTAAAATGGCTGCAGCTGACCTCTGACCTTCCATCAGCCTATGAACCTCACTGGAGTGTGGTTGCTGTCTCAAATGTCTTCTTTACAAGCAGTTTGTAGCCAGTGCTGCTGCTCTGACACCTGGGTTCGATGGTGCTTTTCAGTGGAAACCCTAAGCAGGCAGCAGAGGACCTTCCCCAACATCCACCTCAAGGACTCTACACCCTCGAGGGAGAAAGCATTAGCAGAGAAAAAAATCACAGCTGTGAAGTGTGTTTCCCTTAGCTTCAGGTTGTCTTTGCCAAGCATTTTTTCCCTTTTCAGTGTCCATCCTGTTCTCATAGCAACAGTTCGCCATGCCTCAGTGTCCCATCAGGGATCTGGCTCTCACTCCTCTGGCCCCGGTAGCCCAGAGTCACAGAATCATAGCATCACCAGGTTGGAAGAGACCTACCAGATCATGGCGTCCAACCATTCCCACCAGTCTCTAAACCATGCCCTTCAGTACCTCATCCACACATGCCTTAAACACCTCCAGGGAAGGCAAGTCAACCACCTCCCTGGGCAGACTATTCCATTGCCTAATGACCCTCTCTTTGAAGAATTTTTATTCTTATGTCAAGCCTGACCCTCCCCTGGCAGAGCTTGAGGCCATTCCCTCTTGTCCTGTCCCCTGTCACTTGGGAGAAGAGGCCAGCTCCCTCCTCTCCATAACCTCCCTTCAGGTAGTTGTAGAGAGCAATAAGATCTCCCCTCAGCCTCCTCTTCTCCAGGCTAAACAACCCCAGCTCTCTCCATTGCTCCTCATAAGATTTATTCTCCAGCCCCTTCACCAGCTTTGTTGCTCTTCTCTGGACACGCTCCAGAGACTCAGCATCCTTCTTGTGGTGAGAGACCCAGAACTGAACACAGTGTTTGAGGTGCAGTCTCACCAGTGCAGAATACAGAGGGAGAATAACCTCCCTGGACCTGCTGGTCACACCATTTCTGATACAAGTCAAGATGCCATTGGCCTTGTTGGCCACCTGGGCACGCTGCTGGCTCATGGTCAGTCGGCTGTCAACCAACACCCCCAGGTCCTTCTCCTCCTGGCAGCTTTCTAGACAGACTTCTAGTCTGTAGCTCTGCTTGGGGTAGTTGTGCAGGACCCAGCATTTAGCCGTGTTTGACCTCATGCCATTGGACTCAGCCCATCAGTCCAGCCTGTTCAGATCCCTTTGCAGAGCCTCCCTACTCTCCAGCAGATCAACACTTCCACCCAGCTTAGTGTCATCTGCAAACTCTCTAAGGGCGCACTCAATGCCTTCATCCAAGTCATTGATGAAGACATTGAACAGGACTGGACCCAGCACTGAGCCCTGGGAGACACCACTTGTTACTGGCCTTTAGAGCAGCCCTTCAGCAGCGCTCACACCTCTCTTCCCCATCACCCACAGCAGACAAGCGCCCACGAGGACGCCCTGCAGCTCCTTCCTCACCAAACCCCTCAGAGGCTCAGCCGCTGGGCCACAGCCCCTGTGCTAGCGCAGCACCACAGAGCTGGCAGGCACCCCAGTCCCCCCTGAGATGTGCCAGCACCTCTGGCCAACACCAGGGCCTCCTGTGCCCGGAGCCGCTGCTGCTGCCGTCCGTGCTGAAACTGCTCCCGGGGGCTGTGGGTCTCTCCCCGAGGTCAATCTGCCCGCAGGCTGCCCGCCACAGTTATTTTCCAGAGAACAAAGTCTGTCAGTGAAAAATTCCTCTGCTTTTGTTTGTTTGTTTGTTTTCGGGTTAGGTGTGTTTTTGTTTTACTAGTGTTCATTATGTGAGTGAAAACGTGATGAGAAAAAGACACCGTCTGCCAAGTCTTCGAGGCCACTGCCCATCCCGCGGCCGCCCCAGCGTCTCTCAGAATCACCGAGATCCTCCGCAAACGTCGGAAAACTCAGCCTTTCCTTGCAGCCTAGCAAATATCCCCGTCGCTGCCCCAGCGGGATAAGCCTCCCACCGCCGCCACCCGCTGCTGCGGACGCCGCCGCACCCCACCCCTGCCCCGCCGGCTGGGAGACCCCGCCCCGCCCAGCCCGGCCGCAGCCTCTCCCACAGCGCCACCTGGCGGGGCCGCTGGGCGCTGCGGGGCCGGGGACTGGCGCTCCGTGGGGGTGGGAGGGCGCAGTTCGGCAGCCGAGGGTCCCTGCGGAGCTGAGCTGGTGGCAGGAGGAGTGACCGTAGTGCTTGAAAAGCTGCTGTAGCGGCCTGCTTCTCCGCCTCCACGGGCAGATCCCCCGCGACACCGCTCGCGTTTCTCTGCCTCGGGGTTGCTGAGCGGCTGGGGATGGGGGAGAGCGCAGTGGGGAGGAGGAGATTCTGCCAGAGATGAAAGGGGCGGGTGAGGCAGCAGAAACGCAACCAGGCTGCGAAAGGACAACACGATTGAGGCCGAGCGCCCGGGGATGGTTTGGGTTGACGGGAGGTCGGTGGGATGGGCGAGAGCTGCGGGACTCCAGCTCCGGTTGCCCTGGAGCCCGGGCCAGGATCGCAGGGAAGCACCGGGGATGCGGTGGGGAGTAGGCCGTCTGCCACACTCTGTGTTAGAAGCATCATTTGGTTGGCCTGGCAGAGCTCTGCCACACTCTGTGTTCGAAGCATCATTTGGTTGGCCTGGCAGAGCTCTGCCACACTCTGTGTTAGAAGCATCATTTGGTTGGCCTGGCAGAGCTCAGAAGTTTCAGAAACTTTTCCCTTGGCACTCCTGCTTCTCTGGATTTACCTGTGAGATATCTGTTAACGTACCTCAGTCGTGAAACCACTTTCACTATGACTTTACTTAAAATAAGCCTACCTAGGAGCACATACCTGAACTCAGCAGCTCCTTTCAGGCCTGTAGAGCCTCTGGTTACAGCAGCAGACTGAGCCTTTCTCTTCACTGATGGCCACTGCATCTACTGCCATTAAACACTGTCTTTCTGGCATCTCTGAGATGTGTGTGTTCTGCTTTACAGAATCACAGAACACTAGGTTGGAAAAGACTTCCAGAATCATCAGTCCAACCATTCCTGTCAACCACTAAACTATCTCCCCAAGTGCTTCATCCACTCATCTTTTAAATACCTCCAGGGATGGTGACTGAACCACCTTTCTAGGCAGCCTGTTCTAGTACCCAAGCAGCCTGTTCCAGTGCCCAAAAGCAGTTTAGCAACTGCCTGAAGGTGTGAGAATCCACAACTACAGTACGAGAGGATTTCCTAGGACTACGAAGTGACAAAACATATGTGAAATTACTCAGCAGCATCACCACATTCATCAGCTACAACTGACCTTTTAAAACACCAGTCTCTACCTCAGCGACATCTGTTCTCAGTTCTGAACAAAACACCTCTAGTCTGACTTTGGCTAAAACATCATCAACATTTATATTCAGCAAGCACCTTCAGGGCACCCTGCTTTCCTCCTATAGCCATCCTTCCTCGCTGCCTTTGGTATTACATCTGGCTTGTTCTCATTTACATCTTGCACTCTGGCCAAAAAATCCTCTGTTTTTAATTCCTTCATCATTCTAAACTGGGATTCCAGTAACTGGTAATCAGTTTACCCCAACTAATGGCCTATAAAGACACATTTTCTCCTACTCTTATGAAATATCAAAACATTTACACAAACTAGGAGACTTTTATCAGGGGAGACTGAGATATAAAGTAGAATCTCAAAAAGGATAAAAGTCTATGCATGGCAGCTAGACTTTCTGCTCTGCCTGTTACATTCCCATATGATACAGTTGATTTTACAAACTCCAGGCTGCTGGGTTCTTCTGGCAAGAGAGAATCTTTAATTTTTAATGAATATTTCAAAAGACCCAGGTTTTATTCCAGTCATGGCTCTAATGGAAGCAAAGCAACACAAGATACTGTTTGCGAGATTGTGTTAACCACAGTTTCTTCCCATTTGGCAAACAGTAACAACTACATCTCCATAACTCTTTTCATGCCAACCATCCTATATCTCACTCCCAAATATGTAACCCATAATACCATTTAATTTTGATACCACAACTGAATCGTCCGATCTCAGTCCTGTGGTTTCAGATCTAGTGTAGGCCAAATTTGACATTTCACACTCGTATGGAAAACAGCTTGAAGGCAGTGAGTAAAAAAGTCTATGGAGACTGATTTTGTTTCTTGTTGTTGTTTGTGTGGAGATGGCTAAAGAATAGCTGGGAAGGGTTTAGGCATGTTAGCTTGATGCTGGAGGAGGAAAGCTATGTCTTGGCATTTCTTTCATGAGAAGCTGAGTCCCAGCATGACCGGGAACACTCACTGAACCAAACAATTATTTGTCCTGCTTCTCTGTAACCTCATCCATTACTTATATGTCTTTCTTAAATTTCAAAAGAGTTGTCACAACATTAACCCCATTTTTACTGAAATTCATCCCATCCTAAATTTACCTTAGATTTTCTCCAACCTCTAAACACAGCGAATCTCTTTTGTGAGGAAGGGGACATTTATACTGAAATGAGTCAAAAGACATGCTTAATGGACGAGGCAAAGGCTGTGAATGTAGTATATTTAGACTGTAGTAAAGCCTTTCACACTGTTTCTAACAGTATTCCACTTGAGAAACTGGCTTCCACTGGCCTGGAAAGGTGCATACTCTTGGGTAAAAAACTGGCTAGATGGCTGGGCCCAAAGAGTCATGGTAAATGGAACTAGATCCAGTTGGAGGCATGTCGCATGTGGTGTCCCCCAGGACTCAGTTCTGGGTCCAGTTCTGTTCAATATCTGGATGAATCACCCGGGTGAAGGGATTAAATATACCCTTAGTAAGTCTGTGGATGACACTAAACTAGGAGGAAGCGTATCTCCTTGAGGGTAGGGAGTCTCTGCAAAGGGAACTGAACAGGCTGAATTGGTGGACTGAGACCAATGGGATGAGGCTCAAGGAGGCCACGTGCAGAGTCCTGCACTTGGGACACAACAATCCTGCGCAGTGCTACAGGCTTGGGGGAGACTGGCTGGAAAGCTACCTGGCAGAGAATGACCTGGGGGATGTTGGTTGACATCTGACTGAACATGAGCCAGCAGCGTGCCCAGGTCACAATGAAGCCCAGTAGCATCTTGGCTTGTATTAGAAACAATGTGGCCAGGAGGACCAGGAAAGTGATTCTTCCCCCATACTCAACACTGGTAAGGTCGCCCCTCAAATCCTGTATTTGTTTTTGAGCCTCTCACTGCAAAAAAAAAAATTGAGCTCCTGGAGTGTGGAGTGTGTTCAGAGAAGGGCAATGAAGGGCAGGAATACAAGTCTTATGAGGAGTGGCTGAAGGAACTGGGGTTGTTTAGCCTAGAGAAGAGGAGGCTGAGGGGAGACCTTATCACTGTCTACAACTGCCTGAAAGGAGGTTGTAGAGAGGTGGGTGTTGGTCTCTTTGACCAAGTGATAGGTGATAGGATGAGAGGGAATGGCTTCAAGCTGCGCCAGGGGAGGTTCAGATTGGACATTAGGAAAAACTTCTTCATGGAAAGGATTATCAAAAACAGACTGCCCAAGCAGGTGATTGAGTCACCATCCCTGGAGGTATTTAAAAGATGGGTAGTGTAAGTGCTTAGGGATCTGATTTAGTAGTAGACAGGTATGATTGGACTTGATGGTCTCAAAGGTCTTTTCCAAGCTTGGGATTCTGTGATTCTATGTGCTGAGGAATGTTTCAAGTGTGCAGTACTGTGAAGGTAATTTTTCACCCTTGATTCTGATGTAGACAAGTTTGGTGAACTTGGCAATGGGTTTTGTATGCTTTCCATCTCATTGAATAGTGAGTTGACCCAAGTTGGATCACAGGCTGCTCTGCAGGGAAATGCCTGCCAGTCACCACCACTGAGCAAACAGTTCTCAAGTCAAGCCTATTTTACAAGAAAAACACAATAGTCAACCTAAGAGTTATCTGCATTTGATAGCTGCAAAGATCCAAGCAATTCCTTTCAAGGTCCTCAAGCCAGGAGGTGGTGAATATCTTTCCAGGAGCAGCTACCACAAACCCCCCACTTCCTCAAGCATGTCCTCCTACTCCCAGTACAGCGAAGGCCAAATTTGAGTTTTGCAGTTCAGAAACCCTGTCTCTGAAGGGCACAGATTTTTCTTACACTGTTTTTCTGCACACATTTATCTGCATAAAATGAATGTTCTTTAAACCCTGGCTCTTTTTTTTTCTTCATTTTTTTTGTAAAGATCAAAAGCCTAATGTTCTTCACTGCAGCTGTGCCTGTCTTTTAATGTGTAAGCCAGTATTATTTTAAAGATTTACACAAACCCACTTCGGGGAGTTCTTCTCTCCTGCAGTGCAAGAGTCTTTTGGAAAAAACATGTATCACTGAAAACTAATTCTGAATAACAGACATGAGCAGAGAACCCAAACCAGCATCTGGACTGATAAATATTCAAGCACATCTATCTCATATTGAGTATCTAAATCAGAACATATTCTGAGTCACTGTTTTGGTCATCACACTTTAGCCCCTAGAAAGTGGAAAGAGGGTAAATGGAGATAATGCTTAGACAGAAAGTCAATGTCAAACTAAATTTTTTCCTTCCTCTTCCAAACAGGGCTTTCTGCAAATGAACAGTAACATTTTTAAGGAAACCACTTGTAGGAAGAAGCAACTAATTTGTATGAATATTTGTTGTCACCTTGATTTAATAGTTGAGTGGTTTATAGTCCATGGATTAGCCCTATATGTTGTTAGTGCAGAATAGAAATCTGATTCAATCTCAAGGGACTGGCTACTAGCATTAATCAAGAGGCGCTGTCACTTTTTAGCTGTGGATTTAGTTGAATATAACTCTTGGTGTCAGTCTAATCTCAGTGAATGTCTACAGGAAAATGTAGAGGGTTTTCTGCAGTCCTTCATAAAACACTGGTCCTTTGGAGAAACTTTTATAGATCTTATATCAAATGTTGTTTTGGAGAGAACTAGCAGCTCTACTTATTATTTGTGTTGAATGATTTTCCCTGTTATAAGACCCCAGTCTTCCTTGTTTATGATTTTGCAAACTTTTTAAAATGTTTGGGCAGGAGATTTTCCATGCCAGTCATCCAGCTTGAGTTATTTCCAAGAGCCAAGTTAAGGATTAAAAAATGCTTTTTATTTCTTCTTGTGGCCTGAAATTCCTAAGTGTCATGTTTTGTGTAGGTAATGGGATGGGTGATAGTTCTTTCACTCTCTGGAAAAGGCTTGCCATGTAGCAAAAGAATTGACTATAGTGTAAAGCATGGAGCAAAAGAACAGACTTTAGAAATCCAGAGCAATGTTCAGTACATATACAGATGGTGATTTTACTAACTCCTGGAGTCCCTCTTCTAAGAGCACAGATGGAAGGGAAGTACACATTGCAGCAGAGAAGCATGGTAATGGGGAGGATAGTGCCACCTCAGAATGTTGAATTGTCATTGTCCCTTTGTTCCTGAGCAATGCAGGGCATTTTATTCAAATAGTACTTGAAGAGGCAGATAGTGTCAGTAGGAGCTGTGCCTTGGCCAGATGAGGTGCCATGCTTAAAAATCTGGAAAAATAAGGTGAGACACGCTTCAAACAGAGAAATCATTTTTCTGGCAGGCTCTGGCTGTCATGATTTATATGGGTGAGTATAGGTAAGATCTTCACTCATGGAAATACTCATCTCATGGAATGTCTTGAAAACAATAATTGTTTTTTGTGGAGGACAGACATTACAGTGATGACTGCCATAGAAGGATAACATGGCTGTGTCATTCAAAGTGCTAAACAGAGCATAATGACTTTATTTCTGATATTGCCTAGCTTTTGAATACTCATCTTGGCAACTTTTGTATTGTTCATCTAATACAAGTTGTGTGTGCAATTATATGACTGACAGACTGGAATGGCAGTTATTCAGCAAGTGGCTTATTCCCTTTCTAACTTTACAGTTCCAAGACAGAAAAAGCCATGTCCTGAAATTGGGTTGTCAAACATGATTGATCTAAAACTGTGGGTTTCAGCCATCATCTGTGGATCCCTGGAACAAGTCCTGCAGGGGCTGTCCAAGTTAACTGTTTGCTGTCAACCAGCTGGCATTTGAAATGCAGAATTTTCCCCTCCATTACCTGGTTCTTTAGGGATTTTCAAATGGAAAACATGGATTTTGAGCATCAAGGCTGATTTTTTTGGTGTCCTTTTGCTGGTAGATTGCCAGTAGTGTGTGAGTGGATACAAATACACCAGTGCTGCCATGTGATTAGCACAGAGTAAACTTCCTGGAATAAAGATTGCATCAAATGATTTATCTTTTTTATATGTGTGTGCAAATTGACCACAAGCAAGTTATGACCATTTAGGACATTTATAAGAATTATTCAGTAGTTCCTGGTCAAAAGCAATTTGAGAGCTGCCGATACCTTGTTTGCATTATTTGAATACTAACTGGTTTGACTTAATCCAGGATGCATAAGGATGTTTTTTCTTGTTCTCCTACTAGGCAAGTGAACCTTATCTTCAAGTTTTGTGCATGATCAGTCCTCTTGTACAAATCCAAAACTGCCTTTTCCTGTGACTATTTCCAAACATTGCTTAAAAATCTACTCCTTGGCACAAACAACAGAGCGTGTCAAATTCAATGTGCACTCGAACACCTGCAGTGCCTCTGGAAACTTGCCTTTGATTGCTGAAGAAACATGAACAACTTAAATTAAAGGCAGTAAATGCTTCACCTCACACTTCCTTTTTATTAAAATGCCCACACTTTTTTTTTTTTTTTTTGCTTTTATGATATTTCTATACTAAGTGAATCACTTGTGAAGATGTGAATGAATGTTTCCAGAAAATGTTTTGTATGCACAAGATCTGGCAAGCAAAATTGCTTGGTTGTGCACAGGACACCTTCTGGAAGAGTTGTGTGTCACTTTTAGGTCATGACAGCATATTGGATACTGCAAGAGCAAAATATCTGTAACACAGCATCATAAATCAAAACACACAGCAATTTCCTTTGTTGACTACTATAACTCTGTTAACTCTTGTATGTGGTAGATTGTGAGCAGCTCTGAGGGGACTGATACTAAGCTATAGTTTACTCATTAGATTAGTTAATTACACAATTGCTTTTTATAGACTTTGAGAGAAAAAATGCATAAAAATTAGAAGCTTCCAAGTTTTTTTTGATAAATTAGTCTAGCTGTTCTTTTACGAACAGAAATCTAAAGGGCTCAATAAAGGAACAGGATATTTTACTCAACTGTTTTGCACTCAAGACATAAAGGCTAACAGGGGGGCTCTTTTAAGGGAAGGAGGAAGGGGGCTTTAAAGGTTTTGTTTTGTTCCCCAGATTTCTACATCTGGATCCAGCCGCTGTGTTGTTCCTGGCTGTTGTAGGTAGCCAAGTTGTTTGCGTTCTGCAACATGGGCAGCTGGGCTTTGAATGTTGCAAATAGGCTTAAATCAGGGACCAATGCGGATGAACTTCATTTTGATTGGGGTCAGTCACTCTGGCCCTCTTTACTGTCAGTGGAAAAATGAGAGGCAATTGGGGTGCATGATATTTTAGGCATCCATTTTAGAGTGAGATGTGACGTGCCCCAAACTCTACTACCCCTGTTAATGAGGTCTTTATTTACTAAATATTATTAATCATGGCATACCCAGATGTCTAACACATCTCTTGCACTGTAGCATAGTCACTTGCATTATGGTTGCAGGTCTCCCTGCTATACTTGCAAGTCTGGCTTAGTAAGTCACTCCAAGTATAGAAGACATCTACAGGGTCTCAGTACTTAGCTGAGCAGTTCTCTGAGACAGGAGAGGCTATGATTAGGGGACAGTGAGTTGTGGGATATGGGCACCCTTCCTACCAGCCACATACCCCACTGCTGCGGGAACACACAGCAGCAGAGCTGGGTGGTGAACAGAGCACAGCAACAACCCTAGTGCGATGGTGTCTTGCTGTGACATCTCCTGGGATACAAGCACATAGGAGGAGATTGCATTCCTTCTACTCCCATCCATATCTCATTTCCATACTAAACTATTCTCACTCCAAGGACCTTGCTCACATGCACTTCTCCCCATAACTAGGAGTTTTTCTTTCCTCTGTAAATCACACGTATAATGCACTATAAAGCCCCATTTATGAAAACAAGATCTATAACAAAGCCCTCTTAACACCAGTAAATCTTCTTTTAATGAATTGGGCCTGTAGCTTCAATTATGAAGCGAGGCTGTGATGACTGCTGTGTGAGCCATGCCAACAACAACACTTAGGCAGATCACTGTCACAGGGGTATTAGGAGAGTCTCTGGAAAGGTTTGGGCACTCTCTCTTTCCCTTCAAGCACTTTCACATCTGCACTGCATTATATCCTGTCCAGATGATTTTACTGGGATCTTCAGTGTTCCTGGAAGTATTTACATTATCAGGAAAGAAACCACTAATTTATTTGTTCAGTCTTCCACATAAATATACCCATAGCTCAGTGTGAAACAGCTCACATTTGTCTGGTTTGCTTTGTTTTCAAATGGACATACCCTGGATTTTCAGTTTTACAGTGTGTATAAAGAATTAAACTCTTTAATTAGATTGTAAACCCTTAAGATCATATTGTGCACTGCGTACCATCAGAGACTACTTTTCTACTGCATTATTAGAAACGGAGTACTTCCAGATATCCTGTACAAGCTGATGGGCCACTTACAGGGAGAGGCAGATCTTGTGGCTCCCACATGTACAGCCAGTGTGGGAAGGCTGAAGATGCAGTTTCTGCCCTCTCCCTCCATTGGTACTTTTGGGCCATCCATAAGACAGGGTCTTGCAGAGCCCAGTTTTCCCTTCCTTGGCAGTGAGAAATAGTGAATGAACACTGAGATAGGAGATGCTGTTGTCCTTGTGGTCTTGGACACAGAGAAAGGGGAAAAGCACAAAAGAAATACTCATCCTCAGACATCCTTGCTCTCCTCTGTGACCAGTGTGGTGATAGAGGCACTGGGCTGGAGGGACTGGATTGCCTGCTCCTGCTCTGTGCAGGGCCTCAGATTTCCATCTTTAAAGTGGAGACCAGGATTATTTTCACCCATTCTTGTCATATTGGCATCAATGACAAAGTTTTCTTGCTACTTTTTGCTTCTGTTGTCCTCATAGAGCAGCTCTCTTGAGTCAATCTGGTGCCATAGTGAAATTAAATACTGCAGGGGACCTCTTTGTCTTCATTTTATTTTTAGACAGCGCATGCTTGTCCTGTTTTCTGTCTTGCTGCAGCAGACTGAATCCTGTTGATCTGGTGGTGGAAGATCCCTTGATGGAGAAATGGGAAAAAGGAATATTAAAACAATAAATTTCACTTACTGGAATACTTGGCCTGGAGACACCTAGTCCTGTGGACTTTAATCACTGAACTTACATGCTGATCTAACCAGAGTTAGTGCAGCACATAGATACTTTTGTGTGCTACAGGGTGAACTGAAAGGTGGGGTGATGCCTGGATTGATGACAATGCCAGACACCTAGCTTGCTAAAGAGCGATTGCTGAGCACTGAGGAGAGCTAGTAAGGTTTTTGCATATTGTAGTATCTCCTTCCGCTGAGTTATGTGGTTTACTAGAATTGATAAAGAAGAAAAAGATATTGAAAGTAGGAACATTTCCAACATAATCAGTTGAAATTAGGCTACTACAAAATGTTAATGATCCAACTTTTTTTACTGTGTTTGTTCCTGTGAAAGTGCCTGGCTATGACAGGGCAGTTACAGTTTGAGAAAAATCTGGAAAAATTTGGGCAATATCTCTGAAGATTTTGAAGTTTTATTAAAAAAAAAAAAGGGCATGTTTGTTTCTAAGATCCAACATTCAAAAATTCAGAATTTCACATTGGGTTGCTGCTGAGTTGTATTTCTATGCCCAGCATTGTTTGGTTGGGGAGAGGTGACCATTCATGACTGCGTAGGTCTTTGCTTGGCTTGCCTTCTCTGGGTGTTCACACCACACTGCTGGAAGAAATCCAACAACTGTCACCTGTGTACATACCCAGAAGTGGTAAAAAAAGGCTGCAGATGTTTAAGCTCTTGAAGGGCCACAGTGATTCAGGGTATGGCAGAAGACACGCATGTGGGTGCGCATCTGGTGGCATCAATGACACCTATCTTTTGTGGGAATTTGAGAATGAATATTTTTCCTGATAGCTCAGTTTCTGAAAACCAGCTGGGAGCACACCAGTAAGGTCAGGCATTGCTCATGAGTCAAAAATGAGGCAGTACTACAGCTCACTCTTTATCGATATATCAAACCCTAAATGTTCTGGTCTGGAAAATCATTTTGCTGGCTTAGACCATTAAAGGCACTGGACTTGAAATCAGCTGCATAATCCAGGAGGGGATTTAAGGGAAGGGTGTGACTGAGAAAGCAAGAGAAAAGCCCCTAGGATTGTGGCCAGTTTTAGTCAGAGGAATTGCTTTGTTATTGTATCACAGCTATGTGGTGTTGTTAACTATAAACCATGCTTCAGACCCTTGCTGAAATGGACTAGGGTGCTGCAGTGTTTCCTATAACAAAATAATTTACAAATCCCATGTGAAGCAGCGTTTGAAAGTCCTTTGAAAGCATTGTTTGGGCAGCAGCAGGACTCTTCAAGTTCTACTCTAGTTGCAACTCTTATTTCTAAAGGTACAGCTATACAAACAAGTGACTGTGGGGATGTGCACTTATATTGCATCATGTTTTGCACTGCAACGTCCCATTCACAGCCTATGGTAAGTGAAAAGTTACCTAACCATAAAGGGAAATTTGCTCCAAGGCAAGAGGCTGCCTCTGAGAAGTTGCCACTAGCAGCTACAGAGACACTGTAAATGCACAGCCCCACTTCATTCAGAGTCATCTGTTTGCCTAGCTGTACCCTGTGCTACCAATACAGTTGCTAAGGGTGCAGTTTAGTGGCTGCAAGAAGCAGCTGTGCAGGAGGTACATGCAGGATATGCTGACTATTGAAAATGGATACGGCTTACTTGAGCAGCCAGTGGGGAAAGAGGAGAGAAATCTAGTGTATCACTTTACAAGCCTAAATATTAACCTTATCTGCCTCCTCCATCCATTGCTTGGAAAATTCTGGCTAGTGGAATGTTTTCCAAATGAATTCTAATCTTGACTCTTGCAATCAAAAGGAGATAGGCTGAATTTGCTGTCTGCTTCATCACACATAATGCAGTTATTGATTGCATCCACAGCACATGGAACTAGCAGGGACCTGATTGAGGCATTTATAAACTCGCAGGTACACAGCTCCTGCACTTCTGATGAGCTCCAGTTCATGGCCTGAGTTGGTGGAAGCCTCATATCATTATGTGGAGAAGCCATAGACTCAGCATAGGCTTTGTTTTATGGGCTTCATTCATAGATTCATTTTGTCTATTAACCTCTTTTACAGGTGCAAAAGGGAAACTGTGTGAATGGGACAAAGATTATACTACTCAGTCTATCCATATTCCCCCACAACTAGGATTTCTAATGCCTCTTCATTCCTTACATTAGTGATGAAGTTAGTACCAAAGAAATATGGGCTAGGGTTGGAGCTCCAGCGAGCCATTATCTAGGTAATGATTTAAAATGTATTATTCATGAACACTTTATTAATGTTCACATTAGGTCATTATAATTCTTTCAGTACCAATGTTCCTGCTTCACACAAGAGGTGTTTAATATTAGCTGCTGTTCAGTCTTTTCCAGCCAAATAAAATCAGTCTTAGTTCATTCTGTCTCACTTAGATCAACAAACAAGGAACATAATGCTCCATGACTTATCTTGCCAGGATGGGAAAGAGAATGTACCACAGTAAAACATTCCCCAGTGCTTTTGTTTGACAGCACATAGTCCAGCTCAAGCAAGGACTGTGGCAAATCCACAGGGTACTACACCCTTCCATATCTGCAATTTGCCAGCACAGGAGAACCACCATGCCTGCTCTCCCTGCTGCCAGCTGCTTTGGGAGGTAACACAGCAGTACAGCAGGTCCTGCAGTGAGACCCTCGAGAAGGGTTCTTCCCCAGCAGCCTCTCTCCTGCCCCACGTCCCCTGTCCAAGGCATGGAGTGGCTGCTGGGCTGGACACTGAGCAACCTTCGTGCTGGGCTGTCAACATGGGAGGTCCAGGCACTGCAACAAGTAAGGGGAAATGAGCTCACCTCTTGAGTGAGTCCTACTCATAATGATGGAGGAGGGAAATTTTGGCAATACCTGTCCCCATCTCTATTAAGAGTTTGAAAGTGGGGCACTGGGAATGCTTTTGAATCATGAAAGCAATGCCAAGAACAAAACCATAGAATAATGTCAGGTTCTTCTGATTAACTCTAAAATTTTCCCACTATTACTTGAAAATTAGAAGCAGGTAAAACTATCCATCATGTTATAGATAACTTGGCTGCAGAAATATGGCATTTAGCATATGCTGAAAAGTAAAAGCTAACATGATTAGTAGACTATTAATTTTAGCAGTGGCCTTGCTTGTATGGGATCCATGTGTTTAGAAAGTAAGGCCTTTGGAGCAAAGACCAGCTTTTCTGTGAATCTGTAAAGCATGTGGCACAGGTCTGAGCATCAGCCTAAAAATCTGTTAGTGCAAAATTGGCAATAACCTTGAAAATGTTGGCCCATCTGAAGATTTGATAGAGTTTTGTGCTTCTGTTGACCTAAAGCTTGATGATGTCCGTAAGTTTCAGTCCTCTGGGATGGTTAGACTGACTTGGATCTGGCATCCAGACATGTCCATCCAAAACTTAGGTTTTCAAAGCACATTGCAGCTCCTGGAGTTCATGAAAGCTGTGAACTGGGTACTAGTGTTCTATGTGATACAGTTTGCATCATAATGCACTGGATGCTGCTCCACACCCCACACCCCCAAAGTCTCCCAGGCTTCTGCTTTTTTGCAGATAGTGTTTCCCAGGTGCTTTAACCTAGCAGCTGCAAATAACCCTTTCCCCATTTGTGGGTGGAGAAAAAAAAGACTTGATTTAAAACTGTTAAAAACTTGATAGTATGATTAACGCATCTGAATGGGTTTTTATTTTTTTTCCCCAAGGAAAGTGGAGATTGAATTATATCCTGCTGAGATTTGGCTACAGTTTGGCAGGGGAAGGTCCATAAAGAAAACACTATCAACAAAGGTCTCATGAAAAACAAACTTCGACATCACTTGATCCAAGTAGTCCTGTTAAATCATGTTAAATGTTTTCCATGCATCCACAAAGAGTATGACAGCTGGTGTCTCCATATCACTGCAGCCTAGGTTAAGTTACAAATTATACGCATACTGCCCTCTACTAGTCTTGTTCTCATGAATCCAGCTTGTCCCTTCCAAATCAACTTGGCTAGAGCATTTTCTGGCTTGGTCTTTAGTATTTTAACATAAATAATGTGTATTGCAATTCATCTGCCCCAGGATTCTCACTTCTTCAGTGTGATCCCTTCATGTTCTCTTTTCTGGGAAAGATAGCGATTTCCTTGTGATGGGTGAAAGCTTGCCACTGCAGCCATGCCTCGTCTGACCTCCAGAAATCACCCCATGCCACAGCTCAGCTGTGGGAATTGTGACAGTCTAGAGCAAACTGCAGAAGACCAGTAAAAGCTTTCCTATCTATAATTTCTTTATCACTTTGATATTACTGCATTCCAGAAATTTTTATCTTAAAAATCTTTTTTACGTGTGATGAGGAATCACACTGAAGCCTTAACAGAGACTCAAGAACCCATCCTAGTCCAGGTCTAATTGTTACAGAAAAGAGTAACAATGCAGTTAAAATAATTGTGCACACAATTTCTACCCCTTTCCTGGTGTCAGGCTCTCCCACCCCTTGCTTCTCCGTGTCCTGAAGTGGAAGGTCTCACTCAGTATGGTGGGGCTGTGGGTTTTGCAGCACATAAGGAACATCAGGAGTGCTTTGTGGGGAGTGCTGTAGTGTTCAGGTTGATGGCATCTCCTTCCTCAATCTGAGATCCACTTGGAGTCATTTTCCTAAGTCTGTTACTGTGGGGTTTTATGCCTCTCTCTTGCTCTGTTGTTCTGCAGCTCTATATTTCATTGGAGTTCGCTATATGTGATGCCTTTTACATATCATAGAATCATAGAATGGTTTGGGTTGGAAGGGACCTTAGTCTAGTTCCAACCCCCCTGCCATGGGCAAGGACACCTCCCACTGGATCGGGGGCTCCAACCCCATCCAACCTGACCTTGAACACCTCCAGGGATGAGGCAGCCACAACTTCCCTGGGCAACCTGTTCCAGGGCCTCCCCACTCTCATCATGAAGAAATTCCTCCTTGTGTCCAGTCTAACTCTGCCCTTCCAGGTAGTTGGAGAGAGCAATGAGGTCTCCTCTCAGCCTTCTCTTCTCCAGTCTAAACAACCTCAGGTCCCTCAGCTGCTCCTCATAAGGCTTGTTCTCCAGCCCCTTCACCAGCTTTGTTGCTCTTCTCTGGACTCACTCCAGCGCCTCAACATCCTTCTTGTGGTGAGGAGCCCAGAACTGAACCCAGGGTTCGAGATGTGGCCTCACCAAGTCCAAAAATCACCTCCCTCGCCCTGCCATTTCTGATCCAAGCCAAGATGCCCTTGGCCTTCTTGGCCACCTGGGATTGTGGGGAGGTAAGCAAGAAAAAAATCAACTTTCTATTTGGTATTATTTCTTTTTTCTCTTTTTTTTACCCTAAAACCAGTTGTCCAGCTCCACTTTTATTGATTCAACTATGGGAGAGATGTTCATAGCTGTGGGATCACCAGTGCCAGCCTGTGCCCATTCATCTGATGCCCCATTCATCTGATGCTCCTCCACTCATCTTGTGTCTCCACTTTTGGACCGCTGCTGTAGCAGACCTGTCCTCCTCTAAAATACATTGTTATGTTAGCTATAAATATCTCATTCTGCATAGAATAGCTGCTATCTCTATAAAAGTATGCTTATACCATGCAAAGATATAAAGAAGTAAAACAGCTTTGCACAAGCTGTCACTTAGAGAACTTGCTGTAACAGCTAAATGAAGTAAAATAAAATATAACAAAGCTGCAAGAAGGTCAAGAAAAGTTCAGATCAAGCACAGCCTGAAAGTCTCAATTCTAAGGCCTTACAAATTCAGTTCAAAGCTTCTCTCCTGTTCCTGGGAGAGGCAGTGCTGTACTACAGGGCTACCTCACTGTCACGCTCAGCTGAGTTTCACAGGCAACAGCTTCTGCAGTGCCTCACCTGAAAACCAGACCATGAGCTTTGGAGCATGCAAGGATGGATGACAATGACATGTAAAGGCAACTATGTGTTTCAATGTTCTACCAGTCTGTGCTTGCTTTCTTGGTTAGCCGTTTAGAAGTTGCTAGTGGAGAAGTGCTGTTGTGGATGACAGAACAGGTATCTCTTGCTGTTTGGCTCTTGATCTCTTGAGCTTCTGGCTTATTTTAACAGAGGTAAAGGCTGTGTTTGACAGCCTAGCTGTGTCCCAGCAGGCCTGGGAAGGCGTACCTCCTCAGGCTTACCTCTGCTTGCTTCCAGGGGAGAGCAAAGCACTTCACATGTGGCATGGGTAGCTTGTGAAAACTCTTTTATTTTCCCTTTCAGACGCATTGTTTTCCAGGCACTCCTGAGAACTTCTGGCATCACTGCAGTACATTTGTGTCACTTAAAGAGATACAAGTGGCCACGTCTACATCAGGTTGGCTTTCACTGAATTACAGTCACAGGGCACTTGGCACTTTTAACTCAAGCTGTCAATAAGCCCTGCTGTAATAAGATACTTAGTGCCACCGAGTGAGGAAAATGCCACTTCTGTTTGCAAAATAGACGCATTTCCCTGGGTAATAAATGAAGCAAATCACTGTCTGCATGGGCTGGCAGTTATCTTCTGCTCCTTGCTCCTTGATTTACTGTGTATTGGAGCAGCTTAGCACATCAATACTGCAAATTAAATACCAGACAGATAGGTGATCTTTTGAGTTTGTGTCTGGGAAGGAAATAACTTTCAAGCGGAGGTTAAGGCTCTCCTCTTCCCTTCTTCTGTTGAAATCCTGGCATGCAGCTGATCAAACAGTGTTTGATCAGTTGTTTTTGTGCAACTCCAGTCTGCAAAGTCTGTTCATGGCTTTTTCTTTTCTCTTTCTCCCTCTTCCTCTCTCTGTCTCTCTCTTTCAATAGTTAAATTTTACATCAAAGGCCTGTTGAAGCTCCTAGGCTAGTATTACACCATTCACATGGAAGCTGCTTAAAATCCTGCATAATTACACTGGCTTTTTGTATTTATTTTCCTCAGCAACCCTTGTGGTTTGTGGAATTGGTGTGTCTCTCAGAAGTATTTGGGACAGACAGAGTTTAGCCAATGAAGATGAGAATTAGAGTAGAAAAATATATTGTATGTGTCGCGTACATTTAATAAAAAATAACTGTAAAAAATCCTTAACCTCAGCACTCCAAAGATGTCAGATATTTCTATGACGAAGTCTTGGGAGCTCTCACAAGCTTCAGCAGAGATTACTTTGATAATGCTCCCTTGGTAATTAGATCCACATGCACACATGGTACACCATGAGCTTTGTCTTACTTTTCAGTTTCAGGCCTGCGACAGTGGTTTATGTTGAACTTCAGGATGTGTTTTGAAATATAAAATAACACTAACTTCTGTCTTCTAAATAATGTAGCTACCAAATGAAGCTCCCAAACTGGGAAAGGCTGCAATCTATGCCCAACCTGTGCCACCTTGTGTCGCACCCTGCACAGTGGCAGGACCTCTAGTTCCACATGAAGATGCTACATCTCCTGCAGGACCTCTGTCTCACCCAGGGTTCAGCAGGCTACTGTCAATTAACCCACAGCTACTCAAAAGATGGGTTTCATCCTGTTACTCACAGGGTAAACCACTGTCTTGGGAACAGCAGCCCGCTCAGCCTAGGGCAGGGTCAGACCACAGACCCTGCAGCTGCAGCTCAGCAGCAAGTTGCCATTACCTAGGGGACCTGGTGAGGATGTGGACGTCCTCCCCGCTTCTCCTTATCCACCCCAACAGACCAGGCTCCTTCCTCTGTCTCATCCTTCCTTCTTTCCTTCCTCCCTTCCTTTCTTCCTGCAGGCAGACCCCACCAATCTCTCTCTGTCCTTCACTTCCTATTGAGGGCAGGGTGCTGCAGGGAAGTTTGTTAATGTTCACAACTGAATTGAGCAGCGTGTATTTTATTTTAGCCTTAATCTTTGAAATGGATAAATTATTTTATACCGCACTCTCTGGGTCACAGGGCCCCTTGCAATGCTAGCACTTTGCTACAGAGCAGCTCTGAAAGATAAAGGAGGTGAGACCACATCTCTACTTATGGGAGGAAGAGCCTAATTAGCCCTGTCCTTTCTGCCTCCTCCCGCCCAACACATACCTCACACTATGTCCCCACATGTGCCCAGGAGCCTGGCTCATAGCACTAGCGTAGGTTGTAGTGAAGAGGCACACAGGGATGATTTTCACCACACACTTGGCATGTGTAGGACTCACCTTCCCTCCTCTTGGCCCCAGGCCTGCTACGAAGACATGGAGTTTATGAATTAATGCAAGAGGAAAGGAGTCTACTCTGGAGGAGAAGAGCATTAAAACATAAATAATTGCAGAAAATGAAAATTATATTAAGAAAACAAGTCCAAAGGTTTAACTGTTAAAGAGGAAACCCAACATTTCATAAACATGATCTTCCTAACACTGCATAATACAGGTCTCCATGTCACACAGCACAACAATTTCCTGTTCAGCTTCACTTTCTGAGCAAAACCAGAGATCCAAATTGGCACGCTCTAACGAGAGGGTCAGGGCTCTCCCAACAGCCCCAGTCGCCAGAGAGGGCTTGGTTTCTGCTGTGTTACTCTCAGCATAAGCCAGTTCAGCCACCGGGTGATCCTCTTGAATCACTTTTTAACCAAGTCAAGAAGAATTCTATGGCAACAGCCTTGTTTGTGTGCAAGTAATGAAGTGGATTTCTAGTGAAGTAGTGAAGGAGAAGGGAAGAGAAGACATTTGGCCAAGACTGCTTGGACAAGTAAAAGCCAGATTTCCTCCACATATTGCTTCAGAATATGTTTTTAAATAACCGTAACTCTAGAAACCAGTAATATAATTTGTTTTCTCTACAGATTTCTTCCCCCCTCCTTATTTTTTTAGTTCCCTTGGAGCATTGCTGTTCTTGCTCTGGTAAAAGCTACCTTGCTCCTTGGACTGAACTTCCCTTGCATCTGCCTGTTGCTGTGTTTGCAGGGGATACTGTCTCCTGCACAGGGTCTGTCCTACCTCCGCTCTTCATTTTCCTTTCTCCTCTGCCCCCACAAAGAGCTAACTTTCACATGTTGTACAACATGTCACTGTGCCTGAGGTGTGAGGAGGTTTGTTGATTGTACATGGCTGAATCCAGATTGTTTTTCCATTTTGACAGAACTATATTTAGACTGTCCTGTAACTGCGTCTTGGACTTTCTAAAATAAATCAATGCAGGAGGCCCTGATTCAGTGGCTGCCTGTGCCAGCACAGAGCCCTGTCTGCCCCAGCACAGAGCCCTGCCTACCCCTGGCTTGCCTGCAGGATCTGAAGGCTTTGAACAGCCGCTGGCAGAGATCCAATTGCAAGCTCAGGGTTTAACAACTCTCTTCTCCTGTCCCACTCTGCCCTTTTGTCCTACCTGCCATCTGCTGACCTGCACTCGGGCTAATATAGCTCTGAAATTAATTCAGTTGAATCACAGATTTGCACCTATGCAGAGAGGCTGTAGCTCCTGGGGTATTTTCCTATTTTAACCATCACTTGATACCCATTTAGATTTGTGAAAAAATAACTGCCCTTCTTTGCCCTCTGAAGGGAACAAGTCAATCAAAATAATCTTTTCTGTTGTAAGAAGTGAGTTCTGTCTCAAATCTGCACCTTTATCCCAGGGATCCAGTCATAAACTGAAGAGAAAGGATTGTAATTTTCATAAGTTGGTCTGCAGTGAAGAGTAAGTCACAAGAAATTTTCTCCTTGATCAACAAAGGGCTAGACATTGTGGAGCTAGTTAGAAATTTCAGTCTACAGGATTTAGACTTGAATGTGAATTCCCCCATGTTTCAAAAGCATAAATATCTGATTTTGGACTGTGCCTTTTAGCTACTGATAGTTGGGGATTTATCCACACTCTGTCACTGCAACAGAAATTTCACAGCTAGAAATTTGTTTCAGCTTTTTCCTGTGAAGGCTTTTCAGTAAGGCTCACTGACATATTTATCTTATGGACTACACTAGTGATGTTTCTGGCTTGTAGATGTCATTTGTGGGCTGATGCTAGTAGTATCATTCAGAGGTTTTTGAAGAACTCGATTCTCCCTAGACTGACAAGGTGGGGTGCCAGCATCCAGGCTGGCCCTGCGGAGTGTTCATCACAGATGAACTATGTCTGAGTTTCTTACATAAAATGTCAGCCCTGAAGACAGCCACATTCTCCTTCACTTAAAAGTAATTTGAGAAGATCTTCGCAATTCTGGCTGCCCAGTTTTGTGGTTGATATAAGTTCTTTATCAAACTTTCAATCAGACATTGAAACGTTACTGTGGTCATGTGGATTTTGAACAGCACACAGCTATTCATCAAGGTGCAAACTTGCCAAAATCAGGCAATGTGAATATCAAAAGTTCGAAAGAATGGTCAAAGCTTACCAAATTGCAACATTTCACATAAAGAAAAATGCTCTAGTGTGTAATCTGGCAGGAATTCAGTGCCTAATCTGTCCCATCATTGACTGAAGTGACAGGGACACTGAAACTGGAAAGATGCCATTCTGGGAAGCTATCACATCTGGAATTCTTGGAGATTTTCAACAGTTTTGTCTAATCAGTTTTTTTATTGTTGTTTTCTTTTTATGAAGTCTTGTGACTTCTGCTCCAATGTTCTGGCCAGACCCAAGGGTGAGGGGCTGAGAAGCTTCAAATCAAATCAGATGTGAGAGCTAAATAAATTGGGGTTCTTGGCAAGGTTTCTCTGAAACACAGAAACAGATGTAAAAAGAGCCACAGAAAAAATAGCAATGCCTCAGCTGCTGCTAATGAGAAACGCAGCAGGGAGCTGGTTAACACTGCTCAGGGGATTGCAGCCTCCAGGCTAAACGGAGGAGAACCCAGAAGGGCTGTGTCAGCACAAGCAAGAGTTTAAATGGCTCTAACCAGCCTTGTAAAACACTGCCACACACTGCTGGTATTGTGCTGTGGAACATATCGCACAACCTAGCAAGGCTTCACTGTCTGTCTTGTGAACTCTTGTGCAGTAACCATGAAATGGTCAGCTCGGCCATTTTTGGCAGCGCTTAACTAGAGGACGTGCCTGAGAAAATTCATGGGATGTCACTGTCACCAGTGTGGCCTGAGCTGACATGAAATTAAAGGAAGATGAAGGATTCAAGAAGAGGAATAATTTTCCAATGGTGCCAAGTCTGAGGTCTTTCTTGCTGCACCGACATTGTCAGCAGACTCTTTACTGCAAAAAAAATATTAGCAAATATGTCATAAGGCCCTCCTCAGCAGAAAGGTTGCTGCTGCCCTATGTGTGCTGATTGGAAAAATTCCCATGCATTTCAAGTGCCTGTGGTTATATTAGTCATGCAATGGTGAGAAAGTCAGCTGCTCCAGGGGCTGGGCTGCCTGGGGCTGGGGGAGTGGGATGGAGCTGATTTTGTCCAACTGCTCCATGCTTTCTTTCCAGACTGACACTGAAAGGGGAGGAAAATACTGACAAACAAGCATGGCAGCTCAGGTCTGAAAAGTCAACAGGAGCCATCTGTGGCTGAAGCACTGCTGAGGAGGAGAGGAAAGGAATACATGCACTGGGTGCCTTCAAGTACTGAGAAATCATATTTGCTATTAGCAACTATTTTGAAATGCAAACAAGGAGAGGTTTATTTTGTAATGTTTCCTGGAGTTTGAGGTAATCTTTGTTACAAAAGCAATTTGTCCCTTGTAGATTTTGTTTTGTTTCTGTTTAACCAATCTCCAGCATGCCCACATCTGATTGCCTCCTGTCATTGCTAGAAAAATAAAAAACCCCTCTTGACTGGTCTGAAAACTCTTTTCTTGCCTTTTTTGGTTGAGTGTCCTACTACAGTAATTCTGCTGAAACACAACCAAAGGGCACTTTCTAATTGCTAAGCAAAAAGCAAAGCAGAAAGCATAAAATATTCAGTGGAATAAGACTTTCTTTAAGGATTGTATTTCTGAGCATGGTGTCGTGTTTTTCTGCTGCTGATAGTGCTCTGCAACTGCAGGGGTTTGAAATGCTGATATCCAGCAAGCAGTTAGAGAACTAAATAATAATGTAAAAAGAAATTTTTTGACATAAAAAAAAGCTAACCAAAACTTATCCTTTTTGCTGAAAACCAAGCATTTGGATAAATACATCTTACTGTGATAACTTACAGGTGCAGTTGCTCACATGTCTGATGCCTGTTCCACCTCACAGTGTAGCTCCTATTCTAGGTTAAGCCTCCCACAGTGCCCCTGGCATCTCTACCTCCTAAGCCAGAGGGGCTCAGGAGGCTGGGGAGAACCCAGGGAACAGAAGCACAAAGCTCAGTCTAAAAGCACTTTAAAAAATGCCAATTAAAAGATTCTGGTTGCTTGCATTTTTTAGGACTCGTTCCATTTAAAGCCAACACTGAAAACTGAGTGGCATTAAAAACACAGTATTTCCCAGAGAGATCAAACTGCCTGGGAAATGCTGGCCACCTGTAGTAACAAAACTGTCATGCTCCTGGAGAAGCGTCCACATATCTGAAAATACTGCATTGTTAGGAGAGTTTCTGTGCCTCCATGTTCTTGACCAGAGGGGAAGAGCTGAGCACACACACAGTGGACCGCAGCGGTGTGCAAAGGCAAGTCACGAACTGCAATGATGATGAGCAGATGGCCAGAGGTAGGTGTTTAGTATATCTGTCTCATGGTTATACAAAGTGAATTTCAAGTATCTATTTAAGGAGCAGCCAAGGTACTTAAAATCCACTAAGTATGACTTCAGTGGACACAACATTCTCTCATTGCAGTCTTTCTGGGGTTAGAACCAATGTTGTAACAGCCATTCCTATTTGTCTTGTTATCCTTGCTAATCTCCACTTAGCTACTTTCTTTATCTTTACTTTTTTTCCCTGCTGCAGTTCTTTAATTTTATGATTACAGCATCCTTGGGTATTGGGGAGGAAATTTGGACATAAAGTTTCACAGTAGGGAGAAAGGTCGCTGCAACAGTGAGAAGCAGGAAGAAAAGTAACTCAACATACAGTCTTATTTCTTGCTCCCTTGCCCTGGGTGGTCTGGTAAAAATTATATCTCCTAGTAGACTGAAAAAAAGTCAATGAAGAATCATGCAGGATACCAATGGATTTAGCTAACAGGAATTAAAATGCATTTATATCAATTGCTCAATACTCAAATGTGTAAAAAAAATGTCCATGGAATAATAACAATCTATTTAATAGCTTATATATGACTTGATATTTCCAAATATGCTGTTAAGCAACAATTATTGATGAAGACCCTGCCAGCAGAGGACAGCTTGTATGCATGCTAAAATGGATAGCTTGAATGCAAATATATGTTACAGAAAGTCTGGGACAGATTATCTCCAATGAAGGCTACTTTTGCTTAGACTTGTGGAATTTTAGCCAAGGGGACTATCTATAGATACAGAGTAAAAAAACACCAGTACAAAAAAATTGCGGGATATCTGCAGATCGCTCATATCAGTATGTTTTATGAGTGCCCAGAATTACTCTAAATCTTCCCTTGTCAAAGTGGTGCCTCATTCATGTTGAAAACAGCAAGAAAATTAATTAGAGGGTAGGGTTAGGTTTAGGGTTAGGATTAGGGCCAGGGTAAACCAAACTCTACCAAAATGAAATATGTGAGTACTACAGCATCGCAGATGATATATGAATTACTGCATAGTCGCTATGTATACATTTAAGCAGTTAGACATGGCATTGACCTTCTTCGGAGGAAAAAAAAAAGAAAGAAAGATAAAAGAAAAACCCATTTAGATGCATTCCAGGAAAAAAAAGACTGTTGGGCTAATCCCCAGTTATAAACACTAGCAGGGCTGATTCTGGCTGAACTCTGTGACTCTCATCTGTCATGCTTAGTGACACACACAGAGGAGTCACTAAAATACTGCTTCCTCCAAGTCACTAGGCAGTTGCCCTCCACCACCAGTGTGCATAGAGAGGAGCATACCTGCTCTGTACTTGCTGAGCTGCTCATGACAAGACAAGAGGAGAGTGCTGGAGACTGGCAGCTGTGCATGTCATAGGACTAGAGTTGAAAAGGGACTCAACCAAATAGTTCAGTTCTAGTTTGTCCTCAGAAAAAGGAATCAGTGAAAAGTAGGAGTCCTGTAAAAGCTCCCAGGCTTGTCAGCACGGACAGCAATCCAATTGAGTCAACTTTGTCAAATCAGGGGAATGCAGCACCAAGGCTTTTGTGACTCTAGCTTGCTCTTGGAAAATAATACAATCATACAATAGTTGGGATTGGAAGAGACCTTAAAGATCATCTAGTTCCAACCTCCCTGACATGGGCAGGGACACATCCCACTAGATCAGGCTCCCCAAGGCTCCATTCAGCCTGGCCTTGAACACCTCCAGGGATGACCAACCTAAATTAAGTCAAAGCAGTTTACAGCCTGTTAAGAGCACTGCACTTATAAGTTACACTGGTTTAACTAGATTAGACCTTTATGCCATAACAAGACTTGCTCTTCTTGAAACATGTATTTAAAACCTTGAGAAATACATCTGAGAAATTATATAATGACACAAATAAACGTAGGTCTTGGAATAATTGCATTCTCTTCTGTGCCCCTTTGAAATATTTAGCACCCTTACAACCTTTCTGTAGAATTTGCAGAACTTTATGGCCCTTGTTATTGAATTAGTTGAAGTAATTTTTATTGGGGAGAAGTGGAATCCTTCCTCTGCCTGACTTGACACTGAGCCTACATCAACTCTGTTTGATTTTATGTTACTCCCTGCAAATATGAACCAAGCCCACTCTACCATCAAATGAGCGAGAAATGTCAGAACCATAAATTTTTGACCTTGCTGGGCGAAAGCAGATGTTACACTCAAATCCCTGTTACTAATGGTAGCTATACTTCATGGCAGTGCAGGCAGTGCTAAAGAGCACCAGCAGTGGCATCTTTCATCACTTGCACTAAAATGCTTTTCACTTACTGCCTCTTGCATGGGTTGCGAGTGAAATGAGATGTAAATGGATCTGTTGACAAACAGGTTAAATGTCAAGACCTACAGTGATATGTAGTTAGGAGCAAGGGCACAAGATCCTACAGAATTCTTTAAAACAGGCAAGTGCTGAAAGGTAAGCAAAGTTGTCATCACGATTATTTACTGTGTAAGTACCATGGTTTGACGGATTGGCTCTGGTTCAAAGCAGCCGTCTTCCTAATCTCCTTTTTCTTTCAGTTAGCCTCATCAAAAAATTTGCTGCCGTTTGTCCACACCCTTGCTGTTCCCTTGCTAAGGCTGCAATGCAAAAGGAGTTAGAGCAAGTGCAGTAAGGTATGGAGCCCTCTCGAGACCAATGACTGGGGAATAAAATGCCCTCTCCTTGCTGGAGGCTGTTCTCAGAGATGGTGATAGTTTGAGATAGGAGGTGTTAGATGTTGTGCAACCTGGGGCGACTATTAGAAGTAACACTCCTTTTTTTGTGTTCTCACTTGTTTGCTTTAGAGGGAGGCTTTTCAATCACACTGGTTTTCATATTATTTCTATTCTCATTCTGAATCACTATGCAAAACTTGTGTTAGACACAACTTAATCAATGCAGTTATTCTCATTTCCCTTTCTATTCTAATAAGCATCGCAAGACCCAGAGAGTTGCTACTGAGCAAAGCAGACTGACCTCCTTCCCTACCTTTATTTGATGCTGAAATGCACATATTTTTTTCATGGGGAAGGAACCAGAGTGAGTGACAGGAGAGGTGTTAGAGAAATAGGTTTGGAACATACACATACAAAGTCGTACCCATGATTGACTTAGTATCTTCCAGGTAAAATGTTTTAAAAGCAGGACAGCAATTAGACAAATGATCCATTCTTTTTGGTAAAGCTGTTATTACTATGCTATGTTTAATATACAATCATGCCTACACATGCCATTAATGTCTGGTGTCTTGAGTGTAAACATGTAATAAACATCATGGTGCAAGATTAGACTTATTCCAGTCAGTTTTTGATTAATAAGTATTTTGATGGTATATTTTAATGATGGAAATGGCGCAGCTATCCCATGAAAGGACATTAGTATGAAATAGCCAAAGGAAAAAGCAGCCTCTAACAAGATATGAGCAGATCTGAAATCACAGGTTTTCCTGTCTCAAACTGATGGATTTGTTACTTCCTCCCTTGGCTCTTTCCCAACTGTAGAAGCCAAAAGAAACAAAAATAACATCTTCAGATGAAAATCTTCATAGGTAATGACAAGAATAAAAAAATCTCCATGCAGAGCATTAAAGAAATATTTCCATGAAAATGCAATGTCAATATAAAATGTGAATATGTCTCTGATTAGACAAAGATAATAGTTAAATAACAAAAAGAAAGCATGATATGTAAAGTCAGCAGGAACTTCTGTAGAAACAGGGTTAGGTTATGTCTCACTCTGTGATCGTCTCAGATGTTCTTTAGAACTAACCCTGAAATAACTTTTTCTTCAGCTAGAACATGCAACTTTGAGATGGGAAAAGTGGGAATTCCTGACACTGAAGAAATAACAATACAGATACATTATAATTTCTGTGCTTAAGAATAGATTTAATTTGGTGCAGTAATTAGTGGGAATGCAGTAGTATCCTAAAGAGATTTTCAAATATTAGGATTAGCTGCTGGTTCAAAAACCATTTCTAAACATTTACTTTCTAGCATTAAACGAAAGAAAACTGAAAGAGCAATGGGAAGGATCTAAACTTTGAGGCCATGAGGCAGAACCTATTATCTCACTCCTGGGAAAACCCTTCCTTGAAGCATGTTTTCTCTTATGTCAGCTTCAGGTTTCATTCCTCCATGATCTTGGCTTCTGGCTGCTCTTCCACAGGAGGTGCTGGACTGTGAATATGATCCATAGCAGTGGTTCCTTAGTCCCACCTAGAAGAAATAAGCTTTATGGAAATATCTTGGACATACTGATGATGAGTCCTACTTACATTAAATGGTGATGTCCAGTGCCTTGCCTGGTCTACTCCCCAAGCTCTCTGTATCCCGGTTTGGATGCATCCTTCCACTCCTCCTGGTTTTTGGCTTCCTTTTGCATTTTCTTCATCTTAATCTTAGGGCTGTTTTTATTTTGCTCTGTAACCAGACAGTTCCATCTGACTCCTTCTAGTACCTATTCTGTTTCATGATTTCTTTGTCCCTCAAAGAGTGCCATGTAAGAGCATGCATGGGTTGGGCACCTTGCTTATTGTTTCAAATAGCAGTAGTAACAACAATAATAATAATAATAATAATAATAATAATAATAAAGGGAGTATGTAGCCCTTTTATATGAATCCTGTGGTGCTACAATGCTTTTACTCTAACTCAGACTATATATCCCCATGTGCCCCTCCTCACAAATGGCTTTGTCCTATACTAAAGGCAGTATCTGGAACCTGACTATCTATAGGACTATACTTGAGTGCTCTCTGCTTCAGTATCACATCCATTTTGCTTTTACTTACTCCTGCTTCTGTTTCTCTTTTTGTCTATGCTTTTGACCATGCTTTGAGCCTGACCTCTCTTTCTCTCTCCATTCATCTTCCTGAGTCTCCTGGTCAGGTCCTGTCCCAGATTTGTATAGAATGTACAAACCAAGTGGTTCCCTGGCTGAACCTTCTCTCTAGACCTCTGTGGAAGTCCAGAATCTTCCCCATCTTTCCTGTTTTCTCTTCTGCCACTTCCTGAACCGTTTGACAGTCACTTTTTTTCAGTTCCAGCTGTACAGAGCCACAAACTTAGTACCTGTCCCTCAAACTCAGTAACAGCAGTAAATATTTATACTGTGTTAGCATCTTAACTAGTGTATAAGCTTTATTGAAATGATGTACAAACTCAAAGGGAAAAGACCTTTGGCCTGACAGCAGAAGGTGTGTTCAGGAGAGTGCCTCAGGGCAGTGTGTATCAAGGGGTGCCTTTGCCATACTGCAGAACATTGCCTTTTCAAGTGGGAACTTGAGAAACTTTGGTGTACCATAAATTTATAACGCATTCTGCTCTCCTGTCACTGGACTGCCATACAAACCACAGTCAAATAAGTCATACTGCATATAGTGCCTACTAAACATTGATTAAAGAACATTGCACTTAACATAAACTTACATAAACTCCTAAGGTTACCAAAGACTCTGCTCCTTAGAACAACAATATTTAGCAGCTCTAAGACCGCAGTGTGAACTTCCCCAGGAAATACCTCATCACCTTTTGCCCTCAGTATAAACTTTGCTTCTTTGATGTTACCTTCTCCTGAATGTATGAAAACATGTGTGTTGTTAGAAAATTCAAATCATTGTATACACTGGAAGAGAGAGTAAAAGGAAAGCAAGCACATGAGAAGCTAATCCCAGCAGGGACATTAGGATGGAGATGTGTTCAGATATGGTGATTGAGTGTATAAGTTCCAGGATAGAGTAGCTGAGTGACTTGCCAGGATGAAGCAGGGACTTTGTACTCATGTGGGAAGGGACTCCATAAGGGCTGACTCCAGGCTCCTGGCTTGAATGTGTTTTGCAATTAAGAAAACGCAACCTACATCTTCCTACTATAACAGGCACCATTCAAAAGAAGACAATAATAGCAAACGTGATGGCATGTGCTATAGCCTAATCTTAAGTTGAGGGCAGAGATAACATTAACCCTGTGGTACTGCTCTGCAGTCAACTGCGGCCGAGTCCAAGGCTCCTTAACGATGAGAGTGGTAACTCTGGGACTTGATAAGCTTGTCTTTATTGGTGAAGTCTGAGTGTGTTATTAGTAAGTGTATATGTATGTGTTCTGCTATAGCACATGTTTGCATAGCCATTTCTGACAGTTAAAGGTGTGCTAGGTTTCCTTGACAGAAAACAGACATTTTAATATAATGTCTGCCATTTTACTAGAAATTCCTGGGCAGAGTTCTGTGGGAAAGAGTTCCCATGACCTTTGATTGGGAAGAAATGCTTATCCTTTAGTAGGACTCCATAGTGTAAAAAAAAATTCCTTACTCTGCAGTATACAGGATTTTTTAATAAAAAACCCTAATGATGCAAGTCCTGAGGAGCTGCATAAGCCATTAGCAGAAAGGTATTGCAAATTACATTCATCTTTACTTTCAGACAAAGAGACTTTGAAACAGTATTTCACAATCAATTTGGAACAAAGACTGAATTGGAGTCTTCTGCAACGCATCCAATTTCACTATATTACACGTTTTATTCCTGAAATAACAATTACTTATTGATTTATTCATCCTGTCTAAGCAGCTGACTGCTAGCCTTGTATATCTGGGATTTCTGAATTCTACTCTACATGGGTTTTGTTTTGGATCATATCTAAATTCGTTTTTAATGTATTTATTTTTAATCTAAAGCATGTTTTGCAAAAGTAGCAAAACCTATGACCCAGCTGTCTTTATGCAGTGTATTCAGTTCATGATAAAGGGTCACCAGCTTGAATTAGCTCCTTGTTCAACATTACTAGATTGCTTATAGGCTGTACCTGTCACTGAACAATTGTGAGGAAAGATTTATTTAAGATCTGCCCTGCCTGGGAGTGTTCCCCAGCGGCAAGGTGAGAAGTGAGCACTGGGAACTGAAGTTGCAAATTTACACCATCTGTCTTAAAAGCAAGATACAAGGAAGGGATAAGGAAGGGATGAAAACAGGCATTCATAAAAAGCTGATTCATCATTAATCTGCTTGCACTCAAACACAGACAACAATAACTTGTTTTATGATAGGATACTGCCCTTTCAAGTCTGCATTCCACTTTGGGAGGGAGAGTGTACTACAGGCAGTGAACTCAGGGTGATTGGTTTCATTTCACCAAAGAGATTGAGTTGTCTGTGGTTGGTACACAGATGAAATATATGTTCTGGGCAAGCAAGTGACACTGCCTCAGCAGTGACACTGTCTCTCCATGTCTCCAACTCAATCCCACAGCCTCGTTTATGTACATGTTGTATGGCCTAGTTTTGTGCTGTGTGTGTTATACCCACGCTTTACAACTAAAAGTTGAGTGGGGTTAAAAATAACAGCAAATATCTGTCTCTTTCTTGTACATAAACAAATAAAGAGATTTTTAAAGAAAAGGTGCAGCATGGTCCCTTTTGCCTGGTTCCTGTGGCATGGTCTTCTGCAAGCAGTATTCATTACCCTGGCATTTGTAGTAACAACTTTTGTTTTTCTGAAGAAGCAGCAGCTGTTCTTGCAGTCTCCATGAGCAGAGTGGTAGGCTGGGCCCTGGGCCCAGACCCCATCCTGTGGTACCCATGGGCTCCTGCATCCATGGAGAGGGAGCTCATTGCTCCAGCAGAGACAAACACCTTCACAGCTGCTAGCCTGGCAGAACAGCATCTGACCACGCATGAGTCCTGAGGTCCTAGATAAACCCATCACTTATATCTATATACAATATGACTTGAATACACACAGAATTGCCCAAACTGTAAAGAAAGTGGAGTCCAAGAGGGCTGAAGTTTTTCTTCAAGCTTCCAGCAGCTACACAATGAAAACCATCTAGAAAATAAAGCCGTATGCATTTTTTGCCAAGACTGCTTTCCAAAGGAAATGAGGCTCACATGGTTACATGTTGCCTGTCAGATTCCCTTCCTCTGCTCCAGCCAGCGCTTTTCCAGCTCGTGTGCCAATTCCACCAGGTTGAAGCAGGATGAAGATCCTAGAGACACTCTTCCTCTCTGTCCCGTGAGACCTGGGGGATGCACAAAGGAGAGACACCCAGATCAGTGCCTGCTCTGGGGGGAAAAACCCCTAGCCAGAGCTCAACAGTTATCCACTCTGTTTACATCACCAGTTGGCAGATCACCTCATGATTATTTATGCAGGTGGACACCTGATATTTATGCCTCTATTTCTCAATATTTATACATCTATTTCACTCATGGCTCATAAAAGCTGAAGGGGCAGCTGATTGTACTTCACAGGATGACACTAGGCTGCTCATTTCCTGATTAAGTTGGATTTTCTGTATTAGAGTTCAACAGGAGCAAAATCCCAGAATTTTAATAGATTTTAATTGTAGAGCAAAGTGAAACCAAAGCTACAGTCTCTATTTTTCATCACATTTTTCACACCTGAAATGAGAATCACTGTCCCTTGAGGGTTTGCCAGTTGAAACATAATAATATTATAGACCTTTGCTTTTAGTGAAGGAGGACAGGAAGGAAAATGACATGAATGGGAGAAAATTTCTAGCTGGGTACATATACAGCAAATACTTAAGTAAGTCATGCACTTGATGACAGTGCATTAGAGAGAGAGAGAGACACTCCAGTCTCCTAATCATCTTTGTGGCCTTCCTCTGGACTCTCTCCAGGAGTTCCTTGTCATTCTTGAGCTGGGGAGTCCAGAGCTGGTCAGAGTACTCCAGATGTGGTCTCACCAGGGCAGAGTAAACGGTGAGGATAACCTACTGCAACCTGCTGGCCAAACTCTTCTTAATGCAGCCCAGGATACCATTGAATGCCTTGCCATGAGGGCACATTACTGGCTCATGGTTAATTTGTTGTCCACCAGGACTGCCAGGTCCCTCTCCACAGAGCTGCTTTCCAGCAGATTAACCCTTAACCTGTATTGGTGCATAGAGTTATTCCTCCCTAGGTGCAGGACTCTGCACTTGCCTTTGCTGAACTTCATTATATTCTTCTCTATAGAACTCTCTAGCCTGTCCAGGTCATGCTGAATGGCAGCGCAGCCTTCTAGTGTATCAGCCACTCCTCCCAGTTTTGCATCATCAGCAAACTTGCACAGGATACACTCTATCCTCTCATCCACGTTATGAATTATTTGACTTTGTATTTAATTCTTATTTTAAAAGAGTAATTGCAAGACAGAAAAAGATGAAAAGCAATATAATTCCAAGTACATATTAGCTTTCAGGTGCCTGACTTTATATTTTTATTTCATCAAACAAAATTTAATTTATCAACCTAGTCACTTTCATGGAAAAAATGTTGACAAAAGGTTGAAAGATTATTTCCAAGCAGGTTGTGCATGTGTAAGAAGAATTGTGCTAGGGGTCTAAGCTCTATTTTCAGAGACATAGTCTTCAATGTTTTTTAAAAGTACTAAGTTTATTACGCCTTTTCTATCTTATGCACAAGCAGGAAGAATATTTTCCTTCTCTAAACACGTTGAAACAGCATAATACATACGGAAAGTTTTATGAATTATTTAGGAAAAAAAGCATGCACTAAAACTATCTATAAGTAACATTTTAAATAAGATGACCTGAATTATGTATTGAGGAGCAGTAGCAACATGTACTTCAGAGGAAAATATATCATCTCTAAAGGAAATACAGTACCTCTGACTGCCTCATGGAACAAAGGGTTGTTCCATGTTTGTGTCTTATTTCCAAACAATACAGACCATGGTACCAGCCACTCTGTTGCCAAATATAAACCTCCACTGCAACTACAACAGCTATTTGCTTGCTGACACTACAGTCACCCCAGCCTGTATATGGGCAACACAGAGAGAGCCTGAGGGTGCTCCAGAGGGTGGTGGGCTTCAGGGCTGGAAGGCAAGGTAGAAAGAAAACATCAAGAAAAGAGAAGAGTGAGAGAATAAGAGGACAATAAGACCTCTGGCACAGGAAAAGTCACCCCATAAATAGCTAAAGAAAAAAAAAAATTGCTGAGTAGCAGTCCATGAATGTACCAGGAGATGATGCTATAAGCAGACCACATGTAGTGCAGCCAGTTAGCTGACCTTCATCCAGTAAAGGCTGATAGTTCTCCTAGCTCACTCCTAATACAATGCAAATCACAACATGTAACAGTTGCAGTGCTAAGCAAATACCAGTGGTTATCAGTTTACAGACACAAGGCTTGCAGAAAGTAACAAAGAAAAGGAAAGCTATCCACAGAGGTTTCAGCTTGATAGAAGGTTCTGCTCTTTGAAAACATCAGATCAACTCAAGCCATAAAGAGTTCAGGGGCAGTGCAATATATGATATCCAGTAGTGGTGTCATCTGTGCATGGTGAGAGGATGGCACAATAATCTGGTGGATTTTAGGTCAGTTGTAAACACTGATGTGCAATTTCCATGTACTGAGAGATGAGGTTTTCCAATGACTGTCTTAACTACAAATATCAGGAAAGAGCAGTTGATATTTCCAGAAGTTGCCGCTGTGCCTGCTCGGTGTTCAGTCATACAGTGCAGGCACTGCAGGAGATTTTGTGTTCACATGTGAGAACACCACCTGGATGACAGTAATGACGCCATAGTGAGAGAAGGGGATATGTAAGGCCCAGTCCACTAACTGGGGCCTGTTCCCTTCCAATTAATGTCTTTCTGAAATTCACACAGTAGCCTAACATCAGCAGATGTAGTTGTACTATCCATAATTAGCTGAGGTTCACTGATATCACTAACAGCACAGAGTACTGCTGTACAAAAGAAAATTCAAAAATATTACATTAGTGTCTCAATGACATTCAGATGAGCTGTGACCTCTTTAAGCCTCTGTGATATGAAGGGTCATTATAGACACTGTACCTGCAGAATATTCCCCTCTGCCTTTCTTTGGTTTCAACTCCATTATGTTCTTGTGAATAGTATCATGCAGCAAAGAGCTCAGCTAAACGCAGAGCACTATTCTCCTGACTGCTTCCTGAAGGCACAACCACAGTTGCAGCTGCAGGACAGAAGAAATCTGACAAACTTTTATCTTTTTATTGCTGTAATCTGAATTCTGCCTCTTGATAATAATTATCTCCCTAATATCTTCATAGCTTGACTTGAAGTCTTGTTCTAAGCATGTTTGTAAACTTAAATGCTTTGATTACACCCTGAGGTGCCAATAGGCACAGGAAGATGAGGGACCCAAAGACCAGAAGGCCTTGGACATTTATTACATGCCCTCACATCCCTTTAGGAATACACATTTGCTCAAATTCATCAAGATGTTATAAACATGTACTTTGTCACAAATCCTGTTATTTTTCTAGTCATATCCCTGGGATGTCACAGTATCGTGGATGTCCTAGCACCAACAAAGAGGGTGGAACAAATATGGGAGTTCTGGCCCAATTAGATCCCTTCAATGAAGTTATGCTTGAATAGACAGCACTTGTTTTCCCTATCTTTCATGGAAAAAATCATCCATGGCTTTAAATAAGAGATCCACATCCCAACTTTCTTATAGGTGTATGTCCCAGCTGCAGTTCCCACTGTATATTCCAGAGGCTTAAGCAAGTTACAGTTCCTGTTCACAGTGGGGTTTCTAGATATGGAATTCAACACAGAGGCCATACTCCCCAATATTTAATATGTTTCTAGATACTCTTCCGTTTTAGGATTTTGGAATAGGAGCCCTTCTGCAATAAAATTTGTCCATTGCTGAGCAAATCCAGATTCTAGTCAAGACTTAAAGGAAATAATTATGGAATATAAAGATCAGCAATATGGAATGCAGAACTCCAGCAGCAATCTCCTTAGAAGAACCTCAGCTGCTGGATGCCAGAGCAGGGTGCACAGATGCATCCTTTTAGAAGGCCTTTCCTGCATCTTGTCAAGGTTCAACGTCACCAGAGTTTGTCAGAGTTAACACAGAACATGGCCTTCACAGCCTTAGACATCTCAGTAAAAGCTTTCCCCTCCAAATCACATGTACAGTGTGTGTGAGAGTCTTGCACAGCTGGGTTCCACTGTGCACCACCCTACAGCTATGCCCAGATTTCATCTGTCCAGTACAGCTGATTCACCCACTCCACCACTGACCAGCTGCATGTGCAAAGCTTGGTCATGAACCAGGGATGTGGTGGCAAGGCTGGAAGATAAACTGCTCAAGCAGAGGTTTTCTCAAAACCAGCAACCACCTTCTGTTGCTTCAGTATAGTTGTACAGTTATGCCAACATGTTGTAAAACATTTCCCTTGTGGAAGCCAAGATGGGACTTTCATGTAACAGAGAGATCACTATTGGTGTGGCTCATAGCCTACTACATTCGTGTTGATAATGCATCCCAGAATGTATTTATATCTTTTATATGATATGTTTTGTCCTTGTCTGATCCACACACAGCTCCTCAGAATGCAGCAAACCTAATGTCTGCCACTGCTCTAGCCAGAGAAGCCTCATTTTTCCCAAAGAGCAAAACCCTGCAGCTGGTGCTGAGGTTCTGGCTCCAAGATTGAACACAGCATTGGGAGCATGTGCATCTTCGTGGCTCCTCTGAGCTGCTGTCAGTAGATCCAGAGCCCTATGAGGAAGATGATGAGGTAAGAACTAGAGAAACAAGACCTGAGTGTTCAAAATCCAAGTTAATCAACAAAGACAGTGGTGGGGGAAATAGCATAGCAGCTTCCAGCTTACGTACTGAGTATCTTACAGAACCTATCATGTAGTGACATTTTTTTTAATCTAGTTGCTATTTGTTGAATAAGGAAGGTCCTCAGAGGTCCATTCAGAGAACTAGTGTTTTGAAATTCTGCTCTATTGTGTTTCCCTCCATCCTCTTCTGTCTGTAATCTGACCATTGGTCACTGCAAAAGATCAAAATTGCCACATTTAAATACAATTCTTCCTTGTGAGAAACTAATATCTGATCAAAGCGTAACAGCATGAAATATGTTTCTTGTTTTTGCAGTAAACCTTCATGCCCCTTGTTGTCTATCCAAGTTCATGGAGGTTTATTTTCAAAGCAATTCTCTTGTTCTCATTTCCACTGGAGAGCTGTTATAAAGCCAACTCTTGTTACTGTAGAGTGTAACTTTTTTTTTCTAACTACCAGAAGCAAATGGTTTTCATCAGGTAAAATGTCATTGTACATGCACATTATATTGACAAGTCCTGGACACAACATGCAATTAATGGTTTTTAATTAAATAGAAAGAGACAGGACACTCAGGGAGTGACCCAGGGATTATTTGTAGAGGAAGTTTCTCTCATGACTAATAGTGACTACAAGTAAGATGGGGTATTATAATAAAATTCTACTGCTGACAAAAATATTAACAGTAAACGATGACAGTGCTTTCATCTGAGACTAGGAGAGCATCTGGAATATATTAAGACTGTAAAATTTCCCTTTAAGTATGGATTGCTACAGTTAGAGCCAGCCACCCAGAAACTATGGCACTCAGAGTAACTCAGTATTTTTTTCATTAAAAATTACTTAGGGAGATTTACATCTTCCCTTCATTGACATTGTGATGTTCTGCTTGTCCAGACTTTAAGTCCTGAAAATATGTATGTGATGAGACGGAACAGAGAAAAAAAGTAATCTCAGATATGTCCTGCATACAACCCCAGTTCCAGGCGTCCTTCTGTACTGCTATCTATCAGATGCTCTTTGTGACCACTATGTGCAGATACTTACTGCTTATTAATACCATATGTGATGTTGATGCATTATGTATCTAGAGATGCAATATAAGCACCAGATATTGACAGAAATATATAGGAGAGAAGTGGGATGTGCTGGGAGATCATTCCAGAAAATAGGAATTCTCTTTAAAAGGAAAAGCAGTGTGCTAAAAGAAGAATGAGATTGTACCAAAGTTCCTATTTCCCATCCTCCTTTCTCCCTGTTGCCAGTTCTCATGACATTCCTCATTGCAATCTTGTCTTAATTTAGACTGTGAGTTCCTGGAGGCAGACATTATCCTGTAACTTGTATATATTGCACGCAGTACAAGAAGTGCTCATCTTGCCTGGAACCTCAAATGCTGTTTGGGAGACAGCCGCAACATAAACAGGGGAGCTGCATGTTTCCATGACTGAACTCCAGAGCCTGCACAGGGCACAACAGACAGTGGTCCTGGAAGGGAACTCAGCCCCTTCTCCTGTAAAGCCACAGCAGATGGTCTTAAATGGCCAGGAATTACGAATAAGTAGCTCTTGTGTACAGCCCCCCACTTTCAGAGTAAAACCCAGGGGATGGCATTGGTTTTGCCTACACTGGAAGCTCCCAAGCCGATGTCTGTAGAACAAATTGAGAGACAAGGGCTGGTTCTGCCCTCCTGCTCTCAGCAGACTGAACTGAAATCCACAAAGCTTATCATGGTGGGATTCATTTCACCTCCTGGGAGGCCCCAGGTTATGAATATCAAGAGTAAATTCTTCTTCCAGTTTTTATCAGTTGCCCTAGTGGGAATTGAAAGACGGGGTCCAGTTGCTCAGCAGTTACCTTCCAGCAGCAAGTGTTGAGTATGATAAAGTCCACCCACTGTGCTCAGAAATCAGCTCTGCCAAAGAGCTTTCCTCCCCTATGTATTCCACCTTAAGGAGTTTCCTGGCTGTTCCTGGAGGAGAATTGGCATTGTGAGTGCAGCAAAGCTCAACCTGTGAGGCATAGGAGGCCTAACTCCACCATCGGTGTCACAGTTCCCCTTGGAGCCAAGCACCCATGGTGAAAGACAGGCACAAATACAGAACAGAAAGATGGTCTAGAATAAAAGCCAACTCACTGGGTGGCCTTTGTAAGACTCTGATGTCTCCAATGAATATTTGTGTATTTATTTCTACTTATGCATATTTTCCTCAGAAGAACAGAGGTGTTTTATACATCTTTCCTATAAATCTTCACCTCAAATCCTAATGCTGGGGTCACAACCCGTATTCACAGATCAAATACTTGTGTTAGGAAGAAGAGATGCATCTTCTCTCTCTCATGTCCCACCTCCCTTCAGCTCCCATTTCACCATTCTCCTGACCATGCATTTTTGTGGCTGAAACATTCAAAATAGCTGTAAAAATAAGATTAGGTTTTTCAGAAATTTGCAGGGAGCAACCATCTTATCCACTGAGGTTCTTGCAGACAGGCAGCACACAGGATCTGTATTCTGAAGAAACAGAAGCTACTTTTTTGGCATTTAAGGGGGAGTTTTGAAATACCAGCCTGTAGTGTTAAGGACAAAAGCTCTTTACGTGTTTTCTAAGAGAAAACCTGAACCTCTTTATCTACTCCAAATTTGATCCTAACAAGAAGTTAGTGAATATTATCAAAAAAACCCAAAACCCCCATATATACAGATATACAGTGCTCTGAGCTGCCGATCCTTACCACCTGACCCCATTTCTGGATGTGGTAGTAAGGAGGTGGTGTGTGTGTATGTGTGTGTGTAGGAGACCAAGTAGGGGAGCTGGAACAAGCTGCTAATGGCCTCGAATTTTCTTTCCTATCAGTAAGTCATTGGTCTTAAAGGCAATGAAGGAAACCTGCCAAATACAACAGCTAAAACCAACAGCCTGGAAAACATAATATTTAGGAAAAGTTGTGCATGGTGGGGCCAGCTAGTACCAGTTGCCAAATCTGCAACCACAAGAGGTCTGGGGCACTGTGAGGTCTCTGTTAGAGTGCTCGTAGGTGGCCAGGCCCAAGACCACCCCCTGCTCCTGTGCAGGTATGAGACTGTGACCCCCACAACTCACGGACAGACCCACTGATGGTATAAGTGGTTCAAATTTCCCTTCATTCAAACCACTCACTTTTTGTAAATAGAAATGGAGATAAATACTTATGACAGCCCCAGGGTGACATGCACAGGTTTAGCAAGTGGTGGCTTTGTCAAGGGTGGAGGTCATCACTCCAGCAGTAGTTCCCAAGGACTTAGCAGGAGTTCAACATCAGCCTGGAGCAAAATAGGGACCTAAGGAAATCTTGGACCTACCAGGGTCTCCTGAGGGTCCATTAAATTGAAATAGGGAAGGAGTTCTCCCTCTCCAACACAGCCTTGCTATGATCAGTGTAATGCAATTTCTGTGTCTAAACTTCAAGAGGGATGTTGAGAGAGAGAGACACAGCACAACATAGGGGTAGGAAAAAACTTGTAAGTCTTGAGGAAACAGGATGTGAAGTGGGCAAAAATTCCCTTGCTTTGATGTATTCCTTGTCCACACACCTAGGACTAACTAATTTGAAGCTACATTGAAGCTGTTTTGCACCATGCCAGGATGATATTGCCTGAATCCTCTGCCAGAATATTTGGGCTAAGGAATTGGATGTCACTGTTAGTGGGATGAATCTTACTCTTTGCTGGTGACGATTACTACTTCAGTTTGAGGATTCACAAGCTTTAGTCTAATTCACGCCTACAGGATCAAATGACAAATCACTAAACAAAACTTTACTAGCTAAGTGCCTAATTTGTGGTCTGCTTGGTGATCTCCTCCTCTTAAACTCAAAGAAATCCATGGCTTTGCCACTTACTTGATGTCTCCATTGGTTGTTCCTCTCAGCCAGCATTACTGTCCTTGGCACTAGGATCTGCTGAGAAGGCTGAGACCTAAGTCCAGGATGTGCAAAAACAATGGTTTGGGATGACAAGTGAGAATATCTTTCGAAAACCATGAACCCTGGAGCATGCTTAGCGCCTGTTCTCTGGAGTCAGGACTGTTTAGATGTCAAGAAGAGAAGATGTATATCCAAGGGCTCAAAGTTACTAGCCCCATGTTTCATGCAAGCTCCACAAGCCTCCTGACCACAGGATAAACTGCTGCTGCACAGCAGCTCCTTTTGTTAAAGGTAGTGCTAAGAGAGCAACGCAATTCATTGCACCTCAGAACAAGATTTAACTGCTCATTTTTGAAGGCCATCTCAGTCCAGAAAGTCATGAACCAGCTCTTACTAACTCCACTGCTAGTTCTTCCTAAGAGGTCTCCTGAATGTCCTGGTATCTGAAGGCCCACTTCCCCCTTGGGGCTCCTGGGAGCTATTGCAATTGTTCCTGGCCTCACTTCTCCTTGCAACTTCTGTTCTGCAGTGCTTTCACTTGTACACTATTCCTGTGTTCATTTTTATCTTCATGGTAGGCTTGAGCTGCGACTCGTGGTAACAATATTTCCTCATAAGGCTGTCCTTAATAAGTAAGGACCTTGTATTTGTTGGTGCTGGGTGGTGGCATGTGAGGCTGCACATGGCAAAACAAATGTTTGAGATGTTTGTGAAGGTGCTGTTGTGAAACAAACCAGGGCACTTGGACCTGACATTGTTACTTTTACTTGTGCTTGGATATACCAGAGCGTGTTCAATCATTGTAATAACCCTCCCCTGGAAGTTTCCGTCACCTCCCTCCCTTTCCTGCCCTCCTGCTGGCTCTGCTTGCTGACAGGGCTGTGTCCTTTGGAAAGATGATGGAGCAGCTTGCCCTGACCTTGTAAAAAGTCTGACTGGCCATTGCCACCTTGCAAAATCAGCTTCTTCAACTCCCTTCATCACACGGGTGACACAGTTAGGAATACCCTATGCAGGCACAGCAGGGTTACATTTGCCCTCCACCTTGAAAGTCATCTCCTCAAACCCCACAGCTTTAAACATTACAGAAATTTTGTCTTAATTCCAAGCAATTAAAATATCCATCTGAATGAGGAAACAAATATTCTATTTAGTCAGTTTGGGGTGAGCTGTGAAGTGGAAGGACTAAGCCCTGTCTCTCAAGGGTCAGGGGGGAGTGGAAGTAGAGACAATAAATTGGTCATTGCCCCTAAAAGAGCTTGATTGCTGCTTATCAAGCCTCTTTGGAAGCAGAGCTTGAAACCTGTTTGCTTAGGAGGTTTGTTTTAGGTAGGGAAGCTAACATGGAAGCTACACTGAGCAGCAGGGCAGAGGGTAAAACAATATTTTATTCTTAAGTTAAAGCACTTTCACAAAGGTAAAATAAGTCTTCAGCTCTGACTGTGAATTGTGCGAGCAAGGGGTGTCTGTGGGGTGGGTCTGCAGGAGTCCATACTAAGACTTCCTCCACAACTGCACCTTCGGGTCACCAAATCACCCAGAGCACTGCAGCCCTTGCTCTCCCTCTCCTCTGGAGAGCATAATGATTGCTCTAGGGCGAGGTAAGGAGATTATTTTACTGGCCAGCCAGTCATGAGGAAAATGGTTCTGTTAAAGCCCTCAGAATACAAGACCTTCCTTCTCCACATATGAAATTCATAGTTGTGAAGCTGTGATTCCTGGAAACTTGGCACCTTCATATAAAAATTGTGAGTATGAGCTGAGTAACAAAGCACTACTCAGGTACTTAGGCAAAGATTTCTTTTGAACTTGGAAATGTTTGCTACTTTTGTGGCTAGCTGTGTTCTTCAAAACAAGTGAAAACTCTCTCACACATATACTTCCACGGTTTGGTATTTCTTAGTTTTATCTTCATGTTTTTCCCTTCTAAAACTTCAGTAGTAATTCCCCCTGGAAATAAGACACATGAAGGAAATACATTTGGGAAGGAATTGTATTCTGAACATGGGAAAGTGGGGCTCTCAGGGGGTGAAGAGACTTACCACAAGCCCTGCAGGATTCTTGTTCCGTGCTGTGGAAGCAAAGCACATTTCAAGCCCCAATCCTTTTTTCTTACTTGCAATTTTCTTGCAAATATTTGGGACTCAGATTTCAAAGTTCAAGCTGGGTTAATCACAAAGAATGTAGCTCTTCCTGCTCTGTATGCAGGGGTGTAAGGTAACGGAGGCTGCGGTGCCCTCCTGGATACCCTATGCAGCTGCACAGGTTTCAAGTAACATCTGGTCTTTAAACTCAACATCACGCATACAAATTAATGATTACCTGCCTGCTGTCCTGGCTTCCAATCAGTTCTACTTTATTGACTTAGCCCAGGCTCAAAAATCGTTTATTAATCTTGCCTTTGTGTATACATAGCAGCCTTATTGTAATTATACACTTCCCCCAACTTTATTAATCAAGGTTATTATTGTAAGGCACTAAGGCCTTTGTCAATTTAGGCTGCTGTTAACTGCCTGCAGACTGGAGCCTATGAGTGGTAATAGTGAGAGTCAAATCAGACTCCACTGTGTGGGAAGCTTCCTATGGGGGCAGGTTTGATGATAATGAGATGCTGTTGCATCCTGAGGAGGACATGGGAATGGACATTGGAGACTGTCCGATGCCTGTGCTGTGGGCTGGCAACAGAGACTGTAGAGCTGCCTGGCTCTGGCAGCCTGGCACACCGCCTGGAGGGAAACCAAGCAGCAACCTGAGTAGAGCTGGCATCTGCCCTGTGCCTCGCCCCATTGCACCATGTCCCTTGCTGCCTGCTCCATCCTGCCTGTGTCCCTGTAGAAATGTGGGTGTGTGGGCAGCTCAGGCAGGGCACTGGGGCAGAGGTGTGGCAGAGGTACCTGCCTGGCTCAAGGTAGCTAGCATGTTGGAGAAAACTGCTCCAAGCCATTCCTGAGAGCTCATTCCTGGAAACAGATTGTTCCAAACATTTGTCTGGAGGATGGTTTGTGGGATAACCACAAGCATTTGTATCATGGGGCAAATACTTGAGGAACATCCAGATCAGCCATTACTAATGTTGTTGTTTTCAATCATCTTCTGGAGGATTCCCTGGGGGTGGCTGTGCTGGGAAGCAAGGGGGCGGAGGGCTGACAGCGAGGTGCACGCCAGGCTAGTGGTTCCTCTGCTCTTTCCAGATGCAGTACCCACTGTGAGCACACATGCGAGAGCTGGGGACTGTGCTGTAGATCCTCTATAGGTTTATTATTTTATTTTATATTTTAATCTGCATGTGAGGAGAAAAAAGAGCCTTCTATAAAATCTAGCCAGTGTCAAACAGCAGCTGAGAACCTCCAACAATACAACAAACAGAAAATTACATTTCCCCTCATTGTGTCAAAACGGGCCCAGTTTCCAGCCAGCTGTGGAGGAAATAAGGAGTTTATAATTATTCGCAATGTCAGTAAGGATCAATGTACGAATTTCCTGTCTGGCTCCCTCTGCAGATTAATAAAACTTCAGCAAAGAATATATTTAATTTTCATTTCTCTGTTCCTGTGAGAAGAAGATTCACCCCAAGCAGAGCAGTTACAGAAGTCATGATTGAGAAGGTGCCATGGAAAACTGAGCACATAGGAGACCAAAAAAAAAGGCAGAAATGCCTGTGATGCCAGAACAACACAGCTCTGCCCCTTTCAGCTCAGGGCCCAGACCGAGCCACAGCTTGCAGGAGTGTGTGTTTATGGTCTCTCAGCTGAGTGTGCCATTTACTCACCAGCCCAAAGTTTTTCCAACATGTACATTATCATACAGAAAATTACCTCCCTCCAGTGTTTGTATTTAATTTTAAATTATTGACACATAAATTTTATTTATTAAAAGAAAAATGCTTTATTCTATCTTGGTGTTTGCTTATCCAGCCTGTGTAAACAGAAAGTGTTGCCCATATATGCTGGAGCTTTTTCAGTGTCTCCCTGTGCTCCAGTATGAAGGTATTTCAGCCAGCTATGGGCAGAAACAAACCTCACAAGGGCCTTGCCCCTTCATAAAGGCTGGTGTCCACGTTGTTTCCCCTGCTGCTTCCAGTAACCCCTAACTGACAATGCTGGGCAGGGAGAATGCAAATGTACACATTCAGCAAATTGTACCTGAGGTGTATGTAAAATGAAGCAGTCATTATCAAGCTGCTCGACACAGCACAGGCTTCCTGAAGCACCATGAGCAATGGTCAGGGGTGCAGGAAGACCCAAGCCAAAGGTCTTCAACATCATAAGCATCATATTCTCTGTGGTTTTCAGACAATCTCACTACAAATAAAACTGATACTATCAGTTCCTGTCCAAAATTGCAGTTTTGAAGTTTCTTATTTAAGGACAGCTCCTGCCTGCCCTTCCCTTATATTTGATGCATGCTGGCTGCTGGATCTCTGGTCTTAGTTTCTTGGAATAAATGGCAAAACAGTCAGCTGCCCTGTTCCTGGGGCAGTTGGAGGCATCAGGGAGCACTACAGGCAACAGAGGGAAGACTAGTTTAAGCTTTTTTCTTTTTTTTTTTTTTAACTTGAGGGAGGGAAGGAGCAGGGAGGAATCTCAGAACAAAATGAGCTGGTTTTCACTTATTGTAAATCTTCGTGAATTATGTGTGTGACCCAACTGCTCTAACTTCTGTAACTGGACAGATCCTCTCCCCAGCCTGAGTTATACTGTGTGTTTTCATGAGTCCTCTCCCTCTGCCGTGTAGTACTTGTCCATCTTATTGCCACTGTGCAATGGGCTTTTTCCTGTAAGCCCCGAGGGAGCCTCTGGTGGTGGAGGGTGATGACTAGGGGTAGGGTGGTCAGACTGAGGGGAGATGCTCCAGGAGCTGTTGCACTAGTTAAAAACCAGTTGCTAGGAAAGACAGGGATTTGCTTTGGGAATGGCTATGAGATTTGTTGGCTCCAGGAGCTCGCAACCTCACAAACCTCTGGTATGGACTGGACTCATTTGTTTACCTTCACAGGAGAAGAAAAACAGAGTGAGATTTTGCAGCACTCAGATTCCCTGAATTTTTTTCAATATTTTGATTAATCATGAGGCATTTTGGCAGCCTTGTTGAATATTCCGTAACCCCTGTGTAATCAGTCACTGTCTAAGTTCTTACTCTGTCTGGTCTCAGCTGGCACAGCTCAGCAGCACTGCGGGAACTGGTGGGCCTCCAAGGTGTTGGTGGGAGAGTCAGCTGGCTCCACTTAGGGTCCTTCCTGATATCTCCTCAGTTTCTGGGAGAGGAGACTTCATGACAAACGTCCTTGCATAGATACAGAACATGGAGTAACCTTAATCTGTATTTGGTGGTGTTGCAGTTGATGGTTGTGTCTGAGATGGCAACTTAGCACAGATCAGGGTGGGACTTTTGAGTCAAGTGTCTCCAATGTCAAGCTTTGACTTGTATCACAGAGGAGTTCTGGAGAATATGAGCAGTTATCTGTCTTGAACAAACGGGTATGTACTCCAACCATATACCCAACAGCACAGGGATATTCAGTCTGTGGCACCACATCCAGCAAAGTAAGACATCCTTCAGAAGCTTAGTATGTAGGCATGGCCCTCAGCATAAACACTGTCCACTCACCAGTTTTACTCCTATTATAGAATTGGTCAAAAAGTTGGATACCTTTTTGTTTTCCTCTCTGCACAGTGCAAGGCTTGTTTAGTGCAAGAAGGTGCTTTCTGGTACTTTCATTAGCAAACCCCCTTTCTTTTGTTTTATTGAGATGGCAAAGCTGTTTCAAAAAAGTGCACAGAAAGTATAAACGTGATCCTGATGTGCAGAGGGATTTTTTTTCTTATAGAGAATGCTATATTTCATTTTCCCTTCTCCAAACCAGGAAAATTTAACATTCTTCTTTCCAAGAAAGGGAATCCCAGCAATATACCTACAGATGTCACTTTACAGATCTTAGGTAACTAATACAGACCAACAGCTAGACAAACAAAGTAAAATCAAGCATGTCTGGAAAATCAGTATGAGCAAAAATTGGCAGAAGAATAAAGAAGAGAGCTACTACAGAAGAAGAAATTGTCATTTATTTTATGTTTTACAGTGCAGCAACATTAAAAATGTATTTGCTTTCAAGCCCATTTGAAATTACCACTTTTGGGAATGTCAGGTTTCCACCATTACCACCTACCATTTTTCAGTATCCTTGGGTGACAGTGGTTATGCATGGTACATGCACAGTATCAGAAGTGTTATCTGAAACACATTTTCCTAGCACTTTGTGCAATAGCTGCCACAGGGGTATAGTCTTCTAGATAACTTTTTACGAAAGTAATTCCTTATTTTTTCACATTCACAACAAGAGGCTGACGAGTAGGCTCCTTTCTGATGTATGGCTTGAAAACTGTGGCTGACTGGTGTACTTAGATGTCAAACATAGAGTCAAAAGTCTATAGTGCATTGCATCATCTTAAATCTTGAGCATTTCCATGTGAAGATTATATGGACGGGGCTGAGAACAAAGAAAGCTCAAAGAAAGCTGGGAGGTTCAGTAGACACTGATGGTTTAAAGACTACCAGAACAAACCCATTAAAACAAATATCTCAGTGGAATGAAATATCTGTGGAATCATGTTTCTGATACAGTAAATCACAAAGTTTACTGTCTTGTATATTTCAGACAGTTAGTTGCATATTCAGTACTTTTCCCGTACATACCAAAGACAGTCCATGTACTTCATAGGTATTTACAGGTACCATCAGGTTGAGTTGTTGCTTGCCTATCTTTTATTCAGGAACATAGATTTCTTCTTGAAGGTGTTTTTCAGCAAGGCAGGGATTTTTCATATAGGTCCTCCCTGCATGAGTTTTAGATATCTTGTAATATTCAGATATCTACTTTTCTAAAAAAAAGTAGTGCTAAACCTGATAGTCATACAAAGATTTACCCCAGATGTCATAAAATAACTTGAATTTCTTTTCTCATCCCATGTGTGTCCTCAGTCTTGGGTGACCATTGTAGATCTGGGTTCATTCCTGTATTTCCTGCCACTAATAATGTCTTAGAAAAGAGTTTCTCAGCGCTAAGTACATGGTGGTGCCATGCAGTAACATTTTCCTGTCATTCATGAGTTCAGTGTCACTGCCTTTTTTTGTTTAGGAATCCTCCAGCAATTTGTGTGTACAAGAAAGCTTTCTGCTGTCTTACTTTTCTGTTTCTTTCAGGTAGTTGTATCTACACACTGTTGTGAGATTTTAGGTGCGCAAAAATTATCATTCTTTCTGGCAGTGATAAAAGAATTTGACTCTCATTTGTTGCTACAAGAGAATGACATGAGAATAGTAATGATGCAGACAGTTGCAAATTTAATGTTTACATGGCATTTACTCAATCGTAAGTAAAACTTTTTCACATGACCAGCCTTTCAGTTAACTACCATGCAGAGAGCTTGCAGTGGGTGTCATGGAATCCCTCTATCCTGCAACTGCTGAGTAGCCAAACAAGTAAAGGACCATTTTCTTTTAAGATTTCCTTCATGGAAGTATTTAATAGTTAAAAAAATACGGGAATATTAACCTCTAACTGTCACCAAACTATTACCCAAGATTATGCTGACATGCTCTCCTGTGTGAAACTCTGTTTATTCTGCAGCCGTTAGGAGCAGGAAAGTCATCTGTGACGTGGAAGATGATGAAAGGATGATCACTCAGCTTCCTATTGATGTGCGGGCATAAATGTTCATTAGAAAAACTGCAGAAATGTTAGGTAAACTTAGACAACTTAGCTTACTGAAATACTCATTGTCTGCTAGCAAAGGCCTTGAAGACCTTGGATGTTGATAAGAGAGAAGCTGGAATGCAGAAAACAACTGCAGCTCAACCAGGATGAGATTGCGCCTGTGCACAGTTTGAATTCAGGGGACAGTTCATGAGGAAGATGAAGGCGACTTCAGACCACAACATCACGCCTCCGTAAGTATAAAAGAAGCTTCTCGAATCTAATTAAGATTCTAATAAGGAGCGGGGAAGGTCATGAATATGTAATAGGTGCTTATGAATAGGCATGTCTTCACACTATATCTATCTGCTTGTTAGACTGTTTGGTGTGCGAGCTAGGAGGATTACCCCCTCGCACCCCCTGGCGAATAAACGCATACCTGCTTTATAACCCTTAACGGAGTTATAGAGTTTGATTCCGCAAAACACTAGATCAGACCTGGATCTGTTCCACACAGATGTGTAGTGAGACCCTTTGTAGCCAAAAGTCATACAACTGGTACTCATTGTCAAAGAACTCTCAATCTACTGGGATAGGCTGTCCATACATGACTTCAACAACTGCAGTGGAAGAAAATGCTCCCTTTGTCTGGTTTGCTGCTGTCTTTGTAGTCTTGTAAATTTTTTAACAAATTTTACAGACCATTCAGCAATTTTCCTGTGTCCATCTTCAGATCTGAGGAACAACAAAACTGTGCTGAGACAGAGCCACTTAGGAACTCTGAGGATTCAGTGGAAAATCCCTGATAGGTATTTCATTCATATGTGAATTTTGGTATTCATCTTCCTTCCACTGCTGGTACTTGGTACAGTAAGTGCACTGCCAGGAAGAGGGAAAGAAAGTTGAACCAGTGAGAACAAACAGTAAGAAATACACTATTCTGCCCTCTTGCAGCTTCTGCTGTGCAAATACTGCTGTCCGTTCTCTCTAAAGGTTTATGATACTTTTAAGCATGCAGCAGCCTAAGTTCCCTCATGTGCTGTATTCTTACTTTCTATCTGAAATGATGAAATGAGCTTTCAGAGACTGAAAACATCAGTCATATGCCATTGGAAACTGGTGCTTCCTTGAAACGTACCTTGAACCAGCTTCATCTCTTCAGTCCTCAGTTGCCTATTGTGTCTTTGTGGGAACTATCATGACAAACCATCAGACTAAGTGGCTCTACAGTTAATCCTGGTTAACACATCCAATGAAGGAATAGAAAAAGAGGGGGAAGTTATTCCCTTTGGGGCTTTCAGAAGGGTTTGGGCCTTTTTGGTGTGTGCAAGGGGGAAGTTCACAACTTCCTAGAGGTGGAATTAACCTCACAGATCATGACACTTGTGCCCATAAATAATCTAGGTCTCTAAAACCCATTGTGGTCCCTAGTGATCTAGCCAATACACCAGTTGAGTCCAGAGGCATTTCAAGTCGATGCTACGTGTGGTCACCAAAGACTGTCCAACTACTTTGATGGGTTGACCAGATCACCACTGATGTTCTTGGATACCTCCACCTATAGAGACCCCTGGTTTTAGGTGTCTGGCTCTGGGGGTTCATTTCCACCTCAGGGTTCACATCCAGATCTTGCTGCCCAAAAAAGTGAGCAGTCACCAAGAGGTCCTGGAGGCTGAAGTACACACACTGGCTACCATGTAGCATTTTGAGCCATGAACAATCATGTTCTCATAGTGCAGACATGCTGTCACACCAACAGGCTTGTATTTACAATCACTGGGAAGGTTGTGCCACAGTGTAAGAGTAAGAATATCAAAATCTGGACCTCAGGTTGTGGATAGTAACCACAAAACTCCATTAAGAAAATGGTAAACAAGAGATTGTCCTCTGAAGTTAATAAAATATGTCTCTCACATTAACCAGGAAGCATAATACAGATTAAAATAAATCTGATAGTCTAGAAATAGATGGAGAAATCAACTGTATGTTCTACAGAATTGAAATGGAGGCTTGGCTGGACATCTTCCAATGGAAACATTTTTCTTGCAAAATACTGACTACAGTTAATTGTCTTGAGGATACTTTTGGCTTTCAATAAAAAAATCAATGGAAGAAAAAAACCAGAAATATAATTTTAATAACATCAAACATTTTTCTATTTGGATATCATCATTCTTTTTCTTTATATTATAAACTATAGCCTTTTCCCAAAAGTTTATTTCAGTCAAAGTCTTTATTTTGGTAAGCACAAGATGTTTTAACCATCTTGTATTTTTTCACAATTAGAGTTAATTTGCAATATTCATTCTGGAATTAAAGAAGCGTCAATGGTGTAAAATGCTCTCTGCAATGAAAAAAACCTAACTCCTGGATTAGCTGTGACTTTCCTCCACTTAAAAACCCTTCACTTACTGGCTTACTCTTTTATTTATGTGAGAACATAATTCAGTTTCTGAAAGTAAAGGACAGTTGTTGACTAAGACATTCTTCTTACACCTTACAATATGTCTCTATAGAAATGAAAGTAATTTTTACTTTTTTCATGTATATCATGTTCCTACAAATAGTTATATGATAAACATGTGTCTCAGTTACTCAGGTTTATTAAACTTTGCCAGAAGGTTGAAATGCTACATTATATTACTTAATGAATTCTTATTTTATTTTTCTTTCATTTACTTATCCCAGACTCAGGCTGAAAATTTCCCTTGTCTGTATGGAACCACTAATGAAGACAAGAAAATATTTATGTTTTTTAATCATGTGTCTGGATTTTCTTTTTAATTTATTGAAACTGCAATGAGAAAGTATGCCCTGAGGACGTTCACAGAACTTCTCTGAGAGTACATCCACAAGGACTGCATATCGGAGGATAAATAAGTGGAAAAAACAACCACTTGACAGATTCCAGGGAAAAGAAGAAAGAGAAGAAGCCAAGGAGAGCTGGCATTCCGTCAAAGAAGTGATAGCAAGGGCATAAAGACAAACATCCCAATTAGGTTAGTGACTAGCTTGGCTAAAACAGTGACTTAAAACATAAAGTGGACATTATGTTGTTTGAATTAAGCATAAAGTCTGAAAGAGAGAGGCAAGGTTGAGGCAAGGGAGAGGCAAGAGCTAAACAGGAACATCTCATAAAGGGAACACGGCTATGGTGACTTGGCAAGTGGTGGAGGTCTGCAGCATTCAGGAGACTGAATTCATATGGAGAAGTAGCATCTTCATTCAACAAGCAACATTGCTCATAAGATGCATGACCTGTTTGGCACACAGGAGGTAACAAAGATGATCATGGCACGTATAAAGCGGTAGCTACCAAGAGATATCTAAAGGAAGCCATTTGTTAGATACTCTGGTAGAAAGAAAAAGGCCAAGGAACACCTTACTTCACAGTTCGAGAAGGTTGTGACTACTGGCAAAAGACTTAAATGTACTGTGTATCAGTCTTTCCTGCAAACAGATAATCATAGAATCATAGAATCATAGAACAACCAGGTTGGAAAGGACCCATTGGATCTTCTAGTCCAACCATTCCTATCTAACGCTAAACCGAGTCCCTCAAGACCTCATCCACCCGTGCCTTAAACACCTCCAAGGAAGGTGAATCAACCACTTCCCTGGGCAGCCTATTCCAATGCCCAATGACCCTCTGTGTGAAAAACTTCCTCCTCCTAATCTCCAGCCTAAATCTCCCCTGGTGGAGCTCGAGGCCATTCCCTCTCGTCCTGTCCCCTGTCCCTTGGGAGAAGACGCCAGCTTCCTCCTCTCTACAACCTCCCTTCAGGTAGTTGTAGAGAGTAATGAGGTTTCCTCTCAGCCTCCTCTTCTCTAGGCTAAACAACCCCAGCTCTCTCAGCCGCTCCTCATAAGGCCTGTTCTCCAGCTCCTTCACCAGCTTCGTCGCTCTTCTCTGGGCTCGCTCCAGAGACTCAACATCCTTCTTGTGGTGAGGGGCCCAGAACTGGACACAGGATTCAAGGAGCAGCCTCACCAGCGCTGAGTACAGAGGGAGAATCACCTCCCTGGACCTGCTGGTCACACCGTTTCTGATACAAGCCAGGATGCCATTGGCCTTCTTGGCCACCTGGGCACACTGCTGGCTCATGTTCAGTCGGCTGTCGACCAACACCCCCAGGTCCCTCTCCTCCTGGCAGTTTTCCAGCCAGGCTTCTCCCAGTCTGTAGCTCTGCATAAGGTTGTTGTGCCCCAAGTGCAGGACCTGGCATTTGGCCATGTTAAACCTCATGTCACTGGACTCTGCCCAGCGGTCCAGCCTGTTTAGGTCCCTTTGCCGAGCCTCCCTACCCTCCAGTAGATCAACACTTCCACCCAGCTTTGTGTCATCTGCAAACTTGCTAAGGGTACCCTCAATGCCTTCATCCAGGTCATTGATGAAGACATTGGGGCAAGACTTTGGCCTTAGTAGTTAATTTGAATCCTCTGGATTTTTTTTAATAAATAACATGGGAGTAGGTAGTACTCAGAATGGATTTGTCAAGAACAAATTTATGAAATCAAGTGAATTTCATCCAGAGAGGGCAGAGGGGTGACAGCCTTTGTAGGCAAGGACATGCAGCTTGGCTTTAGCCAGGCACTGAACATTGCATCTTGCCATTTTCATAAACAAGGCATAGAAATGTGGTGTTAATGGAGGGAGCGGACATCTTTGAGAACAGGCTGGACAAATATCCATAAGGAACAACATGATTTTTGGAGAACCAGGAAGGGCTAAATGTTCATTGGGGTACCTTCTCCTCTGTTTCTCTCTGTTTCTCTGACTTTTTATGCAGATAAATTATTATTATTACCCAGTTCCATTCTGCTACAGAACTTTTGTTCTTGTCCTGCCCTGAATCCCAAGCTGTTTTCTTTAGTCTGATTGACACCAAGTTCTCCATATTGCCTGCTGAATCATATTGCAAGTGTTTCTTAGTTCCAAGTGTTATCTAGATATGACAGCCTCTTTATCTAGAAGAGTTTCTTTTTTCTTTAAAGTCATTACATCAAATGACACAAAGCAAAGAAAGGGAATTGCTATTTATCCCCACTTTGCAGACGAGAGAAGCCAGACTCCACAGAAACCATAGCAAATCTTGTAACTGAACCCAAATCTCCTGAATCCCCAGGGAGTATTTTATGTGCACGACTACCCTATTAATCCTGAGGGCACGACAGGCTGTCATGAACCACTGACGAGCCTCACGCCAGCAATTGCCATCCTCTCCCTTTCTCAGGTTAGTGAGCACAGAAGCAATCAGGCTGAGTTTAAATTGTGAAAGCCCAGGAAATACTCCTGGGGCTTGAACAGCCCAACAAATCTGAAGTTTAGATCTCAGCACTGCGAGCTAATGAGCCTTTCAAAGCTCCCCTCAGGTTGTCTGGAGCCGCTCCCCAACCACAGTTATAATTCTCTCTACGCACTCTGAAAAATGTAGTCTATTTAATATTCTACCCACAATTTGGCTTGAGGCTACTTGAAGCTATTGTTTGGGATTTTTTTCCGGTCTGTTAATTATACCTACAATTGGCAAACTACTATTTCTGACGTAAAGCTACATGTGATGTGTCCCCAAGCCAAATCACATATGATCTTAGGCTGGAAAGCTAACAGCCAAACATAGCAAAACCTTAGCTCTGGAGGTATTCCTTGAGACCATGTAGGCAGCAGCCAAGACAAAATGAGAAGATGCCAGAAGGGCAGATCCTAAAAAGCTTGTTCAGTTTTTATGGCAATTCTTTACTCAGACAAAACTCTCATTAGTTTTAGGGAAGTGATGGCTTTGGAGCCTGGATTTACAGTGCTCATAGGCAAAAGAGTGTGAATCCAGAAGCCCCTCTGAGGGAAGATCCTCTCCTTGCTACTTATTTATCATAGAGATGCTGATACCCCATTGTGGTGCTCCTTATCCCACTTCATGGTGCAAAACACCTTAACTAGGTTGTGGGCGAGAGCCCCTGGGGTAACCAGGACCAACAGCAGTACAGGCACCTCTGATAGCCCAGCCCTACCTAGAGTAAAACTGTGCTGGGGCTTGGGAGCACCCCTGCCAGAGAAGATGCTCCCCTGGCTGCCTGCGCATACACAGTGCATAATGTGAGGCATAATGCTTTCAAGTGAGCTTCTCTTATATGATCAGAAGAGGCAGAAGTGAATGTCTATGGGTCTTTCTTCCAGCAGTAGCTGGAGATGTGTCAGGTGGTGGTGTTATCTTCAGTGCTCAGTGGTGCTGAGCCAACCTCTGCACCCACCTTCTGCTTGCACGCTGCATCACCAACCCCCAGGTTTTGAGGGGTAAGAGGTCCTCATGTCAGACACTCAGACATGAGGAGATACAGCTCACACAGGAGAGTTCTCCCTGCAGGCAGCAGAGGTCTTCTTGCAACGGACACCTGTCCCAGCAAATTCAAATTAGAATGCAAACAAGGCTCCCAAAGGTAGTGCAGAGCCTTGATCTCCTGCCACTGGTGAATTCCACAAGTAACAGCCCAACATGACATGGAATTTTCACTCAGTGCTTCACTGTGATGTCATATCAATTGATCAAGTGAAGGCCACCACTGTTGCAGATCCTTGGTAGTCACACTTCACTGTGTTTGGGTGAACCAGATGAGAGGAAAAGGGCATGGACTCAGAGCTGGCTGTGAATTAGAGTAAGCCACCTCCAAGAATTCTGTCTACATTGATGTTTTTTCCTGAGAAACCACTGGATTTAGCCACCAAGGCCCTTCCCATGGGAGAGAGAAGCAAATGGCCCTGTCTCTCCTCCCATATGACAATCAGCTAGCAAACCCCACAGAAGTGCTTGTGAACCTTTCTCTTGCGGCCCACATTGGCATGGACAACTCAAGTCTAAACAGTTATGACTTTCAGTGAATGCAATAAGAAACCAGAACAGAATAAAAACTAACCAGATTGGAATAAAAAATATTTTCATTTTGCAAAGTCTGAAAAAATGTGAACATTTTCTCACATTGTTCCCAATATGTGGAATATTTTCAAAGTATTTCTACTTTCTGGTAGTATAACATTGAGTGTCTTATTTGCTGCCAAATATAATAAACTAAGTGGTAGCCATAGGTTAACACTTTCCCCTACTTTTTCGCTTTTCTTTTTGTTACCTTAAGCTTTCAAGACATCATAAAAATTTGGAAATTAAGAGAGCAGCAGGAGGAAAATTAAAAGCAAAGTGATGATGGAGAGAAGAATAGGGGTCATTCAAGAAAAGAGCGTCAACAGGTTCTGATCTGGCAAATGGGGCTTTTCTCACAAGTCTGAGTAAACCAAATGGAAATCATAGGGCCACCCTCACTCAGTTTGTGTAGCCTCTGACTTCACTGGTAGATTCGTTGTAAAGAGACATAAAATTATCTTGCATTACTATATTTGTGCCTTAATTTTAAGTGCATTTCATGCCATACTTTGAAGAAGTCTGAGGCAACTTAATTTGGCCAATTAGTCTGAGTTTGGAACCTGTGAAGCCTCTTCTATGAACATCTCAGAACAAGTGCATTCAATTTCCTACTTTGCACAAATAAACCTCTGTTTTCCATAAAATTTAGAACCTTGGAAGAAAAATTGACTAGAACAAGTCCCTTGGTAGAATAGATTCTTTCTACAACTACACAAAAGAAAGTGTTTTATAAGCAAAACTGTAAAGTCATAAAAAACAATGCTCCAGTCCCAACAACAAAACAGGGAGTGCACTGGCTTTGTGCTTCTGCAATGGTCAAACCAACATGGAGGGGAAGCAGAGCTGTTCTGGGTAGTCCTTGGTGGGTTAGGGGACCAAGGCTGGACAGGCTCTGCTGGAGGGCTTGAGGAGGATCAAGCAGCCTGGCAGAGCAAAGCTGTTTTCCCAGTTTGTCAGCTGTTATGGGGCTCAAGCTCAGGTCCAGCTGCAAACTTTGGTAGTAAATTTGCAAATATGACATAGAAATACAGAATTAAAAAAAATTATAGATAAATGACTCAACAAATTCTTTTGTTTGTAGCAAATAACAGAAATTTGACTATTGCTTTATATTAAGAGTTGATCATTCTTGTGTCACTGTTATGTGATACAGAATGGAGTCCACCATGATCAGGCAAACAGCAAAGGGAGGGGAAAAGGAAAGACATGATGAAGAGGTCTGCATGTTTGAGCATTTGCCTCCTACCGACTGAATCTGGAGCACAAGGGTTGCTAGGAAATAAAATAATGTAAGAGAATTTACAGGGCAACATCTGTTTCAGTGTCAGAATTCATTTGTGAGGAAAGGGGGAACATAGGTGCACCGGGGGGATTTGGAAAATCTGAGATTACAAGCAAAAGGTGTCATTCAGCATCCATTATTTTCTGTTTCCTGCAACTTTGCTCAACAGATCAAAAGAATTTGAGTTCAGCTAAAGAGAGTTAAAAGTATTATGGTACTCATTACCCTTCATGCAATCCTCTTTAATGATTTGTTCTGTGGCCGTATACAGGATCACAAATGCAATAAAAGTGGGAAATGTTGAGTTAAAGCAATGTTCTGGCATGGTGATGTCATCTATACAATAAACAAATGTCAATGGAGAGCTATAAATAATCTTTTTATTGTAGTCTTGAATTTATCTGATACCAGATGTACACACACTTCATGAAAATTCTTTTGCTTAGAAGAAAGAGGACAATAACCTACAATAGAAATTTGTATATATTTATATGGGCCTTTGTCTTTCCTGCAAAAAATGCCTGCGCCAAGCACGACATGGTCCTGTGAGTGTGCAGGCTAAAAGAATCACCCTGGGCTGGTAAATATTTTCCCAACAGCAGGCAGGTCCTTAGAGGCATAGAAAAATCTTTATAAAGAATGTTTCATTTACTGTATAAAAAATACCTGTTCCAGTTTACACAAGGCAACTCCCAACTTCAGAAAGCTAACTGTCCCCCACCATCCCTGAACTTTTGCTCTGGGTGATGTACAGAGTGAAATACACTATTATGAAATATCAGGTATACATACATATACACTAAAATAGAAATCTTGGGCAGCTAAATCTGTTCTTTTGTTTCATTTCTGTTTCTATGAGATATGTTTGTCCAACAGAAGCTTTAACATTAAAACAATTGTATTTAAAAAAAAACCAAAATGCCTCCTGTTGCACCAGTTGAGCAGTGTCTTGGGGTTGGCTCAAGCCGATGAGAATCTTTCCATTGACGTCATTAAGCTTTTATTCAGGCTCTTAATCTGCAATCAATCAACCCTTAACATTATTCCATGCAGAACTCCATGCCTTCTTTTGGTAATAGAAAAAAATGAGATCAAATGCTTGTCCCAGCTACTACCAGTGCTGGTAAAATTGCCTGGGTCATAATTACATTTTCAGGAGTAATCCTGACATGCTCTGTTTTTTTAACTTTTATCCTTGTGTACATTCCTGTTGCTTCATGCTTTGTTTTTTTGTCCCCTCTGATCTAAGCTAGGAAGCCCAATCCTGTGGCATCCCAAGTGCTGCCAGGAACAGGGTGCCTAAGCCATGGGGTGGCTCCAGGGGCACACAGTGCTTCCCAGAAACAGGCTCTGGGATGTTAAATCCTCCCGCGGGAGCATAACGTGTTTACTAACAGTGCTGAGAATCTCAATGAGATTTTTAGGAAAAAAAAAGACATATAAATCCTAATCTTCCTCTCCCAGTATTATGTTGGTTACATCTCATTAATCTTTCCATCTCTGATGGCTACAGACATGGCTACAGTTCCATGTGGGGCAGGGGTGAAGGGTGCAGATTTGGGACAAGAAAGGAGACTATCATGGGACGTAGAGTTACAGGGTTCAGTGTTGGTCTGTTCTGCTAGCAGGCAGTCTCTCAAATCAGTATGCAAGCACCTTTGTAACAGAATCACAAAATCACAGAATGACCTGAGTTGGAAGAGACCAACAAGAATCACGAAGTCCATCTCTTATCCCTGCACAGGACAACACCCGAATTTACACCTGTGTCTGAATGTACTGTCCAAATATTTCTTGAATATTGTTAGACTTGGTGCCATGACTATGGCATATTCGAGTGCTCCACCACCCTCTGAGTGGAGAACATTTTCCTGATATCCAACCTAAACCTCCCCTGGCACATCTTCCTGCCATTCCCTTGGGTCCTATCATTGGTCACCAGAGAGAAGAGATCAGCTCTTCCTCCTTCCCTTGTGAGGAAGCAATAAACTATTATGAGGTCTCTCTCACTCTTCTCTTTTGCAGGCTGAACTGACCAAGTGACTTCAGCCACTCCTCATACGACTTCACTCTAGATCCTTCGCCAACTTCGTGTTGTGGACTCTAGAGGCAAGAGAGGTGCAAAGGCTGCGCTGGCGGTCAGGGAGAATGGGGAGGAGCAACTAAGGTAGAGCATTGAAACAGCTGACATCTGGGTGAGGGTTAAGATGGTCTGCACTCTCTCACAGGAGGCACTTTTTTCCTAGTCAGTGAATAGGAAACAGGCCATGGGTGTGTCCAGCTGTTCACTGGGGAGAAGTGCTGCAGGCACTCAGAATTGAATACCATTTTTTTTACTGTGCAGTGAAGAACCTTGTTTTCTTGAGTAGTTTCATTACAATGCTAAAGATTACATACTCATAACCTAAGACTTAATTTGTGGTGAAGCCATAAATTAAATTATGCTCATCTCTCATCATTTATTGTTTCTGGGAAGACAGAAGCAGATACAAGTCACGGGTAGAAAATGAAGACTAATTGACGGAGCATCTAGAGGGCTTTGTTGTAGCTACATTCATTTTGTGTTTGTGAATTATGCCAACAATAGCAAATATATTTACATACCTTAGTAGCACATTCAGGATAATCTCTTGGTGTGTGAAGTATGTGCAAGTACTCTGATGCTAAATATTCTGCAGTGATACAATAGATATTCCAGCTCTGTAAGACTGAAAGCCTTGGCACAATAAATCACATGAGAGCAATAATTTTAGCCTTTCACAATGAGAAAGCTTGTTCTGGAAAACCTTCCATCTCAAAGGCCCCTGCTTGACTTTGCGTGGTTTGGGCTTGCAGGTCTCCCTACTGGAAATTACAGGCACAAACTAACAAACAGATCTAGGTCTTCAGTATTTAATACAGGTGTGAATATAATATAACACTAAGGTAACAGGGAAGTGAGATCTTCCTTTATATGGCTCATGGCTACAGAAAATTAAAAAGTTTAAACTGAGGTGGGGAGCTCTTACAGCAGCCTTCCAGTGTTTAAAAGGGGCCTACAGGAAAGATGGAAAGGGGCTCACTATCAGGAAGTGCAGTGATAGGACAAGAGATAACAGTTTTAAGCTGAAGAAGGGTACTGTGAGGGTGGTTTTTTACTGTGAGGGTGGTTGCCCAGAGAAGTCATGGACACCCCATCTCTGGAGGTGTTCAAGGCCTGATTGGATGGGACTTTGAGCAACCAGACCGAGTGGAAGGTGTCCATGAGAGTAAGGTTGGAACTGGATGATCTTTAAGGTCTCTTTCAACGCAAGCCATTCTATGACTCCACATATAGAATTGTTTCTTGCTCAGTACTGGTACTCACAGGCTGCAGGGGACCTGCTAACAGCTTGGTCGTTGTCACAAGGGTCCTGCCATGTTGGGTGTCCTTAGAGACTTACATTTAGAGATGCAAGAAATGCAAATGGCATTCCTAGACAGTTTTCTTTTTTTTAGCAGTGTAGGGGAAAAAAAGCCTGGAAAATATGAAATGAATGTAATTAACGACTCACAGGAATTGAGAAGAAAAAATATCCAAAATAAGTTGAATGAAATTCCATCATTTCTAAATCAAATTGATGGATTCTTACTAACTGACCTATATTCAGAGGTGTGTGGCCAGAGAGGCCAATGTTTCTTCAACATTGTAGAAATATTAAAATTAATGATACTGTGATTTGGCACTCTAATGATGCAGCTTGGCCAACTTCTGTTGAATGGATCTTCTAAGTAAACAGCTGTAAAGCTGTGCTGATTGTATTGGAGCTTGAACCTCTCTGCTCAGGCTGTGAGAACCAGAGCCTCATCAGAGAAGGAGAGGGATCGCAACCTGCCTGGGAAATGCAGGAGGTTGGAATGGTGTCCAGGCAGCCTGGCATGGGAGGAAGACTACTCTGCCTCCCCTGAACCCCCGACCCTTGGAGGTCTGCCTCAGTTTGCATCAGCAAGCAGCAGTTGCTGGAGTTAGCCGAATCATACAAAAGCTTTTGAGGAAAAATGCGGCTGGAGCTCTGTAGACAACTGCTTTATTTCTGACTCACTAACTAAATGGAAAAAGAAGAAGAAAAAAACCAATCATCTGTCAGGGTCAAAAAAGAAGGAGAATTAAGAAGCAGTGCCTAGGGCCTCAAGGTACCTGGGCAAGTATTTCCACAGAGGGGATTAGTACAGGTAGACTCTGTGTGCTGAGTTTCAAGCTGATTTGCTTTCCCCAGGCCCTCTGGGTCAGGACACCTGCAGAAAGTTCCTGGAAAGCCATGTCTGAGTGCCTGCTCTCCTGTACCTGGCAGGGTTTCTGCCTTTGCGCAGAGGACCCCACCAATCTGGGGCAAGATGCAACTTGCCTTTTCCCAAAAATGAAGGCAGGGATGGGGACAGGCTCTTTAACAGATACTGTCCAGCATTCTGTTCTCAGCCACCAGAAGGTAAATTAAGGAAGATTTGGGTTGTGCTGTTATTCTTCTGGATAAATGTTACTGACATCTGGGCAGCATTGGCAGGCAGTGCTTTTTGGATTTCTCTACTTGTGTTTGTATATTTTAAGCTCAAGAAAAGCAGATGAGGTTGCAGGCCTTGCTTTCAGCAAATACTAGGGAGGAAAGAAACCAAACAGAACTACCTACTGAAAGTTCCCTTAGAAGGTGACTATCTCAGTGTGCCTGCTGCCCACCTCCAGCATGCTAGCACCGTGTGATGCTCAGCAAGGAGAGGTGTGTTGAGACGGGGACTGACTCCCATGGAGTGAGCTTCTGTCCATGGAGATGGGAAAGCAGAGTCAAACGTGAAAAGCTGTGCCACTCCTGCAGCATCCAGAACCAGAGGCCACTTGCTGACCCCCACCAAGCTGTGTCTGAGATGAGTTCTTGGTTTCCCCTCTGCAGGCACCACATTTCACAAAGGCATGCTATAAACTCAGTGCGGCCTGAAGGCAACCAGCAGCAAAACAACCTCAGGTCTGTTTTTTTCACTCTTTCTAAATATATGGGCAGTGACAGGTGTAAAATTACACCAACGAGGCAATAACTCAGACTTTTTTGAGTGCCAATTATGTGTCTTTTTACAACATTGGGCCTCTGCCTGAACACATCATTTAGGAGAAAAATATGTTGTAAAAGTGTATTCATTCGAAAGAATGCAATAAAAAAAAGATTCTTAATACTGAACTTGCTTGTTTAGTCTTCAACCTTTTTCTCTGCTCCTCCCTTATTCTGGGATAAATGAGATCTATGTTGTGTGCACAATCTTGTAGATTTATCAAATAAACGATCAAAAAGAAATACACACAAATCTTAGCCATGTATGGTCTCCAGGCAGAGAAAATGGCTTACAAAACCCAGAAAGATGACCACTCATTAAAAAAATGCTGGACACTGTTATTTTCATGGCAGAGACTCAAGCTATGCAGCGTACAGTACAGTTTACAGAAAAGGAGTTTGTTAATTTAACATGGTGGCTTGGCAGGCAAAGCAGCTCGCTGCCCAGGGCACATGGTCAGGCTGGATTATGCCCTGGTGACAGGGGCAGTAGTAAGAATTTAACCTGACTCTTTATGATTTGGTTAATAACAACTAAAAATTAGGTGGAGATGGTGGGATCCTGCCTCAAAACTTTATCAGTGTGGATATTGTTCTTTGCTAACACGAATGATTTATGTATAGATTTATTTGCCCACTGCATGAGTGGAACCACTGCCTTCTGTGAAGCCTTGGGGACTTCTGTGGCTGACAAATGAACCCCTTCTGTGGAAGAAACCCAAAGAAGATAGGCAAGGACGATGTGCTCATGAAACTCAGAAAAGTATTTTGGGAGTACCCACAGCTGTCATAAAGGAACCTGAACTTATCTCAACACAAAGGGGAGTGGAGAGATAAACAGCAGTATCAGTTGAGCGGGTCAACTGGTTGTGTAAATGGCCTTCCCTAAAATAATCAGTAAGGAAGTATTATCTTCCTGAGCCAGCTAGATCAGCGTGGGGGAAGTGTAATGTGGCTCAGCCCAACAGAGAGTCTAAAAATTAACCAGCCAATTAAAGGAACCCAGAAGAGAGCAAAGGGCTTGAGCTGCCTTCAGCTGATAATGGAAATCATGTTTGTATTGCAATCCAACTGTACATTGCAGCTGGTATATTGTGTTTGTGTTGTGATTTCATTATGTTGCTGCATCACTCTGTTAAATCATAATCCTATCCAATATCAAATACCTACAAATAAGTAAATTTTATATTAAACATCAAATCCTCTTCATGTGGAACATCTAGAGGAAGCTGGTCAGAGAGTGTTGGACTTCTTACCCTCACTAGGAATCAATCTCCTCAGCCTTTTGGAGCACGTTATTGCTGTCAGTAAACTGATTGCACATACTCCGTAGAAGTTATCACACATGGTGTCACTGCAGCTTCCAGTATTTTCCTGTAATTTCCTAAACTGTAGATGATTAAGAGAACTAATATGAAAACAGTTTCTTTGCAATCTTCCCAAAGCATTGCACAAGCCTCTAGAAACCCTCTTGACTTCATGCCCCCAAGTTTCTACCCAGGCTTTAAATATCCCTCAGGTTGCTGACACTCAGATAAGCAGAAGAATAATGTGTGTTTATTACTTGTCTGTGTTATGTAGAACTAAAGGGGGAAGGCTGAGCCCTTGTTCTTGAACAGAAGCATGTAGGATGAGTCAAAGCATGCCCATGTGTTTATTTACCTATTTGTAATTATCTTATACACTATCACAGTGTCATAAAATGTGGTATGGTAATAATATAATAATGTATTTGAGTAATTTTTTTATCACATATAGTAGTATACTTTTATATTTAAATGTGTTTGTTTAACTTTTTCAGTCAACCAATGGAAACATTGGACTGGAACCCAGAAGCCCTACTATAGTTGAAATTTGTCAAATGTACTTGGAAGTTCTTTGTCTTGTGTCATATACGTATTTACAAGTAATCATTTCACACATACAGTTGTCTCCTGATAGACATAGTTTTCTTTTGCTGACACTGTATTCCCCAGTCTGTAAAAGCTGTTTCTTTCCTTGCAGGCCCTATTTTAATAACACTTCAAGCCATTTAAAATTTTCACTGCAAGCAGAGTCAAGGGGTATAGAGCAGTGTAGAAATCAGGGCAAAAAGAATGCAGCCAAGTCTGGGGCTCACACAGCTGTTTTTGTGCAGAGCTACACATACTGCTATGATTAAGAGGTACCCCATTTGGTAAAGGAGTTGCAAAGCAAGACTGAAGAGTTACACGTTCCCATGTATGGGAGAAAATATACATTTGTTAACAGAATGAAATAACCTGCACCAAGCTTCAAACTTTCAAACAAAAAATGTTTCTACAAATATCAACAAAAGCAGGACCAAGGACAATCTCAATGCAGGGGGAACATAGTGACAAAGGATGCGGATAAGGCTGAGGTACTTAATGCCTTTGCCTCAGTCTTTAATAGTTTGGTAGAAAGTTCTCCGGGTACTTAGCCTTACAAGCCAGAACACGGGGAGGGAGAGGAAAACAAAGCTCCAATGATCCAAGAGGAAATGGTTAAATACCTGCTTGGCCAATGAGACATTCACAAGTCTGTGGGGCCAGATGGGATCCATCCAAGAGTATTAAGGGAGCTGGTGAATGGGAACTTGTCAAACCCCTTTCCATCATCTCCCAGAAGTCCTGGCTGTCTGGGGAAGTTCCACTTGATTGGAGGTTGGCAAATGTTATGCCCATTTACAAGAAAGGTTGGAGAGAGGATCCAGGGAACTAGAGACCTGTCCGTCTGACCTCTGTGCCAAAGAAGGTCATGGAGCATGGAACTCAAGATGTTGAGTTGTATCACACACCACAGACAAGACAGCTGGCTGATCAGGTCCAGTCAGCATGGGTTTATGAAAGGCAGGTCCTGCCAAACTAATCTGATCTCCTTCTATGAGAAGGTGACCCATATAATGGATGAGGGAAAGGCTGTGGATGTAGTGTATCTGGACTTCAGTAAAGTCTTTGACACTCTTTCTAACAGTATTCTACTTGAGAAATTGGCTTCCACTGGCCTGGAAAGGCACATCTTCTGTTGGATTAAGAACTGGCTGGATGGTCAGGCCCAGAGAGTCATGGTAAATGGAGTTAAATCCACTTTATATTTCAAATTTAGATCAATGAAAACAAAAAGGCTTAAAGAGATTCAGTGGAGCAATCAAGCAGTGAAAGAGGCTGCCCTTCGCCACAGGAGGAACTTGCCTGTGAAGTTCATTTGCTCTCCCAGGCACTGACAAGACAGGCAGAGGGAGAGCCAGGGGCTTCCTGGGTTTAGGACATTACGGTTCCTAGGACTCCAGTTGGTCCAGATATAGCAAATTGTTGGACAGTGGTATTGAACATCTTTTAGAAACCTAAATAAATACAGTCAGTGTAATGGTCCAGTGGTTCTGAGGCAATCAGCAATTAATGGACCTTTGGGGGAAAGTCTGTGGCTAGCTGGTTTATAGAACTGATCAAACTGGAAGCAACATCAAAGAACAGATTAGAAGTGCACTTGTGAAATGAGATTTTGATTATAGTAAGAGAGCAGAAAAAAGCCTGCAACAGCTGCTTGTCTTACCTGTTTGCATTGGAAAGGCAAGATCATGCAAACAAATTGCCATGGATATATTTAATAGGATGACCTGGCATCTGCATGGATCTATTTGCAGGATACTCCATGAAATAATTATGTGGTTTAGATCTATAGAAAATACTGCACTGGAGGCAGTACAAATTCTTAGGGAAAAAAGGGTTGGCTAATTGGAGAGACTGGGCCAGCAGATGGTAAATACCAGCTTGTAATACATTATTATGCAGTTTGCTGCAGAAAAATGTAGTATAATTTAATATAAGGGCAAGGAACAAATCACCCAGAGCAATAAGCAGAGAAGGGATTGAGAGTATTATGGAAAAATCATTGAAATCATGAGGCCAGCACACAGCTGCAGTAATAAAGTCTGTCATAAAGCGGAAGGGACTATAAGAGAGAAGGACTTAGTACAGACCGTCTTAGTGGGAGCCCCATCTGCTCTGAGCCCCATACTGTGTAAAGGGGTTGTTGATGGCTCAAGGGGCTACAGGGCAGCTCAGGGTGAGGGCATCTATTCTACTACCAGGTTTATGTGGAGGAGGTGACCTACATGTATGTTCCAGCATCCTGCAGGATGCTCTCTTACAAAAAAGAGGGAAGCAGTCATGGAGCTGAACCAAGGCTTGTAAATATCAGCTCCTTACATAGGGAAAAAAATCTTTTCTATTTTCATTAAATGTCTCTTTTCTATTAAAAAATGTGTATTTGTATCTTTCATATGGTTTTTTGTTTGTTTAGCTCTAAATAAGGCCCAAGAAGATATTTTGTTATTTGTGTAACAAGGCTTCAACTCCGGACAACCCCCAGTGCCTTGCTGCTGAATGACCATTGTATGGAGGCACACCAGTTAGCCAGCACCCATGAAATCTTCCCACCACCATCTTTTTCTGAAACTTACCTACCTCGATAAACCTTTCCAGAGAAACAATCATTTTCCTCAAATTCCACAAAACCTGTGCTAGATTTCTCCAGAGAAATGTGGGGAAAGCTCTGCATTATTTAATACTATTATTCTGATTTTTTTTTCAAAGTTCTTTCTCAAATGACCACGATTTCTGATTTGTTAAGCAAAAGAGTCACTTTAGATCTGAAAGTCAAGCTGAGGTTTCTCTCTTTTTGTCTCATTCCCAGCCCAAAGTAGCCTGGAGACCAGGTTACGCTGCTTTACCCCTGCACAGTGCACGCTGTTGTACCCCAGCCCTCTGCACCGGGGGCTGTCTTTGTCTTCCATGGGATTGTAGAGTGATGAATGAGCTCAGAATGTGACTGAGCAGGAATTAATGAAGTTTAATACTGTCTTTGGCCAGCCACAGTGACGACCACTTGATAGCTGAAGAAACGATTACATTCCACAAGAAACCATATAATTAAACCTACAGGAACCTCCACATCAAACGCAAGTATGTGTCACTACCCTAGATGAAAGTATACACGAGGCATAGAAGGGGGAGAGCTTTTACTGCTTCTCCTTTTACAAAGGCTTATGTGTTTGAGAAAGAGGCCAAGCAGCCAAGGCAAGCTAGCAGAGAAGATGTAAAAGAAGTTCTTGAAACAAAAACACCCCAATAGTGCAACATAAAAAGCTATGCAAGAAAGAAAGAGCATTTGACTGGGTTTAGAGGTGTAAGAAAGAGATTATCCCCTTTCATCTGATTTTTCCTGTGATTTGTGACCAGTTCATACTCCTAGTGCATTAATAGAAGTGCACCCAAAGAAATACCTTCCTCACCACCACTTTTTCTTTTAAAGAAAATAGTCCACATTCCTTCATTTGGATAAAAGCTTAGGGTCAAAAGGGAAGGGCACTACTGCTGCTGCCTGAGATGCAGGAGCACAATTCAGCCTCTGCATTGTGAACAGGAAAGAGGAACATGTGAAAAAAATCTTGCTATTGAAGTCACTACACCAGTATTCTCATTTCACACATGGACTATATCTGCTAAGGAAGAAAATGCTGATTTTGTACAGTCAATCTTGAGAGTAAAACCACACTTTAAATAATGAGAGAGCAAGGAAGTGCATCAAAGGTTGGAATGAAGCTTTATATTACCATGAATAAAGGCTAGCAGGGCTCTGGACGCCTTCAGAGGTGAATCTGTGTGATTTTCTCATAAATAAGTTAAGTGAGTGCAATGCAGTTGTGCACACATTGATTTGCTTCCCAGAAACAGAGAAACGTGAGACATCCCTGATGTCCCACTCTCCTGGACCCAGGCCCAGTTATGCAAGCACACATCATGATTGTGTGTTGAACGGCGCTATTTCAGCATCACTCAGCCAAACTCCACAGCTCAGCAACCCAAGTAACACTTCATCCCCTACAGCATGAAGGTTACCTCAACAAGGCCAAAGGGACAATGCAACTGTCCTCAAACCTCTTCAGAGCAAGGCTTTCCATGTGGTGAAGGCTGGGGGCCCAATTTGCCCAGCAATGTGGTCTCCCCTCTCCCATAGATCTTCACTGCAGGCTTGATTGGCACAAGGGTTACAGCATTGCATTGAATGCCTATGTTTTCACCAGTGCTGTCCTCTGTCCCCATGTTCCTGGGACATTCTGGAGCATATCCCACATTGCTTTGGGCAGCAGAAGTAAAGCCACATTACAACTCTGTCCTGGAGGAATGCTGGGGGATGATGCTGTAGGAAGGTTGGATGCAGTAGCCTGTTCCCCAAGCACTTTAGCTTCATAACCCTTCAAGGTCAGCTGCACCTAGTAGAAAATGGCATTCACTTTTTTTGCATTAGATTTGCCTCAGGAGAGGGGAGAGGTTAGGGATAGAGATTTCCAGAAATTAAAGTCAAAACTTTGAGCCAACACAGATCCAAACACTGATCAAGAGCATACAGTACAATGTACATTCAGTTGCAGCTGCCCCAACTTTGTTATCACTACTATTCTGAAATGGGAAGTGGGACAGCATCAGTGATGTCTTTCACTGTGACTTTGCGATGACCACGTGTTAATAATTTTACTGCTATATTTTTAGATTCTGCTCTACTATTGGTTTCCCCTGAAATAATGAAACAATGACAACAACACTTAAAAAAGCATAAAATATAGTTTGTTTCGAAAAAGTATTGAAATAAATAAATTTCTTTTTCCAGGTGGATTTCTTCTGAATTCTAGTTCCACAGATACTTTCAAAAATAGCTAGGTTTATTCATGTTCAGAATGCTCATTTTTAAACATTCATATTTACTTCAAAACAGGAATGCAAGGTTTTAAGAGTCAAGCTCTGAGTGAGAGCCTAGGGTTTGCTGTCGGGGAGCATCCTTTCTCTGTAGCCTTGCTCAAGATCTCTAGTACAACAAAAGGGAAGGCATCAGCCATAAGAGTGAATCTTTCTTGTTTCTGCATAGCTTTTCTCTGTCTTGTTATCCGCAGCAGCAGCGGCACACACAGAGCATACATGTAGGCTACTTGGCCATTTTGGTAGTAGCACACAAACACAAGCCAAAAGGAGAGTCCAGCCCAGACAGAGAGTACTACTGCTCACTGATAGTGCCCGGGATGCACCCAGGTCCTCTTTACATAAACCGTTTCACCTGGGCAGTACAAATTGCCACTGTCAGTACAGGTCCGCATCCGGAGCAAGGTCACACCTTCTATAACTAAAGCAAAGTCCCAGACAGGACTCAAGCCACTGAGGCTGGAAATTGCATTTTTTTTCATGAAGCTGGCAGACCAAGGCAGCTACACCTTTGCCTCCTCCCCCTACGTCACAGCCACCAGCACACTGCTGAGTAGTGAAGCGCTCTATTTCCACCCTGCCTCTCCAGACAGAGCTGTGCCAAAGAGGCAGGAGGAGACCTGGCTGTCACGGCAGGACTGAAGAGTGGCACCACAGCTACAAAAACCCCTCCTCTGGCCCTTCTGACCATGTAATCTTCAATTTGCCTTTCTTACACCCAGAAGCACAGAGGGGTTCAAGCAGGGGGAAAGATCTAGCCTCCCTTCTCTCCTTGGGTTTTGTGGGAATATAGTGGGTCCTCTCTCTCCTCATGAACTCTGAAAGAAATCCTCAGGGGGTGCCACCACTGAAGCTCATTACAGCTGCCAGAGGCAAGAGGAGTGGTCTTGTGGTAAGCAGTTACAGCAGTTTATCTCCTCTGCCTCCAATACATCATTATGGCCTGATCAGATAACTTACACCCATGTGCAGCTGATAGTGATCCCTACAGAGTAGACATCCCCTGAGCGACTTTCATATTTTCAATGCACTTTGGGATAATTACCCTAAACAATTTAAAATGAGGCTAAGAAAAATACCTCCACCCTTTAGTTTAACTGCAGCTGCTGATTTCTAGCAGATCTTGAAACAATGGATCCTGTATCCTATAAGAAACTTTGATCTCGTGTGAGTCCTTTCCTGAGGAGGCTCCAAGAAGAAGAAAGAAGCCTAGCTTATTCCAGGACAAAACTAAAAGCTGTGTTCTTATATGTTCAGTATTACATTTAGACTCATTTTGAAACATCTGCATAATCCAAGTACAGATCAAAGCCTGGATGCCTGAGAATATTCCCCTGACAATGAATGCAGGATTACAGCAACTCCATACATCACACAACAGGTGGTCGGACACCAAAGAATCACATTTCTGGAGCCACTCAGGATGTATGCCAGGAGGAATTTCACACATGAAACAAATCAAGCAAAAGCAGTCTTGAGCTCCATTTTGAGCAATGTAGAAACCACTCGGTCCTCACCTGGCTGCTGCTGCAGGCCAGTATGGGAAGGGTCTCCAGAGCTAGGACCATGGTCTTGGTGCTGGGCTCTTGCGCTGTGCTATGGAGACAGGACCTGTGTCTGAATCAAAGCATCCCAGGCTCATCTGTGCAAAGGACTTGAGTCAAGGAGCTATCAGGTACAGCCTGTATAGAGTTTATCTTGGGGCGCTGTGCTGACTGATCTGCAAGTTACAACAGTTAAGATAATTAAACTGTTTCTTGTCAGTGAATTATAGATCCCTTTAGGCTCCTGCTGTCAATGATAAGAATGATAGTTGTTACTGTTACTGGAGCTAAGATTGGTAACAAGCTACCTTCTAAAGAATGTTCCAATTTGGGGGCAGATATTGTAGGGAACATTCAAAAAAGATTTTCTTTATGTGGGACAGAAGTTCCAATACCATCACAGTAAATACAGCAATACATCCATATACACATACGTTCATGCACATGCATAAAAATACTCATATATGTAAAATATACATACCTATATATTTTTCAGGTATTTATATAAACCTTTTCCCACTAGAATAGCTTGACACAAAACATATCTTGCATAATGCTCTTCACATTGTACTTGCTTTTCACAGTGGAAGGATGAAAAAATAATTTTCTTTAAAATGCTAACATGTTTTGTAGAATTTTTAAATTTTCCTTTGTGGTCTATGCAAGTTGCTATAAATGAGACTCTATCAGGGTAGGATGTTAAAAGGCACTGTCCTCATCAATCACAATCCCAGCACACTGATGTGGGGAAGAATATATGAGTATTGTACTTCACAGACACAAACTCAGTATAAGCAGATTTAATGGAAACTTCCCCTGGCATGAATACATACGCCTTCATCATGTGCTCTGAACAAAAACACAATCTATTTACTTTACCTAACTCTTATCAAGAAATTTGCAGTTTGCAGTGAAACTCTGACCTGAAATAGTCATTGGAAAGAAATCTTGGATAAAGAAATCCTCTTCTCCCAGTGAACACACAAGCAAAAAAATCTATGTCGTCCTTTATTTTGATGGGATTGCTCTGCCCCTGCAGCTAACCTCCCACACTCAGCTGTCACTGGAAAACATCTTCAGGAAGAAACATGGGTATGTACCTCGACCTGCTTGGGAAGCATTTCTGAATGCTACATGCTAGACATAACTATTGTTAGGTGACTAAATGCAGGTTTAGGGACCCAGCCTTAAAAGCTGACTTTAGTACACACTGTTACTTTAGTCAGAAACAAGAAACTGGTGTCATTAAATAGAAGTGAAAAAGATGGATGTTCACAAACAAAAGAACACCCTTCAACAAACGAGGAAAGTGTGTTGGCTCCCAGCCAGTGGCACTCACTCCAAAGCAATTTGAAGATAATGGCTCATTCATTAAGAGGTATTGCTCAACAGCAACATAGCAGGGTGATGTGCAGGAGTCAGAATCCTCTTTGTGCCGGGGATGGGGACTGGGAACTACCTGCCATCCCTCTGCAGAGAGCTATCAGCCGCAGTCCCCTCGATCAAGGCAGAGCAGAGAGTATGGTACAACATCACAGTATTTTGAGATACAGTACCCTTGCTAGTCAGGACTAGAAACCTCCAGCCTGAACAGATCTGCTTTTTTTAATGTAATATAAACAAAAGCGATTTTCAGAGGGATCTACACAGAACTCTTTTGACAGCATCTTGCACTGCCAATGATTTCCTTCTTGGTATTTTTGATAGAATTTCTTCATACTAGGACAATATCCAAGAGACTAATTTATTTTTTAAACTTCATACAAATAATTAAATATTAGATAAGCACAATTATCTCTCAGCTAGCTTATAAATAGATGCCTCAGTTACTGCACTGCATTCCAGGACCCAGGGACATGGATCTTATTAGACAGCCTTAACCAGACAATACAGACAACCTTATTAGGGAAGAGGATTGCCATGCGCCTGCTTGTGATTTCACTTCAGCTGAAGGACATTTTGACAACTTATTGTTAAGGAATAGTTGCCAAAAAAAATTAGCTCTAAGTTGTGCTTGATAGAATAAAAAATGGAAAGAGAGAAAAAGAGAGAGGAAGGAAGGAAGGAAGGAAGGAAGGAAGGAAGGAAGGAAGGAAGGAAGGAAGGAAGGGAGGGAGGGAGGGAGGGAGGGAGGGAATTATTAAGAATTCACTTTTTATTTCCATATGTAATTGATGAACAACAAATTTAACCACACAAAAGTCATTGGAACAGATTTTGGGAAATAAAGCCCTACCTAATATCAACCACGTTGCACCATCTTCTGATCCTACTACAATTAGCAAGTACCAATACTTGAACTGACTTAGCAGAAATGGAGAATAGCCCTCACTGAAGGGAGCATGGACTTCTCCACTTTGGAGAGTGGTTCAGAAGCTAGGAAGCCCATCTCTGCCTGCAGATTGGTTCAGCAAATGATGAACTATTTCTGTTGCTTTAAAATCTTTCTCCTGCTGTTGCACCCAAAGGCCACAGCCAGGCCTGAAGCTCCTTTTTTTTGAGAAGAGCTGTGCAAAGATAAGAACAGGCCTAATTTTGTGCCAGAAAGATCTGCAACAACAAACTGAAGCATGGTTACAGCCATATTTATTGCCATTCCAGCACCATGACTCATATGGAATTAGCTCTGGAAGCTGCACAATGTTAGCTGAAGAGGTTTACACTTGAGGTTATAAACAAAGGAGATGGATTGAGGAACCAACCTGCAAGAGAGCAAAACTAGGGGAGAATTGATGCAGTAAAACTTTGTTAGTTACTGGGTTTTTTTGGTTTTTTTTCCTTCCTTCTCCAGGAGGGTAAGGTTTTTGGTCAGCGATGCTAACCTTCCAGAGTTAAACATGTAACAGCAGTTTACTCTGCCTTTGTACAAACTGACTGAGTATGCTGCTTCTTTTAACTTACCACTAAATCAAAGTGTGAATATTCAGTGACTAAAATGAAACAAAGGGTTAAGTCATGAATTAGAGATTATCCTAGAGGATTTTATCAGGGTTTTAGTTAGACCCCACTACAAAATTCACAAAACCCTCCAAAGATCAAGCTTGTATGAACTCTTAGCATGGGACTGCTTGCCCTACTGAGGCAGTCGATTAAAACCCAGGTTTTCATGTAAGAAAGCTTCCGGCCCACCTATTTTACCATCAGGGTTCATTTGAAGTCTGAGGAGTAGATGCTGCCTTTTGAGAGGCCCACGTTTCCTTAAGTTCGCATTCCCAGGTGTTGCATCCTCTATCTCCATTCACATCCTACCAGCTGGAAGCTACTGGCAAGTTTATATAAACGTAGTCTCTGTTTTACATGCAGCCTGATTGATTTCTTCAGGATTTGGCTCATTTCTGTTTAATGGTGCTAGAAACTTGTGGCTTGGTGTGCTGCTAATGGGGCAGAGTTCCAGTTAGCTGATAGTGCAAGTGCAGAACAAACCAGCGTCTTGTGAAATGTGCAGCTGGATACCAGAGACACCCAAGACATGCTCGAGATAGACCAGCTGTCAGTGGCAGGAGGAGAAGTAAGGTGAGAAATCTGGATCAGGTTTTAGAGCATCTTGCTCCAGGGGCCACAGCCTGAGGGTCTATCTGAGTAGGATGCATAAAAAAGCACCTCAGAGAAGAGCCAGAGCTGCGACTGCAGCAGGATGAGTGATGGCTTCTGTTTAGGTGTTACAGGGTAAAATGCTGTATTAATAGAGCTGCTGGGCAATGCATGAAATGGGATCATTTTGCTTCAGTTGAAAGGCCTTTTGCTTCTTGGAGATCCTTTTCTCTTCTCCACCTGTACCACCTCTAAGAATGATCCAGACTAGATTCCAAGTGGGAGAAATAAAGGAAACACACAGTTGTTTATTTGCTCTGCCGAAGTTTTAATAGATTTCCTCTAAAACAAATGAAAGCTTGCTTAACTGGCCTGGAAAACATAAATGCTTACAATGTTATGCTCTCTTTGTAACTCTTGTCACACAGGGCAATGGTTAGTAGTGCAAGACAAAACACCAATATCCCAAGCAGCCTGAGTTATAAACCCCACAGTCCATATTACACTAAAAAATCCCTGGGTGATGGCAAGAGTTGGTCTCTTTGCTTTACCTATGCAAGGAACCACAGCCAACTTACTTAGCATCTCATTACTTTTTGTGTGGCAGTCTTTATGCCTCTGCCCAACTCTCAGCTGGTAGCTGAGGCTTCAAAATACTTAATGCAGGAGAAACTCAAGACAGTTGATGAGAACCTGGAGTAGAGCATAATTCCTGTCACCTTGCTTATAATTGACCAGTTCTTTCCACTCCCATTTTATCTGGTGAATTAGTAGGTGTTGAAAAATTTCCTCCTCACAAAGAAATGATCCACCAGTGGAAGATCTGCCAGCAGATGCTGCTTTTCCAGGCAGGTATTTCCATCCCAAATGAATTTAAATCCACTTTTAGAACCAGTTCTTGATCTGACTGTCCAGAATATTCTCGTTTCTTCCCCAAATTTCTTAATCTTTTACAATGGCACTGAGCCTTAAATGCCTTTGACATTGTGTCCATGGGCTAACAGCAGCTTCTGTACAAGGTAATGTGAAGGACAAGGGCAGAAAAGTTGCTGCAAACAAATAGTTTTAGATCAGCTCTTAGCACAGTTTGGCTATGTTTGACTCTGCACCAGCTTGTGAGAACAAAATAGTTTGCCAACTGTGACTCCAAGTGTAGTTCATGAAGATACTCACATGCAGTTCACTTACAGTGCGGTTACAGTAAGCTTACAGCTTTCATAAGTCAAAGCAGGGTTTGCCACAGTGGCAAGACATAGAAAACACTGTGAAGAGCTGAGAAGTAATAATCTGATTCTGCTGCAGCGAAGGTATGCTCCCCACACAGAGGCAAGGATGTACCAGTCATGCTGGTGCTCCTGAGCAGTAGCTATTGCTGGCTTTGTGTTGTCCTCAGATATGATCCTCTAAAGACTACATTAGCATCAAAGGTTGGACATTAGTGTTTTGGAATTTGTGAGAAGGATTGTTTAGCCTGGAGAAGAGGAGGCTGAGGGGAGGCGCTATTGCTCTCTACAGTTACCTGAAGGGAGGTTGTGGTGAGGAGGGAGCTGGCCTCTTCTCCCAAGTGGTGGGACAGGACAAGAGAGAATGGCCTCAAGCTTCGCCAGGGGAAGTTCAGGCTCGACATAAGGAAAAAAATTCTTCACAGAAAGGGTCATTAGGCAATGGAACAGTCTGCCCAGGGAGGTGGTTGAGTCGCCTTCCCTGGAGGTGTTTAAGGCATGTGTGGATGAGGTACTGAGGGGCATGGTTTAGAGACTGGTGGGAATGGGTCTCCTCCAACCTCATGATTCTATGATTCTATTATTGAGAACCTGAGAAGAGGCAATTTTTTTCCCCTCGTCTGTCTTCAGGAATATTTTGGCTTAAAGAGGTAAGCATGAGGAGCACGCAAGTATGGCTGCTCTCAATTTAAAGACAGATGCAACCTATGAAGGAGCAAATAAGCCGTAATGGTCACAGTGAAAACATTTAAAATTGTATTTAACCTGAATGTTTCTCTTTGATAAAAGACATGGAGAACCTTCAGTCACCAAAACCACTGGAAGCAACCAGCTGAAAAGAGCTACCCTGTGCAGAAGACATACCATAGGATCTGCCAATGTCATCAGCCGTGGACACTTCTCTAAAAGAACTCTGTTTTGGAGGTAGAGTGCAACTACCTGAATTTTAATGAATACGTTTTCTAGGATTTCTTTTTTTTTTTTTTTTTACACTTCCCACTTTTTCTTCTGGGACTGGGACCAAAAAGGGTGAAATATCACAAAAAAAACTGGTTTTGCAGGGTTTTTTTGCCAGAGCCAGAAGTCAGAGAGCTGGAAACTTTTATGTGTGAGAATGTTTTACTGGTTCCTCACCTGTTGAATTATGGGGTATAAGTAAACGCCAAATAAACATTGGCTTTCAGGTACTTGACTGAACCGAGACTCTGAAAACTATGAAGACCACCCCAACCTTCTTCTGACTATTAATTTTCTTTTGGGAGAGAGTATGTAGAGCATAGATACATGGTCCTCAAAATGAATGCAACTGACACTACTTTCAAGGCTCAAAATCTTTTACAATGCCCTTTGAACAACACTTAAAATAATTCTCCAGTGTTTTGGTTCATCTGGGTAGGTTAGAAACCAAGACAGATCGAAACATTCCTTCCTGTTCTGTTTCTAATAACTTGCACTTTGGAAAAAACAAATAATTCAGTGCAGTGATTAGGTAATCTATGGAGTTGGTGTATCACTGAATCTTTGTTTGAACCATGACTGTGGGGAGAAAAACCTTCATGGGCCAGGTCATCAGCCAGCTACGTGGCTTTAGGAATAAACTTGCCTTGTGCAGGCTAAGCTTAGACTGTTTCTTACAAGGTTACTTGCACATTTTTTCTGAAACATCTGGTATTAACCACTGTCAAAGAAGAAACTAAACATGACCAATCATTGATCAAATGTGGAAAATATAATATGATTAAGGTGCAAATGTTTCCCATGATAGCCTAGGTTTGGACAATATTTTTAATATTGAAAAAATTCTACAAAGCTCCTTCTCTTTACCCAGTTTTCTTTTCCAAAAGAGAGTCAGTCAAGGCCAAAAAAGGTACTGCCCAAACTGAGTGCTGACACTGCTCATTGTGCCAGCAAGGCCCTCTTTTTAATCCTTTCTCTGATTCTCAGTGTATACTTTTCCTCAGGCCAAGGCTAGCTATAGCAGCAGAATAAATATGAGGGTATGATCTTCTGAGACTATGTCTAGAAATTAAAATCTCCAGTTTTCTGTTCTCTGACTTGATTTGCTATGTCACCTTTTGAAATCACTCAGGAAATATTCTCATCTGAGTTAGGTTGGTAAGAGTGTATTTCCATTCAAGATTTTCAGACCAGTTTACAACCTCTCTGTGAAGGTGTTTTTGGATTTCATATCAATCATGGAATAATAGAATTTCAGGTCAGAAAAGACCTTTAAGAGCATTAAATCCAACCATCAGCCATGGCTACTAGACCACATCCTGAAGTGCCCCATCGACAGTTTTTTTAAACACCTTTAGGGATGGTGACTCCTCCATTTCCCTGGGCAGTCTGTTCTAGTGCTTCATCACTCTTTCAGTACAGAAATTTTTCCTCATATCCAATCCAAACCTCCCCTGACACAACCTGAGGCCATTTCCTCTCATCCAATCACTTGTCACCTGAGAGAAGAAACCAGCACACACCTCACTACAATCTTCTTTCAAGCAGTTGTATAGAGGTATCAGTCTCCCCTCAGCCTCCTCCAGACTAAACAGCCTCAGTTCTCTCACCCAGTTCTCATAGACTTGTGCTCCAGACCCTTCACCAGCATTGGTGCCCTTCTCTGGATGTGCTCCAGCAGCTCAATGTCCTTATTTGAAAAATAAATTAAACTAACGGGAATTTTATGAGGACAGAGTAACAAGGCAAGCTTATTTACAGAACAAGCATGAGTGGGAGATAAAACAGGGAAGTGAAACCTTTTGTCCAGTCTCATGTAATGTGGCAGTGGCAGAAGGATGGGAAGAAGCCAGGTCTCCCAAATTCAAGGCTAGTCCACAGCCCTATTTCCAGTTTTCCACAAAGTATCTGCAAGTTAACAAATCTGTTAGCTGTTTGTGCATTCTCATCATTTTAACTCTTTGTCTTGATACTTTCTGCTGTGTTAAAACAGCTTAACAGCTCAACAGCCTCAATCTTGATGCTGAAAACCGAGTGAAGCCATTGCTTGTGAGCATCAAACAAATCTTAAAATTCTCTTCTGTCATTACACAGAAAAGTAGCTGTGACTCGCTGCCCGAGCAGTTCCACCACATACATGGAGTTAAACAACTAGTGACAGTGTACAAAGGTAAATGCCACCTAATGTATCTTAGACTACAATGTGCAGGCTTGAGATAGCTGCCTAGCAGAGCAATAGATGTTCCACTCCTGTCAAAATATATGCACATGCCAGCCTGTCTAATTGCCTTGGAGGCTAAGCTCTTAAAATCAGCGGAAATTCCAGTTGTACCTGAATGTGTAATGAAAATATGAAGGCATCACCAGACCCCCATTTGGAGTTAAAGGCCCTCAGAAGAAGATGGCTGGGTGTCATGTGGATTTGTTGAGACACTCTGCCTAGGGGATGTAGCCCCGGACAGGGAGAACTCTGACTGCAGGTAGATCAAGCCAGATATGGTGTTAGGGAGTTCTTGGAGGATGGCTTTTATCTAGATATTCCATTATGGATGTATGGAGGTGTACTGAGGGTACTACTCAGCTCTATGCCCAGCTCATTAAGGAAAACCTTGGGCTAGAACCCACCCTGGGCTCTCCTACAGGGAATCTGCTGTACTTTTTCAGGAAAGAAAAATGTAAACTGTTATTCTGTGTTTGGCAAGAGTGAGAAACTCCATCATCGGGGCAGAGTGAGCTTCTTTGCTGCTTATAGTCTATCAACTTGCTTTTTGTTATGGTTCAGCTCCAGCCAAAGCACACTTGGGGCTCTCCATTACTGTAATTAATATTATAGCAATGCCCTGAGCAGAAATTAGGTCCCCACTGAATGGTGTGCTGCCCAACTGCATGCAAAGATAGAGTTCCTGGTCGTAATAACTTGCAAGTTAAAAGGACAAACAATGGTCAGGTTTTTGAGATATAACAGCAGAGACGAATTGAGGGAGAAGGTGATGATAGATCCATGGCTTGTTAGCTTCCTTTCTTTCTGAATCATTTGCTTTACTTACATTACACAAATCTGGATACAAGGGATGTAATGGGGAAAATATCGTTGAAATAGGAGACAAGAGGGACTGTTGGAATAGGAGGAAAGGTAGTGCACTGAGGACCCTGGCTGTGATTAGAGAGAGGGAAGACAAAGAAGCAAAACATGAGAAAGAGGAAAAGCTGAGCTCACTCATCCAACAGCAATAAAGCAGAAAACTGATGGTTTCTCTTTCTTCTAACGAACTTTACTTGAAACAATGCTAAGTATCAGCCTTTCCTGTTTCCTTCATTTTGTAGTTGCTAGAAGGGATCTATGCTAGCTCTTCTCCTTAACTGGGAAAAGAACCAGCCAGGAAAGTGTGCAGCTTGCAGCCTTCGCAGAGCTTTGAAACAGACTTGCCTTGAAAATGCTATGGTAGCTAGTGCAGATCCTTTTAGGTAAGACCCTCACAGAAAATTAAGCAATCTGTTACTTTGAGCATAGAACCCAAGCCTTTCTCTAACCCCAAAGCCAGTCTGAGCAAGCCCAAAGTCTTTCAAAAGGGAAAAACCAGAGAGAACCAGAGGGTCAAATTCTCCTTTGTACCCAGTTTGTTAACTACCCATTGCAAGACTTTCTGTTAGCTTTCCAGTTCTCAGAGCTCTTGCTGCCTCAAAGCCACGAGTGAATTGGCTCTCTTCTTCCCATGGTCAACTCATCACTATACTGCCTAATGTTTTAAACATACTGGGGAAAGCCTACATGGTGTTAACATTGCAACTGTTGTTTGTGTGTAGGATCACTCCCTGGGTAAGATGTATCTATCCTTCTCCAGGGACAACAATACACTGCAAACCATCTTCAGCAGAAGTATCCTTTACATTTGCCTTCTTTTCTCACCCTCCTCTAATTTCAAGGTATTCTTTCATGCTGAACAGGTGGCAAGCATCATTTGTTACTTTGCTTGGTTACTCACTTTTGTGTGCTAAAGTTCATTTACGCGAGTCCATATGCTTTCCTTTACTAAATGGCTATAATATATTTCTAGTATCTTCCTAGAGCACAGCTCAGCTGAATGTCTGATGCTCCAACTCAACATTTCAGTTTTGAAACTGTTTAGCAGTGTCCCTTTATAACTGTGAATTCTGTATGGTGGCTGACACCATGATAACTAGTGCTTTACATGACAGTGTGAATACAGACCATGTGAACAACTTCCTAACTGTATCAGGGTTTTATTGACAACTGGTTTCCAGGGCTTGTTCTTGAGCATCATCTCATAACAAACAATAGTGGCTTCTTAAGCCAAAGTTTACCCTACATTAAGGTTTGCCTATAGCTAAAAATCTGAAATAGGCAGATAAAAAATTATAAATGAACTAATTTGCCAGTGTTTCTATTTTTAAACTTTTCTCTCCTTTGAAGTAAATCCATAGGTATTTTATGGCATTGGCTTCCAGAGAACACAAGTACTTCCCAAGATAATTATCCTTTCGAAATTTCTGTAATAACTATTTTTTAAATCAAAACAGGCAGAGTGGCAAGGCTAATGGAAGAAAGGAAGAAAGAAAGATCAAAAATGTTACCAGTTCAACAGTAAGGAGCTAACTAAGTCATACAGGAAGAGCCTTGAAGCCTTTTTTTAACAAATAAATTAAACAGCTAAAGCCGTAGTTGTTTTGGCTTTTTCTTGGATGTGAGCCATGTATATTTGAAATATTTGGGACACAATGGATATCTTGCACATAAGCACTTCAAAAGCATAATACATACATGTAGGGCAGATACTAACCCCACTATGCTTGCTGTACGCTCAACAGAATAGCAGAGAAGTCCTGCCTTTGCACAGTGCATACAGGAAGAAATTCTGGGCATTAACAGCCCAGCTGTTAATATATATGCCTACATATTCAGTTTGAAAATATAATAACAATTGATATAATTATAATTTCTGTAATATATTCTATTATTTTATAATAGTATTTATCTTACTTATCTATTATATTTTGGGTTTGCTTTCTGGGCATAAGTCCAAAAATCCTGGAAATGTAGTCAGATTAAGCTACTACTAAGCCAGCTTGATTAAGAATTTGTTGACTTCCTCCTGTGTCTGTTAACCCAGTAGTTACACCTGGTCTGAATGGATGGAAAAGAACTCTGTCCTGCTGGTCCCTGAATGCACAGGAGTCCTGTGACATGACTGATCAATGCCACTTCTTTCAATAAACAAGTCGAATCCTCCTATGTATGAAAAACAACCCCATACCTGGCAGAGGTTCTCTTCTTTCCTGCAGCTGGAGTTGCAGTTGATGTCACTGATGACAAGGATGAGATAAAAATATACCAGTTACAGTAAGTGAATTGGCACCAGGTCAGCTGCAGAGCGTGGCTGAAGCTTATGAGGTTGGGGAAACTGCTCAACCCTCCCACCCAGAAGCAGAACAGCCACCAGCAGGCAGCCAAGACTGCCAGTCCCCTCTTGGTCCTCAGAAATGAACAGCCATCCTTGGAGTCTCCGGAAAGCGTGGTTAACTTTCTCCCCACAGCAGGGAGGGGGTGAAGCATTTCTAGAAGGAAACCAGCAAGTGCTCAGCACTGACCACAAGCTTGTGCAGGGCTAGTGCAGCTCAGCTGACTCACTCCTGGCTGGCAGCCTGTGCTCCCAGCCAGGCAGAGAGCACAAATTGGCCACTGACCCGCTTGCAGAAGGGCCAGTGGGAACATCAAGCACTCATCCCAGCTCTCAGGACAGTGCTTACTCCTCCCTTCAGTTCATGACTTAATTCATTTTGGATGAGCATGAATGCGGGGCCTTCCCTGTCCCAGAGCAATGGATGGATAAAGCTAGGAGCACAAGTCCAGATTCTACATGGAATTTAAATAGTTACCATGAACATGGGTATAGAACTGGGGGCAGAGGATGCTCTCTGGTTTGAATGTGTAGTTAAGGAGTCTTCAGGGAGAGAAATCTGCCACTCCACCTTTGTTCTGTTCTACTGAAATGAAAGATGAATTGATACTTTTATTACATTAATGCCTTCTATACTCTATGCTAACTCAATATTTTCTGAGGAAAAAAAGATGTTCAGTGCCCTAATTTAGTTCACACTGTCATTACTCTTCCTTGGTGTGGATCCAGAAATGCACATGCAATCTTTAACCCTGTGTACACGCACACTGGTATTTTAGGATTTTTAAGTTTTGGATAAATACATTCTCCATCAACCTTTAAAAAGGGAGTTAAGAACTTGTTTGTGCTATGATATCTGCACTGATATCTGGATAGAATATCTTACATCTCTTGAAACAGTGTCTGCTTTTGATATGGTTGCTAAATCTGGTTCTTTTCCTTGTTAAATTTGGCTGCCTTGATAGAGTAATTCACTCTTCCACAGACCAAATTACTAGAAAAGCTGGTTACATTTTTCAAGCAGTTCTCTGTTGAGATGATCAGGTTACAATGAATACACTGGCAATTGCAAGGGTAAAAAGAAGTATTTTAACTTCAAGGATTTGGGATTTTTAACGTAGCAATTGTAAGAAATTGTAGAAAACATGAAAATTATAACATATATTAGTAGAGACTTGCTACGCTGGTTAAGAGGCTGGAGTGCATGACTTGCAAGGAAAGGCTGAGGCAACTGAGTCTCAGAAGAGAAGGCCAAAACTAGGAATCAAATTACTTTTTTTTTTACAAACTACCTTTTGTATAGTTATAGAGAAGATATAGAGACATATTCTTCTTAGAGCTCAGCAGCCAAAAAGGCAACAGAGAAAAAGATGTAAGAAGGAAATTCCAGTTTCCAAGGAAAAAAATCCTTGAGAGCAGCAGAATGCCAGAACAAGTTGTGCAAAGAGCTTTCAGAAATATCATCCTTTCAGATACTTAAAACTCAGTAGGACAAGGCCCTGAGCAACCCGATCTAATAGTGAATTTAGCTCTGTTTTAAGCACAAAATTGGACCGGATGACTTCCAGCAGCTCTTTCTAACCTGAACTGTGCTTTGATTCTGTGAAAGAGACTGTCACTAGTTGTCAAATCAGACATAAGGTGACAGGTATACCACAACTTGCACAAGGAAAAAGAAGTAGTTTTGCCAACATAGGAATATAGTCTACAAATTTTATAGTTGTTATGAACTTATTTTATCTTCACTGGTTGTATCTGTGAGGCTGTATGTGACAGTTTGTGCCTGAGGCTTCTCAGGTTAAGCAGCTTCTCAGTGATCTTCACTAAATTCTCATTACCAAATACCAGAATAATTTATCAGCTTTGCATTGCACTGGTTAAAGAAGATGTTCTTGAAGGATGTGTTTTGTTTGTCTTTCATTCTGGAATGCATAGATCTCTCTTAATCAATCACAGAAGCCACAAGGCTGGAAATCACTGGGCTGTTCAGACTTCTAGTGATTTGTCTGGTGAGGTGAACATTTTGCTTGCCTAGAAACAGTCACTGTCTCCAGAAAGAAATGTGGAGAATAATAGACACATTCTTCTTGATTAGCAGAGTAAAGAGTAACTTGTAACGCACCCTGAAGCTCTGATAAAAGAGATATAATTTGGGATAAAATAACAGAACTCAGACATTTATTGACATAGAGAACTAAATACTATACAATCATTTTTCTCTCTTGGGGACATGCTTCAGAACTGGGGTTGGACCAAATATGTGGAATAACTCAGGTTTGAACTAACAAGTAATCACAAATTGAAGGGTTCAATAAGTGAAGTAATTCCAAATCTACTCTAAAAAAGAGTAGCTCTCAAAGGAGCTAAAGGAGGATCTAAAGATCGAAAGGACAAGAAATCATTTGTGCAAAGTATTCCGCAAAGAAATTACACAGAAAACAGAATTAAAAATGTTAAAAAGCTGATATCTTTACTGCCTCCAAAAATAATGGCAAATTCATAACAAACAGTTCAGCCAGCTCTAGATTCAACTGGGGTCTGATCCAGTCACTATTTTGGTACTTGAAATCAAAAGGGATTTGATGGGAATGATAGATTATTTTCTGCACACTTTTAATTGGGTGACTTCTTCTCTTAAAGGGTTCCTAATTTTTCACACATGTCTCCAAACATCCTCTGCCAATATTAAATTCTGCTCAGATGGATTTTCTGTTAGAGAAGAATTTGGCAGTTACAACTCCTTGGCCATAATCCAGTAAATCCAGATGGGAGGAGCCAGCAAATGGAAATGTCTTCTGTAGATAGCACACTACATCTTTGTGAATTCTGATTTACATATTCTTGAACTAATTAAAGTCATGAACTTTATTTTGGTTCCTTTTTAACTTAAAAAAAAGAGCTACAGTAGCACAGAAACTTCTTCCTGGTCTTTGCAGTTCTCTCTCTTGTCCTGGCTGTACTTGCTACTGCCTACACATCTCTACTTTCATCCATCTTACTGTATACAACCTGATGAAGACATTTTTAGAAATGAGAAGTGATTTGGTCAGATAGTTTGAATTATCCACAGTTTTCTTAGGCAGGATCAATCTTATTAAGTAAATGAATGCTTTAGGATATTATATCCTCTTTAAATATTCCCTCTTTTAACCTTCTGAAAAGGGATTTGAGAGAAAAAGAGAGAAATTATTTGTTAAATTTACTTGAAAAATAAAAGTCTCTGACTTTAAGTGAATAAATTAAAGATACTCAGTTTGGAAAGAGAACTGAGATTTCAGTATTTGTAGATGAATGATTAAGCATGCTAATAATAAGCATCTTAAATAGTACAGTGGAGCAAAGCAAGGCAGCTGTAAAAGGCTCCAAGAGGTTACATTCAGATTCCATGATTTTATGAGTGATTATTTTTGCCACACATTTAAACAAAGTCTGTCTTCTTATTCCAGTCTGCTGAAAAAAAAGCGACTAGAAGAATGGCTTGTACCACATGACTGATGTCTCCTACATAAAACAGCGTCAGAGGGCAGGCAGAGCTTTATTTCTGGAAAGATCCAGCATATAAGCAGAACTAGTTCTGCTACAGGGATAATTGCATGCATGCTTGAGTTACTTAGGATATGTTCATTACTAAAACCTGCATAAGCTACTTCTCAATTTATTTTCTTACTTTTTTCTCTCTCCTGCAAGTTTGGATGTACTGGGTTTAATCACAGAAATTAAGCATCATTCCACATAGGACAGGCCTGTGGCAGAACTGAAACTTTGGTTTCACAGGAAATTATGACATTTTGAAACATATTTACAAAATTAAAAAAAAAAAAAAAACCGAAAAGAGTAATGTCAATAGATATAGATAATTTTGTTAAAATAAAAAAATTCCAATTTTTTTTTGCTTTTTTTTTTAAAGAATAGGAGCCCTTCTGATATAATAGTAATAAATAAGAGCTTTATCATTCTAAGACCTTCGTAAGGAGCTTTAACCAAATTTGTTTCTACTAAGTATGAATATTTCCAATATGAAATAAACACCTTGACATAATACCACTGGTGAAACAGTATTTTCAAATTTGAAAGTACTAATTTAGGAAATGTTTGCCCAGATCTAAGAATAGATTAGGGAGCTGCTTCAGTATATTCCTTGGTTTCTATTTTGTAATAAATTTTACTAACCAGCCCCCCATAAATGTTATGTAAGTGTTCTCTGCATCTTATACTTGGCACACTTGGCTCGTAAACTAACAGCACAGTCACCTGAGGGTCACCTTTCTATGGGACTGGAAAGAAATCTACTGTGGAATCACCTCATGGGCTCCAACCATGACAGCTTCACATGAGACACTGTTAGCAGCAGGCTGCTCTTTCCCCTATTTGTGCTTTTTTATGTCACTTTGGCAGCATAAAAAGGCCATATAACAGTAGAAAATAGAACTTCAAGTCTCCATCAGCTTTCACAACTGCTCATTTTCATTCAAGTTCAAATGTTAACAAAGGAGCAGGAGACAAGACCGGAGTGGATGTCTGAATAACAAACTTACACAGTCTTCATCTCCATCAATCAGATGTTTATCTACACACTCTCTCTGCCTTTTTCAATGGAAAAAATAACTTGTTAACCCTGCATAAGTACTCCCATTATGGTAGTCCAGTCTCTCTATCTGAACTTTCCCCCTTCATGCTTCTGTATTTGATGATCTGCACACACAGAGCACCATGAACCCCATCCTTTTACAGATGCTAGCACCGTCAGTAAGAAGTACTCTTCCATGCTTTCCTCATTGCTTCTAGCATGAAATATAACATTTTGCAGATCTCTCATGGCTCAGTTGTGAAGTAATGAAATCTAATTATACTCACAGCAGATTGGGGAGTTATTTACTTTATTGAGAATGTTTACAAAGAATATGGGGAGTTGCACCTCAGTGTAAAGATAGCTGATAATTATACTTAGTAGAAAACCAGAGAAGCACAGGGAGAAGATCCAACCTTATTGTAAGAAGATACAGCTTCCAGTAAAGTGAGCTAAGCCTCCTCAGTTTAGGCCAAATCTACAAACCTACAGGCAATCCCACCCCAAGTGTCTTCATTACACAGACCTGTGAAGCACACTTGTTCCTTGACTTGTGACATCTATGTTGCAGGTATTGGCTTTTTTAGTGGTTTTGGACAGGTTTCAAGATCATGGATCTACAGGTTAATTGAACACATGGTGATATTTTAATTGGCTAATATGTAAAGATTTTGCATTTAGTGAAAGATGGCTATAGAGCCTTAGAGCCTGATTTTCCACTGCCATAGCCATCTTTCCACCTTACATAGCCATCTGTACACAATAGGAGAAAGGTCTGAGAGTGCAGTCTGGCATCTCATTCCATACGACCTTCCCACGATGTTTAGCCCACTGAACTTTTAAAAACCTTTAACTGTACGACTGTTTCTGCTCTGGCCCTTCCCTACTGTCACAGCAACATGCTGGGGGTTCAGAGTTAATGCAAATTGTCTCTAGGGATTTTACCAAAAAAAGGCCCTTCCTTGGTCATCTCCAACTTCAGTACCCAGACTCTGGAGTACATCAATGAAGAGATGTTTGCTGCCAGACCCTGCTGTGTTCCAGGGGGGATTCTTTGGGGTTTTTTTTTTCTCAGTTATTACAACACTTCTTTGGACCTCAAATAGCTGAAAAAAATAAGAAAACCTAGACTGTAAAGTATCAACACTTTCTGCCATAAATATCTGTCAACCACAGCTTGTGAGCTGTGAGCTCACTCCTCAACATAAATTTGGCAAATTATTTCAGCATATGCTCAGCTTGAAATCTTCATCTATTACTGTTTTATTCTAACTACTGTATTCTCTGAGGATTCCCAAGTACTTCATTGATATGTTCAGTAGAACCCTAAGTGAATAAATAAAAAAATAACAAGAACAGACAGAAAAGAATTTGTCCTTGGTTTGAGGTGTTTTCACTGTTGGATTAGAGAATGTGTTTTATCACTAAATAATTTCTGATCTTTGCAAATGGTCATTGTTATGGGAATTACTCCTGCACACAGTGTCAGACCTGGGATTATTGCATTTTTATGTTTTGCTGTTGCTTACCACCAGACACAAATCTTTGGCAACAACATCTTTAGGGCTGGAGGATATGTGTGTAAAGCTGTGTCAGCATTGCAAGTGAACTTACGAGCCTGTATCTTCTGTCTTTACTGCCTACAATATAGCAGCAATATTCTGGATCACTTTGGAAATGTGTGCAGTGATTCTCACACAAACTGTATATATTCAGAGACTGAATTTGCAGATGAATGGCACCTTGACCTGCATTTTTGGTGGTTGTGAGTGATAGCTGATGGCACATGCTGTGTTTTCTACATAATCTTGCTATCTGAGTCATGTTGTAGACAACCAGTGAATACATAAGAGCATTAGCAAAATCAGTTTATACTAAAAGACAGTATTTCCATTGCATGACATACTGGCATTGATCAGGTTTTCTGTACAAAAGACCACAATACCATCATGTAACAAAGAAAAACTGTTTGGTCACCAAACTACTTGCTGTATCGCTTGGTAGAAAACAAGAACTTGCTTCATAAAATCTGTATTTCTATTAAATTCCTGCCTTGAATGTTTTATTTAGACCTAAAAGAAGTTGGGGGATTTCATTAGGAGAAAAAATATATCTGTTCAGTCTTTTTGTTCCTTCATTAATTCAGTTTGCTGAAAAAGCTCTGAGTTGTACAGACTGTTACTTGTTTAAATTAGGGCCTTCTTTTTCAAATAACCTTATTCCATTTCTCTGAAAGTCACTTTAGGAAAGCCAAAAATTAGGTCTTTATTTCATTTAAATGAGATGTAAACACACTGGCTTGGAGGAGTATGGGTTCCATATAGCTTTTCTGACAATAAACATCGCGAGTGAGGCTGCAAATGTTTTCAGTCTTGTAGACAGAAGTCACCCTAAGCTCCAGTTTCTCCTTGTGCAGTCTTATATCCTTTGATGTGGTTTGCCTATAAGAAGTATCTCCTCTTTATTGTTTTATTTTCCTGGCCACTGTCACATCTGCAGCTAACACATCAGTGTAAGAGGGAAAATAAATAATAAACAAACTATTAAACTGCAGGATCCTAGCAAACGATTCCAAGAAACTCAGACTTTTCCAGGGACTGCTAACATGATTCATACTGTATATTTGTACAACATGGCAGCTATAAGACTTGGGAGGGACTATTTTTAAAAAATTGTTCTTTTCACATATCTTCAAGTATCTGTAATTGTGGATCTTCAGGGGACGTCTGTATTTCAGCACAGAGAGCTCCAGGTAAATTACTATTGTTAGTGTATCTTTCAGGACCACCCACTTCTGTCTCCCAGCTTCAACCACAATGACTCCAGTTCCATCTCAAGAGGTCAAGACACAGTTTCATGTGGAGAATATTTCTAGATATTTGAGTACTGGTCAGAGAGTGTCCATGAAGAAAAATGGGTCATGGATTTCAGATTCAGTAAACCACAAAAAAAAAAAAAATAAAAATATCAATTGTGATTTTTCTAAGGTGTTTCGTTTCAACCTAAAATTTATTTGACACTTTTACAGCATTTTTAAAAAATAACCCAAACATAAAATTGACCTGTCACTTCCAAATCTGAAGTAAAAACATTTAACATAAGAATATAAAAATTAAACAGGTAATGTTCCTGATTCTTCCTCTCATACTTTTCCAGCTGACTGCAGGTTGTTTAATGATTTGGCTATGTATAATAAAAACTCCGAAGTAGGGCAAAGTAATCTTTTCTATATAACCAAGAAGTTCTACAGCAAAAGTACTCCCAGTAGGCAGACTGCTCCCATACAAGCAGCGAAATGTTTGGTACACTGAAGCGGTTAAAACTCTAATTGTAGATGTTTGCAAGTAAACATCTTGCTTTCATACAAAGCTAACATATTTTAAGACATTGTGAGTGAACTACTGAAAGAACTTCTGTGTGCGAGGAACTGCACCTGGGTTGGGGCAGTGTGTGGTTTCGATGTAGGCTGGGGGACATGATTGAGAGAAGCCCTGCAGAAAACAACTTTCGGGTGCTGGTTGATAAGAAGCTCAACACGAGCCAGCAATGTGCACTCACAGCCCAGAAGGCCAACCATATCCTGGGTTGTATCAAAAGAAATGTTGCCAGCAGGAGATGATTGAGCCACTTTACTCTGCTCTGGTGAGAACCTCACCTGCAGTATTGTGTCCAGTTCTGGAATCTCCAACATAAGAAGGAGATGGAACTTTTGGATCAGGTCCAGAGGAGGGCCATTAAGATGATCAGCAGCTCCTGTATGAGGCCAGGCTGAGAGAGTAGGGATAGTTCAGACTGGAGAAGAGAATGCTCCAGGAATATCTTATAGTGGCCTTCCAGTACCTGAAGGGGCTACAAGAAAGGTGGGGAAGGACATTTTACAAGGGCATATAGTGATAGGATGAGGGAAAATGGCTTTAAGTTGGAAGGGGGAAGATTTATATTAGACATTAGGAAGAAATTCTTCACAATGACAATGGTGAGACACTGGGAAAAGTTGCCCAGGAAAGCTGTGGCTGCCCTCTCCCTGGAGGTGTTCAAAGCCAGATTGGATGGGGCCTTGAGAAGCCTGGTCTGGAGGGAGGTATCCCTGCCCATGGCAGGGGGCTTGGAACTACATGATCTTTAAGGTCCCTTCCCACTAAAACCTTCCTATGATTCTATGATTTTTATTTACATTGCTGTTTATAACTTGAATGCTCCCTCACAGCACTGAGAATACAAGCACATTTGTGCAGAAAAACACCTCTGTGGAAACTGAAGTTGGAAGTGCATATGGAGAAAATAATAATCTGGTAAGCTTAATTACACCAGTGCAAGGACTTAAAACAAGGACTGGGACCTCCAGGGTTTCCCATGTGGGACCCATGTGAATGGACCAACACTGATTTTACTCCATCTCATTTTTATATGTCATTCCAGAAAGCAACAACAGACTGCAAACTCATGCCACAGTTGCAGAGCCCATTGAAGCCTGGGAGGCTGAGGAACATTTTTTATGCCATTTGTATGTACCCATATTTCAAGGCTGTTAGCTTTATAGATGAAAACCTTCATCGCACCACGGTCATATCACCAGTGAACAGCTGTCTGCACAGATGTGTACCATTCTGAAGTCACCAGGATGCACTTGAGTGCAGTTCAGTATTGACAAAGGAAGGTAGCATTTCTGGAACACCAACATCAAGTTCCCCTTAGATACTATTGACTTCATATTTGATGCCAATAACTCTCAAAATTGTTATCAACAGCAAACTAGGATTGCTAATGGTGATGTTTCTTGTCATTATGGAATTATTATTTTTGTTCCTCTTGTATGGCAACTGCTTCACTTTTTAATATCTGCTGTGAAACTGTTAGATGGTACTGGAAAACAAAATTGAGGAACAGAGTTCAAAATCCCACATATTAATCTAGAAATACTACTTATCTTAATAAATATGAGCTCCATGCGAGGACTGTTACACCAAATAATGTGAAGAAAACTCTGTGGCAGACAGGCCCTCTGCCCGCGCTGAAATCCATACTGCAGTGCCAGTTGCTTTCTGAAGGATATTTACTACGGCTCTCAACTTTCCCTTGAAGTTCTTCAGATGTCATCAGTAGCTGAAAGCTTCATTCAGTGTGACTCTGTGCTCCAACATTCCACCAAGTTCAGTGGTTTGGATGCAACCTCAGCCAATCAACTATAACAGTGTCTCACTGAATTTTATGCACTGGTCCCAAATAAAAATAGGGTTTTTTTCCAGGTAACAGTGTCTCATCATTGAGAGACATGCAAACTATTAAATAAAAGAAGTCAGTTGATTTACACCCACAGAAATATCCAGTAGAAATCTATGAGTAAGTGCAGAATAGAAAATAACTGTAACCCCAGCATGGTAAAGTATCAGATGAACAGTTCAAAAATTATGTAGTTAATCTGACTTTGCACAGTAAGTGGTTTTCCTATAGGTTGTGCAGTTCATCTGGGCAACATATGCTGAGAAGATCTAACACTGTGGAAGTACTGCATAGTTTATGGAGCGGATCTGCAGTGCACAGTGAATGTGTCTAGGATTTCCAGCTATCCAGCAGCCCAGGCAGAGCCATTACTCTAGTAAAGTTGTTCCAGACAATTGTCAGCGTTCTCAAATTCTGCCCCAACAAATTCACCAGGAACAAAAAAGGATATGTCTGGTTAAAGCCAGATGTATGGTGAGTAAGAAAAAGAAATAAAAAAATCCATTTGTTTATATTATACTTTTATTATTGACCTTCCATCACTGCCTCAGACTGCTAAGTCACCTCCTCAAGACCTATGAGACACATGTTTACAGATGGAAGTATCAGAGCATACAGAAATAACACAAAACCCTAAAGTGTTATATAAATGTCAAACAAAGAAGTTAAATAAAGATAAATAAGAAGCCAAATAAAACTCCTCAAGCTAAACAACATAGAACTTCAGTTCTACATATAGTTCCTAAGCAGAAATGTATGATATCATTGTCAGATCAGGGAAAATGGGATGCATAACCTAGGCTAAACCACTTCAAAGTGTGTGTCTTCCATGCACTAAACTGGAGGAAATGTACTGGGTATTTGAGAACTGAATTTTTTTCCTCATACAACTGTGACCTTTCCTTTTATAACACTCTTTCTCCTTCAGAATCGGAGTTGCTCAGTCCAGTTGCAAGTAGAAGTTCCTGAGAAGTCAGGCGCACATGGTAAAGCAGGTCACTTGAAGACGACATGTTCTGGACCGATAACCCCATTCATTCATCCAGGATTCCCTTTCCTTTAGACACTGGCTAATGTTACCATGCTCAGTATTGATTGTCAGGGCACTCGACGTTTGGTTGCTGTTGTTTGATGAAAGCAGCTAATTGGAATGCTTCCTCCAAGGAAATACATTTACATACATGAACTCCTTTGTACTTATGCAGATGTAGGGTATATGTTCTGAAACCTACATAAGGAAAACTCACAATATGCTGTTTAGGCACAGCATAAATGTCAATAATTGTTCTTGTTTTGCTGAACTTCAACTCAGAAATTGCAATTCAATTCCATCACCTGAAATAAAATACTTGAGACTACTCTAAACTAAATATCAACTCTCTTTCTTGTCAGAGAAGACGCCTTTTCCATTCAGCAGAATTAATCAACTTATCTTACCTGAAAAATATTTTTCTCTGGAAAACTCCCAGAGAGTTGGGTTTCTAAAGCAGTCTTATAGAAATTCAATAGAAAATAACATGGAATGATTCAGACGGAAAGGATTGAACACTGAAATATAAATCCTGATATAAGACAGCAGATGTTTTAAATACAAAGATTCATCCATGTTGTGCCAATGATATGAACAAGCAGAATCAGAGACCTGCAGTAAAGTAGAAAAAGTATATTCTATATTGTGCATGAAATTGAAAACAAATCATATGCTAGAGCACAGTTTCTTCAAACATCTTTTTCCAAAGTCAAGGCTTCATGGTAATATAATTTAGGTGATGAGCATGCTTGGATAAATGCCACAAACTATCTACCCCACCAAAAGAAACTTCTGTCCCAGCTTATCCCAGCTTCCTTTGCACCCTCATTTTCATTCTTTCCAGTGTAGTAATTGCAATAGCACTGTCATGAGTCAGGACTTGCTCCAAAATTTCATGTTTTATAAAATACATAGAGGTAGATGCTGAAAGTATCTCCTGACTAGCAGGAAATCTTTTGGGGATTATATTTCCATTCCCTCTCCCCACCTGCCCTTTCTTTTCCCTTTATTTTTCTTGCTTATGAGATGGATGGTTATTATCAGTTTATTATTACTGTTTTTCCATAGACTTTCTCAAATGTCAAGTGAATCTGATCTGGAGTTCAGGCCCATAATTACACTGGATCAACTCCAGGAACTCGTAAATAAATCGGTGGTGGCTGCAATGGCTGCCAGAGCTCTGTCATTCTGCTCTTCTGAGGGTGGACAGAGGCTTTGGCTCTTTTCTAAAATTCTACACTTGTCCCAGTGTTTTTCACACCTTCTTTTAAAAGACCCTAGGCTTCCTCACTCTAGTTTGGCATAGCCCTGCACAGGAAGAGAAAGCTACTAGCCTGTCACATTATTTAATATGCTCATTTAGAAAAGCAGCTGAAATGTAGATCATTAGTTTTTTTCTGCTTCCTCTATATGCGGAAACCTTGCAGAAACAGACATATTTCTGCCTCTTTGCTCTGGCCTCTTTGTTGATGTTAATAGTTCACAGTGGGCCCTACAGCGAGTCACACCTTTGTCATAGTATACTGACTATGCTGAGCTACAGAGGTCAGTTTGCAAAGCCTGGCAAGCAAGTCTCTTAAATGTAGAGATGTCTGGATTCAAGATCATGGATTCAAAAGGAGCAGGTACACCATTCAGACTTAATGAATTCTGAGAAGTTTACTAGTAAATTTAAATGTTAGTCTTAAGCCTGTTTCTAATCGTATCAATGCATATACAGTACAGCATCTCCACCAAGTGCAGGCTTGAACTCAAAATGATGCTACATATGTTTATCTTCTGATACCCTCAACACTTTTTTTCCTGAAAAACTTCAAATAAACTGCTCGAGTACATCCTGAGAGCTCATTTGTGATGTGTAACCATTCTGAAACTATTTCCTTTGCTTCAGCCTCATCTGAAGTTAGAATAGTCCCCGGGTCAGCCATCAAATGGCACAGATGGTAGTCACAGCTTGCACAACTTCATCTACAGTGGGTTTGAACCAGAAGCTAAAATAATTCCTGAAATCAGAGTTAATCCTGAGTGTATACAAGGCCTCAGACTGCCAACTAGTTCCACATGATTTTAAGATGTGTCCAGGGAGGGGGCTGAGTCACCTTCCCTGGGGGGGGGAGTTTAAGGGACAGGTGGACGAGGTGCTGAGGGACATGGTTTACTGTTTGACATGAATAGGTTGGACTCGATGATCCTATGGGTCTTTTCCAACCTGGTTATTCTATGATTCTATGACACTAAGATGACCGATTCTTTTCATGTGGGGCATTCAAAGGCAAGCAAATAGTAACTTGGTTCATATTCATAGCAGTAACATAAAGGTCAAAATTGCTGGATTCCTTTACAATAGGTTAAGTCATCATGTTTTCTCCAGATTACTTCTCAAACAAAACAAGATATTTCATGAAGAGAAAAACACTGAATTCTTTGCAAAAGAATATAATTTCTTTCCTATATTCCCCCAAGGGAGCCCCATTGTTTAAATAAGCATTTGCTGGTGCTCCAGAATGCAGATGTTTCTGAGTCTCATCATAAATCAAACATGCTTAAGTCTAACATGTCCAACAAGTAGGGAAAAATCATCTTTTTAACTGGCATGGATTAAGATGGTTGTTCTAACCCAAATTATACTTCTTCAATAATCTTAATTCTTTCCTGGTTCTTCTGGGAACAAAAGATTCAACATCATTGTGCCTCTTTCTCCTCCCTTGGGATTCAAATCAATCAACTCCTTTTTAAATGTAAAATTGAAATAATCATGTACCTGGATTGTGGATTAAGTCTGCAGTAGAAAAATCTCTGGCAGAAGATGGCAGGGACTGTCCCTATAGCTAAATCCAGACAAATCAGTTCTGAAGCAGCTTGAAAACAGAGTTACTATTAACTGGATTGCAGGTTTTCAATTGTAAAAGTTCCATGAAGAAACCATTCTGCTATTTGAAAACAAATAAGGACAGCATAATTTCAATCACAACAAAACCAAATCTAACATTTTAATTACTTTTTTCTCCCCTCATACAATTCCCTCAGGTCCGTGTTAGATGGCATTTTTTGCAGGATCAGAATTCCATCTCTCAATCTTGATAGTTCTAGTGAGGAGGTGTTGCCACTTTTTTCTCTTTAGGGACTAGGAAGGACTTTAACATTCTAAAACAGGGGTGTTGGACCACAGGACATATTGTGTTGAAAGGCAGCAGGTTGAACCATATTTTCAAGGTCAATTTTTAAATCCGAGATTTTTAACCTTGCTATGGCTTATATTTGACCTCCTTTCCACGCTAGCTTCTCTCCCTTAACCAGACTGGAAAAATACATCTATGCTTTTTATTTGATGTGGGTTTTATTTATCTGCACAAAGTAATTCATAACTATTAGGCAAAAGGCTTGTGCCCACACCATGTCATTATCCTGCAATTAAGAAACTTCTGCCTGCCACAGCTATAAAGCCCAGCAATATTTTAAGCTAAGCCTTCAGTATTCAGTTCTTAACACAAAGCTGCTCTAGTCCTGCAGACGAAGATATTTTGTTGTGTCCCTTGTGAAATACTCAAGTGTCAATTTGAAAGTTTTTAGGGTTGCCTCATCTCAGCATGCTTCCACACCTTAAGATTTTCTCCTGTTTTTCTGTACAGACTCCATGCATATATGGAGGAGAAGACAGCTCTGCTCTTGCATATGCGACTGAATGGAACAGAAGTATTCTGTCCAGTCCTGTGTGTTCTTTACCTAAGTTCTCATGTTTAACCTAGTCTTCAAAAGATTCTCCCTTTGGTAATTCTCCATGTGATATACGTCGTCATTATGTTTCAAGCTGCTTTGTAATAGCTGATTAAGTGAAGCAGGGCTCGAATTGTCCACTTGGATAATTTGCTTGAAAAAACATTTGTTTAAAGTAAAAGATTAAAGTGAGAGGAAGGTAAAAGAAAGGATTAATCTGACTTCTGAGCTGTTTAATACCAGAAAATTTGTAAGCTTTTACTGTGTGGACCTTTGTGGCACCACTGAGGTACAGTCTGCAACACCATAATCACATTTCCTCCATCTTCAAGATGATGCCTCTGTTTTAAACAAACACGTCTGAAATAAAAAAAAAAAAAAACCAAAAAAAAAACAAACAAAAAACCAAAGTGCCTTCCTTTAAGTACAAAGTGGCGATGACTTTGTGCTTCCCCCAGTTTCCACACCATATGGTCCCAGTAGTAGAAAAAAAGGACATTCATTGAATTGTTCCTTCAATCAGCCTTCTCCCCAACGGCTTCCCAGGATCTGCTCCAGCCCCTCAGGAGCAAACTCTGCAATTTGGTCAAGCTAGTCTGGAAAGGTTGTGCAACTAATAAAGAGAACAAAGTTCTATCCTTCTGAAAGTATGCTAGAGAAACACTGCCCAGAAAATCATTAATGCAGGAGTCATCCACAGATAACACATGAGTAAAGCTGCTGAGCGCTGCCTAGCCCCTTTGATGCACTGGACCTGTCTTGTTGGGCATGGTCCTCTTTAAATAAATAATTAATTGTTCTTTGGACCAGCCATGATGGAAGGGATCAAAAAACCTCCCACCACACTTCACCACATTGGGTATAGAGGCTGTCATGGTACCATGAGGTGGAAGGCCTGGGTTCCGGTCCCAGGGGGTAATGCTTTGAAGCTGAAAGACCGGAGATTCAGATTAGATATTAGGAATACATTTTTTCCTGTGAGGGTGGTGAGGCACTGGAACAGGCTGTCCAGAGATGTCATGGAAGCCCCATCCCTGGAGGTGTTCAAAGCCAGGCTGGATGGGGCTTTCAGCAACCTGATCTAGTCGGAGGTACCCCTGATCATGGCAGGGGGGTGGAACTGGATGATCTTTAAGGTCCCTTCCAACTCAAATCACATTAAATTACAGAAGGCAGCAGCATGATGCCTCCTCATGCTCCCTGGCTGGCAAGGCCAATTCTGACGCCAATTTGCTGCTTTTCTTGACCTCTGAGGTATGGCTGTGTCAGTGTCCTGGTCCCACCAGTACACGGCAGAACCCGGGGGATTCCCCACTCCCCACAGGGCTGCTGGGGGCGACAGAAACATAGAATCACCAGGATGGAAAAGACCTCTGAGATTATCAAGCCCAAATGTACCTGCCCACTACTAAACCATGTCCCTAAAGCACTTCATCCACCTGATTTTAAAACACCTCCAGGGACAGTGACTCCACCACCTCCCTGTTCCATTGCCTGATAACCTTTTTAATGAAGAAATTTTCCTAATCACAGAGTGACCTGAGTTGGAAGGGACCCACAAGGGTCACCCTGTCCAAGTCCTGTCCCTGTACAGGACACCCCGAACATTCACACCATGTGCCTCAGGGCATTTTACAAATGCTTCTGGAATATTGTCAGACACCACGACTGCTTCCCTGGGGAGCTGCTCCAGTGCTCCCCCGCCCTCTCTGTGAACAACCTTCTCCTAACACCCAGCCCAATCCTCCTGCCATCCCCTCGGGTCCTATCCTCGCCCATCAGGGAGCCCAGCGCCTGCTCCTTCTCTCCCACTTGTGAGGAGGCTGCAGACCACAATATACCCGCCTTGGTCTCCTCCTCTCCAGGCCAAACAGTCCAAGTGACCTCAGCCAGCCCTGGCACAGCTTCCCTCCAGAGCATATCCAGAGAAGAGCAATGAAGCTGTTGAAGGGGCTGGAGAACAAGTCTTAAGAGGAGCGGCTGAGGTCACTGGGGTTGTTTAGCCTGGAGAAGAGAGGAGACCTCTCTGGAAGCTGACAGGAGACCTTAATTCGCTCTACAACTACCTGAAAGGAGGTTGTAGAGAGGAGGGAGCTGGCCTCTTCTCCCATGTGACAGGGGACAGGACTAGGGGGGATAGCCTCAAGCTGCATCAGGGGTGGTTTAGGCTTGACATCAGTAAAAAAGTTTCACAGAAAGGTTCATTGGGCGCTGGAACAGGCTGCCCAGGGAGGTGTTTAAAAGACGGGTGGATGAGGTGCTTAGGACATGATTTAGTTTCAGATAGGAATGGTTGGACTCGATGATCCAAGAGGTCTTTTTCCAACCTGGTGGTTCTCTGATTCCCCTCTCCGTGCCGGGAGCCCCCAGACCCTGCTGTCTGCAGCGGCGCAGCGGGTGGGCTGAACATCCCCTGCTTCCCTCGGGCCTCCGTGGGCGAGGAGTTGCCGCGGCTCGGCTCAGCTCAGCTCAGCCCGGCTCAGCTCAGGCTCAGCTCAGCCTGGCCCGGCTCGGCTCGGCTCAGGCACGGCTCGGCTCGGCTCGGCTCAGCACAGAGTTGCCCAGACTGCACTCCAGCGCTCCCCCCTCCGCGCGGCCCCTTTAAAGCGCGGAGCAGCGCCTCCCGCCGGCCCCGGGGCGAGAGGGGCGGGGGGCGCGGGGCGGGGCCGGCTCGAGGGGGCGCGTCCCGCCCCGTTCCTCCCTGTCCCGCCCCGTCCCGCGCGGGGCCGCGTAGCTCTGCGGGGCCGCCGCTCCCCACGCGCCTGGCCGGGGTCGGGCACGTCCGCCCCGCCCCTCTCCGCCAACGACCGACCGACGGACGGACGGACGGACGGACGGAGCCCCCAAGCCGCTGTCTGCGAGGTGAGCCCGCTCGCCGCCCGTTCCCCGCGGGCAGAGCTGTCAGCCCGGCTCCTGGCCCCCCGGGGCACGGCAGCACGTGGGGAGCGGCGGCCGCGCTCGGCGGGGCCGGGAGCTTTCGGGGGGAGTTCGGTCTCTTCTTGCAGCTGGGAGAAAGGCAGCGGCGGCGTGGAGGGAGGGGGACGCGGGGATGCTGCTCGGTGCGGGGACACCGGGGAAGGCTGGCGAAGGCAGCAGGGTGCTCGCTCCCCGGTGCGCGGAGCCCGTTTGGCCCCGATCCCGGTGTCGGAGAGGCTGAGTGCTCACCTTCCGTGGCTGAAATGGGTCAGCGGGGGAGTCACGGCTCGCCCTGACTTCTTGTCTGAGCTCCGGAAAACAATGAAGTGTTCAGAAAAACATGGAGAAAGCAATTAAACGTTGTGACTAATGGGGAAATCCCAAGTTAGGATATGCTGATAGTTAAGAGCGCGGCACTGATGGGGTTTGACATGGACAGTCAGTGCTCCAGAGCTAACTACTTAATGACAACTTTAGATCTGTTTTATTAATGATGCATCTTAGAGTCTGCACGTGATTGTCGATTATGACTCTGTTAAGAGAGACTTCAATGCTCTTGCAAAGAGTGAGATGACTTGAGTTTGTTTCTTGACCAGGGGCAGCAGCATGAGCCCTGGGAAGCAAATAGGAAGCGAAAAATACCCGTTTTGACGTTTTTCTGAGTCTTTGACAGCTGTTAGTGTCATCGCAGGCTGATCTCAGCTCAGATAGCATCTCCCGTGCTGAAAGGCAGTACTCTTACCCTGTTAGATACCAAGTTTTTCAAGGCATGCAAACAGTCTCTCTAATAGCTTATGGAAAATGTTCTGAACTAGTCTGGTTATTTTTAATGTGGCAAGAGTGTTTCTTTAAGAGTAAACCAAACTATATCATACTGGAAAATGTTCTCAGCCTGTAACTATCTTAATCTCTTGTGTTCAAAAATGAAAACAAAAGCCACTTGAAAATGGAAACATGTCTTGACTGATTCTCGTGGCTAGTGAGGTTTATGACAACAGAACTGTGTGCAATGTTAGTGTTGCTGAAGTTTCTTATCTCTGACCTGAAAGTGCAGTTCAAAATGAGGATGCTGCTCTCCTCTGACTCTGTGTACTGTTCTGTGTAGCCAGCAGTGGTAGAAGTCCAGCGTGCGTTTTCAGAGAAACAGTCCTGATTTCTTGATGGTCTGCTTCAAGCCTCTGTGAGACAGAAGTGCCTGTTGTGGAGACGAGGAAAGAATATTGGTAATATGCTCAGCTTTGGGAAACAGGCTGTTTCTGCTACAAGAAGTTCTTCCCTGGTGGGACGTTTAGAGGCTTGGTATGTCATCCTGTTTTCTTGTGCCTCCTGAAGCCTCAATAAAAAGATGTTGGCCTGGTTCTGAAATGCATCTGGCTGTAGGTAACAGCATGTAAGATGCATTTGGGTAGTTTGCTGGTTTTCAGTTCAGCTTTGCTTGCCTGCCTGAAGATTTTGTTGGATGTTTTGTATTTTAGCAAGATGCATTAAAATTTTTTCTTTGCTGTCTTGCTAGGAAATATGCTTCAGCTTTCACTTGAAAGGAGTTAAGTGTTAGTTATAAGACATGAAGAGCTGTATCCTAAAGTGGGTGTGAATGCCTGTAAGTTTTTTCTGGCCATGGTATCATTATTCGCCTCTGTGATACGGGCAGGACGGATGTGTCTGTTTTGTGCAGAAACTTCTGAAATTGTCACAGGAAAATCATGAGCTTTTCAGCATTAAAGCTCTGAATAAAATTCCTGTCTTCAGGTGAGTGTTATCTCCTGCTAGGTGTGGCCTGACTGTATTCCCCTGGGGGAATCATTTCACGCCCTTTGTTTCCCTAGAAAATTTATAGTTCCCAACTGCTCAGTTCTGTGTGGATGCAAACCATGCTGACTCATACGCTGAACTGTTGCAGCCTTGCTCCATGTAAACACAAGCACACTTCTGAAATATTTAATTTGTAATGTCCTCTGCGGAGAGCTATCCCACAGCTCCTTGGCATAATTCCCAGAAGCAGCAGATTCTGGGGTACTGGGAGTTTCAAAGGCTGTTGGGTGCCTGGTGGGATAACTGTCTGAACTAGTTTAGTGTAGTTTATCCTGGCAGTGGGACAGTTGAAACTGAACAGGTATTTAATCTTGCTTAAAGCAAGTCTGCTTTGAACGATACTTGGTAGTGTATGAACGATTTGGAACCTGTTGGGACATGGCTGTCAGGAGATCTACATGGTAGGGAAATCTTTGTTACGGCAAGTAAACTTTGGTGTAGATGTACCTCCTAACAATTTTGAAAAAAACCCTTATCTGAGTGCACTTATAGTAAAAACAGGAATAAACTATTAAAAAGATTTCTTAGTTCCTCTGTGGCAAATAACAGCAGTAATTGTTTTCTGAAAAAGCTGTGTTTATATCCACATATAAAATGCTTCTTAGAAAGAACTGCACACAGAGATGGAAACGCGCCTCCCATTCATGCACACAAACACCCTGATAGGTCTTTTAATTGAAAATAAACTGAAACATATGATTTGACTATAAAGAAAGGAAGTGAAACCAAAGGATGGTTTCCAAGTACACTAACTTTGTTCCTGGTAAGTACATCATTGGAATTTTAAGATAATTACCTTCTCCTTTAAAGCAGTAATTAGTTTAGTGGAGAGTAATTGATGAGGAACTAGAGTTCCTTGGGTTTGTGGGCTTTTTATTTGGTTTAGGGTTTTGTTTGGGTTTTTGTTTATTATTTTTATTGTTATTATTGTTGTTGTTGTTATTATTATTATTATATTGTTGCTATCCTATTGAAAGAGTACTCCATTACTGTAAGTATGGAAAGTAATTTGGGAGGTGTTTGGTGCAGTTTATGGAAGGTTCAGATTATTCACACGTCACTTGCTAAGGTAGGTGGATTGTCAGTGCATTACCTGCAGTTGTTAAAATTTGCGGAACTGTGCTAACTCATTCCAACATCCTGCACTTGTTTCAAGCTTCCATTCTTAGTTTATTTTGAGAACAAGACTTTAGCGATGCTACAGTAGTGGGAAGCCCTCAAAGCTGCAGAAATCTTAGTAGCAGAACTGGTTCAAAACTCTGGAGAAGATGCTGCAGGTGCAGGTGTGACTTTGGAGTTCATGCTTGGGGATAGAAGCCATCACTCCCTTTGCCATGGCATCTGTGCTTTTACCTTGAGAGATGGTAGGATTTGAAGGTCCAGTGCCTGTTACTGCTTTGCTTTGCCTGCAACAAGGGCAGTTAGCATAACAGTATTTTAGTACTAGAAGTCTGGAAGTGTGGTTCAAGGCTCTACTTATTTTCCATCTTTATTCAGTAGACCTCTTCCATTTATGTGCGTAATTTCTTAGAAATATGGCATAATTCACGTATGAATTTCAGCGGAAAGTCTATCAGAAGTCTGAACTTGAAGTGTACAGATGTGGTGTTTTGTTGCCTACGTGTGCTGAGAGAGACGCTTAACATTGAGAGTCCCATCAATTACCAGACAGAATGTTACAACCCTTATTTCAAAGTATTCCTTTTTATGATAGCTATTTCCCCTTGTGAAAGGAAAGGAGGTTAAAAATTATGCCTGCGTCTGTTATTGTTGCTATGACAGCTGTCTTTGTCCAGTTTTAACTATCATGTTCTGAATAGTTCTTAACTGGGTTTGTAGCATTAATGGCTATGTGTAGAGGAAGTCGAAGGGAGATCTTGTGATGTTGTCTCCTTCTCTCAGTCAAAATACGTGTCTTTTGAATTGCACTATTTTTAATCAAGTTTTAGGGGTTGAAACATTCCATTATGAACGCTGTTTTGGTGCCTAGCATAATTAGTGATATGGTTGCGGTGTAAAGTAGTAGCCAGTTAACACTATTTAATCATCGTTTGTCTTGAGCAAGACAGATGGTACCACTGATACTGTGCTTCTGAGACTTGAAAACTGGGAAGATCACTTGAAATAAGGTGTTGCAATTTTTGTGCAAGGTCACCTATGAAATTATGTTGCCTTCAGATGGCAGTTGTGAAACAAGCAAGCACTCCTTGCAACATGCTCCCAGTCACTGCATAAGCACCAGCTAATAAGAACTATCCTTCTGTGTAGGTATAAGCAGTGGGATTTATCATCTTCAGGTGCCAACTTACTTTTACACCAGTGTGCAACAGTAGCATAAACAATCTGTAAAATAACCCATGTATATTCTAACCCTCCTTTCTAGCACTCTGAGCATCTTTCGCTTGAGTGCTTAGCTAACTTCTGTATAGTCAGTGTCCGTATTAAGAGTTTGTGTATGACTGTCTCCCTGACACTAGCTGGGAAATACTGTCATGAGGGAAGTTGTTTTTATACGTTAGATGGCAACCTGTTGGTCCGATTAACGTGTTGTTGGAAACTGTTTGTGGTAAAGTAGCAGGAGTTTGGAAAGCTCTGTGACCCTAATCCAGACCCATTTTAAAGGGTAACTTCTAATGCAGAATTTTGGATGATTTAGTCCAGTTGGAGGGCCAGCTGTCTATTTTGGAAATCAGACTGCTGCCTTTTAAAAGGAAAGCCATATTTTTGTGAATATGAACTCTTCTGTATCTACTTGCAGTGCTTTGTCTGAGGGAAGGAGCAGCTGTAGTGCATTCACCAGACCTGCATTGGGCTGTTGCTGACATTGTGTTGTGTGTAAACACGTACCATTATTTTGGATCACATAGCAGCCTGTTCAAAGGGTCTCGCATTCCCCAGCTGTTCCGCAACTTTTCCATCTCTGAGCTTGCCAGCTGCTCAATACAGGCAACTGTAGCTGCATTTGTTTCTCTGGTGTTAAGTATTAGTGGAGATAAAATTGACTTCTCGTTAAATGCTAGGTGCTGCAAGCCCCTCTCTTGCTTGTAATGGACTTAAACCACAAGTAAACTGTTTTTACTCTATCAAGGTTGTGAGAAGTTTTCTTTGCTACTAGTTGGACAGAGTACATAAAAGTCTTATTTTCTTATATTTGGAACAAATATGGAATACATTTGTGTTTACACAATGCCACAGCGTGTGGTATTAACTAATAAAAAAAACCTGGGGTATGAAAAGATGCCCCTTAAAGCCATGCCAGCAACTCTTTTATGTCCCCAATTCTTTGAACTGTATTCAGTTTAACAAGGCATCCTCTGCTCTCTTGTTATCCAACCCTTTCATTTACCAGTTCTTGAAATAAGTTTTATGTCGGTGGCAGCACTGCTCAGATTGGGTGCTGAGGGAAGAACAGAGACTCTGAATGGTTTGTATCTGTGGTGAATGCTCAGTCCAGGTGAAGGACAGTAGGCTGAGTCCAGCTTTTTGGATTTTTCCATCCAGCCTGCTGCTTCTGCCATGAAAAGGATAGAAAATGTCTGAAAATGTTTTGTGTGGCTGAACTCTTCTTTTCTATGACATAACTATCTCCCTGGAGATATGGAAGTTAATAGGCAGACTATCTTCATGTGGTGAACTTCAATGACAGTTTTGATGAGAGTAAATTCAGGCACCTTTGGAAGAGGCAGATAATTTTTTCAATCTGCTAGAGTTATTGTTCTTAATGCTTAACCTGTTCTACCATATCAGTTTGAAGCTTTTGGTGAAAAGGACTGTATGGCGATAAAGGTAGGTTTTCAGAGGCTTGAGCTGGTTTCATTAACTACTATTCCTGTATTCCTGTATTCATTAACTACTAGTCCTATACAAGGGGATAAATCAGGCATTCTTGAAAACATTTGATGGAGTTTGTGTTTGAAGAATGTAAATTTGAATTTTCCTGGATACATGAATTATTTCATGGTGAGGGAGACTGGAAGGGAATGGCTTGTGCGTTCTTACTGTTGATAGCAGAAAAGGCTGCCTCTGCCCCTAGCTTCTAGTTACCCATTTTAGTTGGTCTGAAAATCCTGTTATTCAAAGAGAAAATTTTCAGGTGACTGTAGGTATATTTCTTTATTCCTGCCTTTTTTTTTTTTTACCTCTCACCAGGTCTACTCTATCCTAGCTGGTTGTAGCTTTCATGTTAATTTTAAATATCAATACTACCTGAATTATGCTAATAAAGAGGATAACTCTGGCTTAATAGTAGAGTGTCACCCTGTAAAAACAAAGCAAAAGCATAAAAAGAAGTCTCTTGATTTAAGGTAGCATGTTTCAGGATCTGTTTTTCATATCTCTGAATTTCTGAGAGTTTTAACATTTCCACTCTAATGCTAGTGTTCTAAAGGAAGTTGGAATAGTGTCTTTGGCCAGATGCTTGCTCTTTTCTTCTGAGAAATTACTCTCTAGAACTCGATGTTGGAGTACTAAATCAGTATTTGTATGAAATCTTAGCAGAAATACAGGCTTATATTAGATATATTAGATTATGTTAGCTGAGCAAAGTCATGGATATGAGCTTAAAATGTGTAGTTAGTACAGATAATGTAGGAATGAATGTTTTATTTAAGAACTGTATGTATGAACAGTTCTTCAGAAAACAGCTAACAGGGCATCTTATCCAGAGTAATAGAACTGTCCATGCTTCAAAAACAGAGGAAGACTCAGAGTGTGATACTGAGGAAAGGGAAGGATGGGTGGGGAATCGAAGAGAAACGTCTGTTACAGAGAAGGTTAGAAAGTCTTACATTTTCTTTTATTTTTAAGTGCTGCTGATTAATTCATAAAGCCCTTTGGAGTGAGTCTAGGGGACAGACACAGGAAATTGGGAGGAGTGGAATTTGAGAAAGTAGGGTGATGGTTTGTCCATTTGTTGGTTGAGCAGAGGAGGAAAGCATATCTGATTAATAAGATTTGTTGAATTATCAAATGCTTTAGAAGAAACAAATGTTTTTCTCAAAGAAAGTGATGGGAAGTCAAGTGATAAGACTTTAAATGGCAGTAAACTGCAAAACATGTTTAAAAGCAGTGGTGGGAAAAGTGGTTACTCGCTTACCCACCTTCAAAAACTGTTCTTGACAAAGTTGGTGGAAGTTCTGGAAAGGCATAAAAATAGAGCATTGGAGAAAACTTTGATTTCCCTCTTCTCTTCCCCCCCCTCTTCTCTTCCCCCCCCTCTTCTCTTCCCCCCCCTCTTCTCTTCCCCCCCCTCTTCTCTTCCCCCCCCTCTTCTCTTCCCCCCCCTCTTCTCTTCCCCCCCCTCTTCTCTTCCCCCCCCTCTTCTCTTCCCCCCCCTCTTCTCTTCCCCCCCCTCTTCTCTTCCCCCCCCTCTTCTCTTCCCCCCCCCTCTTCTCTTCCCCCCCCCTCTTCTCTTCCCCCCCCTCTTCTCTTCCCCCCCTCTTCTCTTCCCCCCCTCTTCTCTTCCCCCCCTCTTCTCTTCCCCCCCCTCTTCTCTTCCCCCCCCTCTTCTCTTCCCCCCCCTCTTCTCTTCCCCCCCCCTTCTCTTCCCCCCCCTCTTCTCTTCCCCCCCCCTTCTCTTCCCCCCCCTCTTCTCTTCCCCCCCCTCTTCTCTTCCCCCCCCTCTTCTCTTCCCCCCCCTCTTCTCTTCCCCCCCCTCTTCTCTTCCCCCCCCTCTTCTCTTCCCCCCCCTCTTCTCTTCCCCCCCCTCTTCTCTTCCCCCCCCTCTTCTCTTCCCCCCCTTGTTAATTGTTCCATCCCCTACAGGAAAAAAAATTATTTTAAAGTTTCCTCTAAACTTAAATTGGCTCCCCAGCCAATTTAAAGTCATGTCTGGCTATGTAATGCCTTCCAACTGCAACTGACAACTCTAAGACTTAGCAGAGGGAGAAGAGGAGACCTTGTGGATTGTGCAGGAGAGCAGCACTTCCATCAGCAGGGAAATTGCTGTTCTGAAAATGTTACTTGAATTAATCCTTTTAACCTTTGTTTCCTTTTGCTGTTGTTAATTATTTCCTTTGCACAGCTAGTGGTAAGTGCTGCTTTGCCTGCCTCGCTTCACTGACTCTTTCACTGCTCTCTGAAACTAAAAATTACAACATAGTTTAATTTAAAAATGGAAATAGAGCACCATTACCTAGAGCTGTTTTCCCAAGTTGCAGGTCAATATGTGATGGGAATTGCCATCTCTAACTTCAGCAATTTAAGTTTTTTCCATGTTGGTCGCTTTAGCATTTACCATGGTTTGTCCCACAAACTGGGAAGCTTGGGTGCCTGTTATCTCACAGGTTGTGCAGATCATGGCTCTGCCCTGTACGTAGCTGATCAGCCGTGTGTAAGGTACCCCAGAGCCAACTTACACACAGTCATCTCTATCACTGGCAAGATTCAAGAATTTGAAAGGCGCTTACCTGAGTAAAAGTTGCAATAATGAGCAGAATTACAATAAGAAAGCAAAGTGTATTTACTGAGGCAGTAGCTATCAGTAATGCTCTGGCCTAGTTAGGCTGCTCTGTTTTGGACTGCCTGTTACAGTTAATTATGTTCTGAATGCTTTATCTTGTCCATGTGCTTCATGTGAGCCTGCACTTTCATTTATCATTAGTGTTTAGGTGTTATTTGCTGAAAAGTAGCTGTTTCTTCTCTCACCTTACTCCACGAGACTGCTTAGCTTATGTATTCCGTGTTGGCTTTAGACTTGACTTACTTTAGTTATTCTATCAGGTGAGGTTCAGAGCATATACTGTGACAAGCATTTCTTCAAAAGAGTTTGTGCAAAACTTGACCCTTACAAAGCTCAGAGGGTAAAGACTCCCCAGAACTCTATAAACACCCTGACCGTGGGATTGCATCAAACCTTTTCTGGATGCTCTCCCCAGTGCCCATCCTCTTCCTTCCTGTTATATTGTAGAGTGCAGATAGTTGACAGGCAAAGGATTTGTTTTCTTCTTAAGTACGCGTGTTTGTCTTGTCTCTGTAATGTTGGTGCATGCTTGTTTTTACCACTTGCATGAGAATGCCTATTTTTGTATTGTTTTTGTGGGCTGGCAACAAAGTTGTTCTGGCTTCCTACTGCAAGCAGAAGCCTGGAATATGGAAATAAGTTGTTTATATGGATCCCTGATAGGAATGCAAGCTTAATTCTTCTAGCTTGAAATTAAATTACATTGAATAAAATGAACTTTGAATTTAAGTGGCACTGAACATAGCTAAACAACTTCCTGGGGTTTACATTAATAAAAGCTAATTGTAGTGTAACTGACTACTGCTAGGTATGCATTTCAGTTCTTAAAGTTTGTGGTTTAAGAGGGAATGCTCTGTAACAAACTTCATGTCTGAAATGCACTGGGTGTAGTGTATGCTGCTGAGATAGTACAGCCACAGGCAACTTGAAGGGATTTATGTGGGCAGGGAGATGGCAGATGAAACATTCCAGGTGAGATGTAAATTTCCATTCCTTGATTTGGGAACCTAATCTGCTTTCTAGTAGGAAACTATGAGAAAGAACTTACCAGGGGTTTTGTTTCATATGACCTATTATTGGAATCACGACCTGGTAGCCTTTTAAAAGAAATCTTTGAAGCAGTATTTGGTTGGACTTGCTCTTTCAGTGCTCCCAGGAAGTGCTTTCCAGCAATGGGCTGCTGAAATGAAAACCAGACTGCCCAAAGACTCATCCATATATGTGTGTGAATTAAGGAAGCCAAGGACCACAGTGGCTTTGTGCTAAGCTTCAGCCTGGCCAAAAGGTATTTCCAAATGCAATAGAAAGAGGGAACACCTTAAATACTGTCTTTGAGAATTATGATTACTTATAAAATTCCTGGATTAACATAAAATCGTGCTTTCATGTTGCAAAAGTAGGCAATGCCCTTCTAATAAAAGAAATGCTACTTCATTAAATGTTTCTTATGCAAAGACTGACATGAGAACTTATAACCATGCAGTCTCTGCTGAAACAAAGCAAGTATCTTGGTGTTACAGAAGTTAGTTTCTTGAGGAAGCCCTGAAAATACTTTTTCCATGAACAAGCTGGTATGAATTGGCATTCTTTCTTGCACAGGAAGCCACAAATTCTTATTGTGGAAAATTTCTAACTCTTTTAAAATAGTTGTTAATTTTGTATATTAAAGTTCTTCAGAATGTTCTGGGTTTGGTTGGTTTTTTTTTTTTGTTGTTGTTGTTTTTGTGTTGTTTTTTTTTTTTGTGGCCCCTGGAGAGCTGCTGTAAGAAACCCTACTCTCTTGATAAACAGAAGATAACTTGCTGAAATGTTTCCAGTCACTTGTATTCACTGTATGTACTACTGGCATTTGGATACTTGTCAAATACGTACAAGCCTGAGACCATCTTTATTTCTAAATTATTTTTACCCCCTCAAGTCTCTAAGTCTGGCAGTTGTAGCAACTGAACATGATCCCTATATTAAATACAGCAGTGCATTTGAGTTGCTTTGTTAGGGTTTCTGAAACCATTGTACATGGAATTGCCCACGGTGGTTGAGAGCTTCTGGATCAATACCACTCAGTGTGCATATGTGGATGTGTGCACACAATACACACAAACATGTGCTTGTGCAAGCTCCTTGGCAGTGCTTGGCCAGCACTTGTGTACAATATCAATGTGAGTTCTGTACTGCTACTATGTGATATGTGTTCTACAGGCTGGGATCGTCAGGTTCAGGTGACTTGAAAAATTGCCAGTTGTATCACTTCACTGAGACTATACTGAGCTTCATTTTTTTTCTTCATGCTGGGCTTCTTCATTAGGACTTGACTTTCTCAGTCTCTCTCTCTCTTTTTTTTTTTTCCCTTTTTCTAAAAAAGTCCTTATTCTGGATTTCAAATGATCCGTTTTTCAGACTTCACCTAAAGGTAAGCGTCTCTGTCTCACCTGAGAACTATTCCTTTCAAAACACACTATCAAGAGTATAACTCAAATTACGCAGCACATTCTTCTTGTTCTTCTTTTTAATGAGAGAAGAAGGAACAGTGAGTGGAGATGTAGCAAATTACTAAAGCCATCAGTGATAAAAGTGACTTTTTTTTTCTTTTCAGACCAGGCTAGTTGTTTGAAACAGATTTATCACGTCAGTTTCATCAATGTTTTATAATTTTTACTATTTTGGAGTGTTAGCTGGGCTCTCAAGTACTGGAACGTAGCTGCTACTATTTAAGGCAGGACATCTGTCATGATGTGTCTCGAGTCTGATTTCCCTAAGCCCGAACAATTCTTGTCTTTATACTCTACCTATGTAGCTGTTGCTCTTTCTACAACCTAGAAGTATTGCAAATAAATAAAGCTACAGAAAGGTTAAACAACTTTTTGAAAGTCTGATTTCTGAGAGCAGGAATTTGCCAGTAGCTATGTCTTGTGTTGTCTGAATAATGCCTTGGCAGAGTTTTAAGAATTCGCCAAACTAGGCCAAATTAACTTTCCTTTCTGGTCAGGCATAACTTTGTGTACTGGAAGGATGTGCGCAAAACAAATTCATGCTTCTCTCAAACAGTGTTAACACTGTCTCATGCTGCACACATGGAGGCTTCTGGGATCCAACCCTAGCAGCATCCTGTTGCTGTGCTACCCTCAGCTTGCTGCCTTGCATCTGGAAATTGTGGAAACCTCTCTGTCGTGGTTTATTTCCCAACAGCTGTTCAGTTTGCACCCTTTTATTGAAAATGCTATTTACAATATTATTGCAGAGTTATCGAATATTCCCTGCACAGAATTGTGAGGTTACTCTGTGGAGCCTCAGAACTCATTTCTAGAAGGGGCACACTTTGCAGGGTAATCCAGAGAAATTATTTCCCTTTTCTCATTGAAACAATACTCTGAAAACTTTGTTTTAGAGGAAACTATAATAAGCTTTGAAACTCATGTTGCTATTTTCAGGCCAAGTCTTTATGTGTGTGTTTGGCTTTGCAAAATACAGTTTTGGGGCTGAAGTTTTATGAGTCTAAGAGATCTCTACTCCTCCCATTTCCCTCTTTCCTTCCTGCTCCCAGCTGTATGCCTGTGCTGATTATTCTCGAGTGGCTCTAGTCCACTCCTGCAGCTTTGTAAGCTGCTTTGTCTCTAGTTTTGGTTGCTGGGTCAGCACATCAGCGCTCTGGTGTGTTAGTGAACCAAGGAAGCTCTCAGACCTCCAGTGCCTGCAGGAGCTGGTGCAGTGGCGATTGTCCCAGCTGAGAGTGAAGACAGAAGTGAGGGCTGGTAGCAGAAGGCCCCTAGATCAGCTTCTAACTTCAGTACCTTGGTCTTCATGCTGGTGGGGCAACGTGAGTCAGAAAATAGCTGCTCTTCATAGTTCACTTCATCTAACGAGGATGCAGGTATGAACATGAGTTTTACCATCACACCTTTCAGCTGTGATTTGACAAATTAAAAGCTTTCAAATAGAACACTGAAGTTGTGTTTATTTGAAGCTTAAAATGCTGGAATTGGAATTTTTCATTTTGTTTGTGGCTCTTTTCCCACACTATTAAAAAAAATTGTTTGTTTAAAGGAAATTTTACACTTTTCAGGGAAGATCACAGCTGGGAAAGGCCAGAAACTATTGCAGTTGTATAGGGTCATTTGGCTCTGTTGGACTGTGACTGTATGACTGTTATTAATCTAAAATTGCAGATCCTTTACTTGTTCATCATGAGCTGCTGTATTTGGGAGCTACAATGGTCATGGTGACAGCAAGTCTTTTCTACACTGTTGAGTAAATTAAAGAGGATGAGGAAGAAATATTAGGGAGGGAAATCTGAAATACTTGTGTCTATGCAAAAACCAGAAAGTTTTGGGAAGCTTTGTTAAATTCAAACTGAGTACTTAGAAGTTTACTAGAGAGTAATGCATACTATTGAACCTGATAGCTTTGGCTTGTGATCATCACTGAAGGCCTGCTTTTTTTACCTAGTTTTGCAATTGGGAATTTACTTTAGCACAAAGGAGACAAGTGTCTTGTTTGAGTTACCAGACACTTGTATTCTGCTTGGAAACATTCCTATCAGTGATCTGATTCCCAGCCTTTTCTGTAACTGCTCAATAGTGTGCCAATGCATATTTAGCAACAAAAGAGTTATGACAGCCTGCATAAACTCCAGGATATTTCAATATCTCAAACCCACTTGAATACAGGATAAAAGCCAGTCATTTATAAACAACGTCTTGAAATAAAGTAATTGGACTGAATAGGACAGCTTGGTGGACTGAGAGTCCTAGGTGTGCTGGCACTAAGAACAGCAAGATGGGTTTAAGGAAGTTGTTGCTTCTGCCTGCTGATTTTGTAGCATCACAGGTGCAGTTTGGTAAGTTGACTGCCAGTGGTAGCCCTGCACACCTACCTCACAGTACAGGAGATTTGTCAGACGTCTCCTGGCAGACGTCATCTGCCAAAGCAAGGTCTCCGTAGTATTGCTAAGCTTTGTTTACAAGGGACACCTGAGCTGGCTTTGTTGGCTGCTGCAGATGTTGAATTGCCTCAAGGTTTTAGAGAAAGCTGTGCTGTACTATCAGTACATTCTCCAGGATAATAAATGTATACATTCTTGACCAAAATAAAAAAGGGGAGACACACGGCTGTGTTAAGCTCCAGATGTGGTATGGTGTTCTGCATTACAGGTGGATTAAATCAATTTCAAAGCCATCTGGTAATGAGCAGAGTAAGGATGCTTGACTGCCTTGAACTTCACTTGTATAAACAAACCTCAGACACAGTTTTCATTTTGAGGAATGTCCTGAAACAATTCTCATTATTTCTTTACATTATTGTCTGGTGATCTTATGGTTCAAAATACTGCATAATTAAGATCTGATATTTAGACTCAAAGTTCAGGTAGTATCTCCTTAGCAAAGCCCACATTGTTCAGTGATGTTTCAATATTCATTGTTAGCAGAGGAGTCCTTGCTGCTCAGCTGAGCCACAAGGTTTGCTGGCTGCGCACTTCTTACAGCATTCTATTCATTCCAGTGCTATTTCTGATGTCTCACAGCACCTACATATTTAACTTAATTTAAGTGATATCTTGAAATGTGCTGCTAGACTTTATATGGGACTGTTTGGATTGTGCTTGCAGATGATGCATCATGTTTTTCTCCAGATTTCATTGCACCATCTTTTTGAACCATTCTACATACCCAAATTAAAGAAAGAGGAAGAATCCAAACTTACTTTGATTTTTGAGCACAAGACCTGATATTATTTGGTTATTCGCGGCAACCTAAGTATTGTGCTTTGGTTTTTCTAAATCCTCGTAATGGCTTCAGTGTTGAGTGCTATTTGTTAGAACAAGCATAAAGTTGTGTACATATTAGATTCACAAACATCACTCTTATGTTGCAGTTGTCATAGACACTTGAGAGTCTTGCTTCATCTTGTCTACTGCTTTTGCCTCATTTCTGCTTCTTTTTTGTGCCACTATTCATTTCCAAAACCTTGAGGAGATGTTTTCAACTACAGCTCTCGCTCTTATGTATAAGTGAGTTTTCAGTGTTGTTCCATAACTGCTCCATGAAGAGAGCTATCTCAGTTGTTGTTGAGGACGCTGAGGTGCTTTGAGGTATTGCGGATCAGAAGATGCTTATTTAAGTTCTGTACAAGTTCCTCTGTTCTCCAGTAGAACATAATATCACTAACAGGCTAAGTGTTTTTGAAAATTCACGAAAGTGCAAAGAGCTACATAAATCCCATATGCCCTTAGTTATGTTGTTTTGCTAGAAAAAGATCTTTATTTAAACTTTAGAAAGTCTTATTTATTGAATTTATTTTTAATGTAATTAATTTCATTAATGAGTTCTATCACAAGATGTTTAACCCCAGGAGATAAATCTAAATACAGATGATGTGTCTTGAATACATTGTTAAGTGATGATCAGAATAGGACAGTGCATGAACTACTGGTTAATGACCATGCAGCGTTATTCACGTCCTTCTGTCTTGTCTGAGAGAACTAAATGTTTAATATTCCATTTCTGAAACTGGCCTTTCTGGAGACTGTAATTAGTTGTGACTGTTATCTTTGGTACAATATTAAACTATTTGTGTTTTGAGTTTTATGGTCTGTTTCTTTCATTAGTCTGTTCTTGTGTGTTTGGGGGGTATTCTTTTGTATTTTTTGGCTATGTGTTCCTCCCTGACTTACTACAAAGAGTTCAGACCATGTCCAGTTTCTCCATGTAGTCCCAACAGCCAAGATAGCTCACATTCCTTTAGAGTTGGATGATGTGCTTGTATGTTTTAGGATGACGCATAATAACCTGACCAGGAGAGATGGCTGTGGAACAAAAAGAAGAGGAAAATAAGATACTGAATTAGGTAACCTCTTGCTAGCTTTACGGAAAGAGCTGCTAGAAAGCAGGTGTTCTTTTAAGGGCCTGCTTTTCTATTATGGTTCTCTCAAGAGCTGCATAGCTTTAATACTCATGTAAAAGATTTGGAATTACTCTGCTGTTCCTGGTTTTATCCAGATACACAAAGCTGTTTTGCTATTGCTGTGCTGACCCACTGAATGATGGCATTTCAGTGTGGAGTTGTAGTAATATCTAGTTTGTCTTGGGGAGGTAACAGCCAATGTATCACTGCTATCTCTGCCAAACCCAAGTTTGATTCCTCCTTTGCAGAGGTGTAAAAGTAGCATGTGCTAACACTCCTGTGCAAAGCAGATCTTACAGTATAGCTGAATGTAACTGAAGGTCAGAGTTACCTGCCACATTTTATAGTGTGTGATACGTGATGGATCACATGAAAGCAAATTTAATGGAAACTTGGTCTGTTGCATTGCTGAGGACTTTGAAATCCCTAACTGATTAATCCCCAATTCAAGTGAGACTTGAAACACAGATTGTCTTTCTTTCCCTCACCCACTTTTTGTATTCTGTGGGACATTCCTAGACTTAGCACTTCCACCTTGGCTTGCCAAGCACTTGGAGTTGCTAACCACTCTAGTAGATTTACCTTTTCCTGACCTCCACCAAGTCTTATCTTTTAGACCCATTTGCAGGATCTTTCTTTTCTGGCCAAAAGAAGGTATGCACCTCTTACTTATATTTAATTTTTTGGTTTGTGCACTATGTAGTCATTTTACTGGAATGGGGCAGCAGTGTGAGTTTGGAAGCAGAGCATGAGTTATGTGAATGATACTGTCTCAACAAATTTTGTCCCTACAGGTAAAGGCCCAATGAATGTCTAACGTGGAAAAAAAAAAGCTCTTGGAGAGTAATTTGAAAACTTGGACAATTATTACATCTACAACTGTCATTTTAAAGATTTCTCTGATTTCATTTTTTTCCCCCCTAAATTCTATAAGTGTAGAAATTGAAACCTGTGTCTATTATCTATTTTGTCAGTGCTGGTGAGATCAAAACTGCAATTGTTGCTTGTGGTGAGCTGGAATTCCAGTGGCAACTCTGCCATTGGCTCCCTTTTTGCCCACTGCTTTCTGTGCATGATGAAGCAAGCAAGTCTGTTCCTCTGTGTTCCCATGGTAAACAGTTGTGATAACTGCCTTTCCTTGGCCTCTAAGTTCAGCAGCTTTACAGCAGTGAATATTATGTGCTACTGATGGCTTTGGACTAATTAAATTAAATGGAAACTGAGCAGTTACTCACTTAAAATGTGATCAAGGTCTTGTTTGTAAACACTCTTAGAGACGAATGATGTATATTATTTTCATTTCTCCTACAGTTAAGTGCTGCAGGAGACTAAAATATTGAAATTAATGAAAGCAGGTGAAAGCTGATTCGTTTTGGAGGAAGTGAATGTGCTCTGCCTTGAGGGAATGATTCTGTAGACCTTAGTGTTTGGTATTAGTACTCAAACTTCATGTACTTTGAATGCCATAGACTTAAGTTACAGTAAGGAGATAACACAGCAGCAGAATGAGTCAGAGAAGTGAGAGAAACTAGGAAAATCAAATAGAAGTTACCTTGTGATAGTGTATGAATGTATGGGGATTTTTGAAGAGATGGTTAGGAACTGTTATCTGCAGCATAATCAAATGTGTGTTCTGAAGGAAAAAAAACTACTATTATTATGAAACGGGGACATAAAAATATCTGTAAGCCTGCAGGAATGCTTAAAAAAATTCATTTTGAGAACTTTGAAGACAGTCTAATGAGCATATCTGGAAATTTGCTTCATAGTACTTACTAGATTGGTAGAAGTAATCAAGTTACATGCTAATGAAATACCTCTTTCAGAAGTGTTGCTACTTGATAAGTCTAAGAACTCTATAATTTGGTTTTGCAGTCCTTTCAAATGTCCTAAATAACTGATGCCCCTACCAAAGGAGCTAGGGGAGAGACTGTAATGAAACCACCTCTTATGTCCCATTTTAGTTGTATAGGAGTTGTTTCCTTAAATGCTGAAACCTTTAAGATCATATGTTATTTTGGCTAAGATTGTCATTTATTTAATTACAGGTGTGTTCTTCTTCTGTGGGGTTTAGGAGAACATTTTGTAAGTTGAAAGTCATCTTGCTTTCAGATATGCAGTTAGGCATGATAGTTCACTGCAAGTCTTATCAGACATCAGCGTTTGCCTATGTTAGGATATGAGTTTAAGATGGACTACTCTGACTTGAATCAATGGCAGCTGGATTACAAATATAAGAGGAATCTTCTGCTTGCCAGGTGTATTTTAGTCACAGTTGCTGAAGTTATTTGAATGTACAGTCAGCGAAACCTGTATATAGGGTCCTAAATAGAATTTAGACTATTTGTCACCAGGATACCCACACTTGTACTGTTTAGAGTATGTGGCAGTTGCTGCACTTTTGAAAACTGGGTTTGGCCAAGTATCTACATATCTAATTGATATGTAAAAGATGAGGAAGGAATTCAAGCTGAAGACTAAGGAGTAATTCTACCTAAGACAGCTCAAGCAATGTGATTTGCCTTCTGAACGCATGACTGAAGCTCTTTGGTAACAAGTTCCTGACCACTGTTTCTGTCCCAGGCACTCTGTCAGAAAAGTTTCCTAGCCCTGTTATTTGCACACTTGCACATGTCAGAGGTAACTCTAAGTAAGACTGCACACTGCAAATATGCACGGTACTGATTTATAACTGAGGTCTGACTGAGCAGAGCTGTGCAAGCGCAGATTAGAAGTCATTCAGATAACATAAATCCAGAACTCTTTAGTTTGCCAGTTGGCTGATACTTGAAGTGGGTGTTGTACAGCACATACTCTCTAAACTGCAGGGAAGAGACTGAAAACAATAATAGTTGATTCCTAGACTTGCTGTAAACTCAGTTTTGATCTGTTTGGATTATGCTGTCAATGTTTATTTTTCAACAATTTTTGTAACCTCTAGGTAGGGAAATTGCTTTGAACTTAGATGAAATTCAAAGATCATGCAAATAGTTACATTTTTACTTTCATTGAGATGCTTACCCTTCCACATTCAGCACAGAGCTGAGGAAGAATTGACTTTCTATGATGCATCTAACTTTTCAGAAGCTTATTATGAGCCTAAAACATTCACCTCACACTCAGTCATTTAAGGTGAAACAGGGCAGTCTAAAATTAAAAAAAATAAATATATCAAATTTACCCTCTATAATGTAGCTGTTTGTTTCAGAAAATGGCAGACACTGCTGCTGGCTGAATGGCAAACTGAACATCTACCCTGCTCATGTTGGTTATGAGTTTGGATGGCGCTGAGGAAGAGCAAGAACACACCTGTGCAGGGCAAGACTGAGCTGGTGTCCCTGTGCTGCAGTTTCACAAGCGTCTGTAATAGGGAGGTCTGCACTTGTTCAGCTGTCGTCCCCAGCAGTGAGGCAGGAGGAGTACTGGCTGAGTGTGCCAGCAGTGATAAGGCCTCCAGGTGGTGATCACAGTAAACATGCTTGGAGAATCACAGCCCGGTTTTCCCAGGAGTTACATGAGGATGTATTTCTGTCACTTGTTTGGTGGGAAATTTCTTGCTGCCAGCAGCTAAATGACATGCAAAGCAATCAAACTGTGGCTCTTCCAGCGTTGCGGGTGTTGTGGCTTATGGTACTTGCTTCTGTTTTCAAAACTGAATTCATTAGCATAAACAGACTACTTCACTCTGAAAATGTAAAATCTTATCACAAGTGCTTCTTATATTGTAATAAACATAACTTTTGTCTACAACAAGAGCTGCATATCATGCTTCTTTTTTTCCCCCACTGTTTTATGCAATAGCCTGCCAAATAGCATAGATATCTTCTGAGCAGATTTATGCAAAACTGGAAAATTGGCAATGATGTTGCTTCCATGAAATTCCGACTATTGTCTTCTACACACAGTACTCACAGCTCTATTACTAGCACGGCTGCTATTTGGTACAAAGAAACACAGCACAAAGTTGTTCTGATCTTACATGATATCATTTGAGACAGCTACCTTAACACAGAAGAACCTAAGTCCATAAATAAACTTTAAAACTGTAAGCATAAACTTTTTAATAGCAGAGACAATTAGCAAGGAACTATTCAAATCCCACAGGACTAGATAATCTCTACCATAATTATATAGTCCACTAAGTGAGTAAGATTTCCAAAGCTTAGCTCATGAATAAGACTGGATTATTAGTGGTGTGATTTCATAAAACAAGCAAAGATAGGGAAGGCTCCAGAAGCTGCTTAAGGCTTTGTAGGTGGGTTAATGCCTACTGCTTAATTGTTTAAAGTATGTGTGAAGAGATACAGGGCAATTGTAGAAAGAATGTTGAGGATAGAAACCTATCATTAGATACATGCTAAATTTGTTTATCAGTAATAGCTGTGTTAGAACAGGTCACTTTTATAATCATTTGTTCAAAATAATTTTAAATATCTGATGAATTTTTTGCTACTTATTTTGCTAGATAATAGATGTTGCTAAGTATTTTGTCTGCTGTAATTTCATCATGCTAATAAAGTGAACATTTGCTGTGGCGTTTCTAGTTCTACTTTGGTACTATTAACACATGCTTGTTCTGATCCCATACCTCCTGTCCAGTTCAGCCACACAAGGCAACTGTGCCAATAGAAGAACTGGGAAAAAAACAACACTTGCAGCAGTGTAGAAAAAAATTCTCCTCAGAACACGGGTGTTAGAGGAGAGAGAGCCAAGAAGAGGTGTTCAGCCATGGAGTTGGTGGATTTCCTTAATGGATTGTCTTTCCTGGACTTTGAGGTAGCTAGCCCCAAACAGCAACGACAGTGCAGCCAGCTCACTGAAAATCATAGGAAGCTGTTGTTACCTTTAGGGTACTTTAAGAATGGATTGGACCTCTTCCTTTTCTTGAGAGAGGAGAAATGAGATTCATCTTCTGGGGACATCTTATGTAGGCAACCTCCTGAAGACCGTGTCTTGTGATTGTCCTTTTTATGGCTAAGTATTGTCTAGTCAAGATATAACAGCGTGTGTACTTCTGATACAGAGACTTTACATTTGTTTGGATAAATTTGCTGTGTTGATGTTTCATCTCCAAATAAAAAAGGAATTGTAGAAACATCAGCAACTAGTGATCTTTTTGAGCATGGAGACTTGCAGAAGGGAAGGCCCCTTCTGTGCTTTTTCCCCTCATACCTCCCTTGTACTGGAGCTTCCTGCAAAACAGGGTTGTCCTGGAGTATCGTACATGGATCTCTCTGTAAGCTTTATTTCACTTCAGAAAGTCTCTGATGCAGAGTTGCTAGAGAACTTAAAAATTTGGGTGATGGGAGCCACAGACTTGTCTGAAATTGATATTCTGTGGAAAAAAACTTCCTTCTTTAGGCGTATAATCTAAAACATGAGTCCAGTGAGTTAAGAATGAATATCAGTGCCTTTGTAACCTTCTGTTATTCATCCTCACCAGGCCCCTGTGAAATGGGAGAGTTCTCTTCATCTTGAGTGATAAACTGAGAGCTGGGCGGTGGGGGATAGCTAGCATGTTCTCAGCCGCATGTACCAGCTTCCCCCTTTGCACCCCTCTGCCCTTCTGACCCTTTACTGAATCATCTGCATTTAATGTGTAAGGAAACAATTCAATTATATTTATGGTTGCTGGTCTGAAATGAGTCATTGTGGGGTCAAACATGTTGTGGAGCAGGGAAGGGATAAACTCATGCAGCCAGGGAGAGGAGTGGGAATCTGGCAGCTGGCTGAGATTGCCATGGAGCCACACACCAACCCCAGCGATTTCTCCAAGGTCACACAACCTTCTGTCAGCAAGATGTTGAAACCATCCCTCTCCTGTTATGGGGTGCTGACCGCAGGTCTGTCACATGCAGTTACTGGTAGGAAATGGCTTTAGATTTATTCTGCTTGAAGTTATTGTTTGCTTGCAAATACTGATGTATGAATGAATAGATGCTTTCTGGTGTGTGCCTAAACCTAAACATACTGAGCTGGCTATAGCTGCAGATCTTCACATGTAAAGGTGGGTACATTTCATGAGGAATACACAGTTAGGTTCAGGTAACTACCCCTTAGAAATGTGACTTGGGACAGGCGGTGATCTGTCAACTACAGCTCAATTATGTGTAAGGGCTACTGCCTCTTAATAATGATAGCTCAGGATTTAGTGTGTGGAACAGATTCGTATGTAGATCTGTTGGATAATATTGCCAGCGCAAAATTATATAATCTGTAGATTATATTTCCAACACAGTAAAAAAAAAAAAAAAGTCAGTATGCAGTTGCCTTGTCACTCATATGACCTGCAGCATGGTACTTTATCAGTGCCCCAGTACAAAATTTAGAATGGAATATTTGCTAACCCTGAACACGTGAATTTCTGAACTGTTACAGCACTTTGAGCAATGTTCCTTGTCCTTAAGGCAGTACTGAATGTGAGGGACTAAGGGCAGATCTTAGGCCATGGATTGTGGCATCAATTTCTGTGCCTTGTTTTTGTTTGGATTCATTTGGGAAGGAATAAACTAAGAAACATCTCTTAGTGAAGAGTTTAGAGCTTTGTGCTTGTTACGAAGCTGTCTGTTTCACTCCTGTGTTTTTACAGTTTCTCTAGAAAAAAGGGCTATTGAAAAAAAACTTCTGGACATGATTTTATGTGATGAATTCATTTTCTTAACACAATATAGATAATTCAGTTTGAAGGGCTTTCTCCTCTCTCTGGCAGATTTTTTCAAGCTACCATTTGACTTAATTTGTGTGGGGTTTTTTTTATCTTTTATTTCTTGGAACCAAAAAAACCTTGCTGCAGTTAAAAAAAAAAAAAAACCAACATCGGAGAACTCTGTCTCCAGCAATCTAATATATTGTTTGATGTTCTTCTAGGAACAAATGCATCATGTGGATTTTTATGTTGAAGGATTTTTAGACTTTTAATGGTTGGGTGCTAGCCACGAGGTTCATGTGACATATGTGTAACATCTGTGTATTGATGAATGTCACTCTTCTGAAAGTCATTCCCACTACCACAAACATTGAATTAAATACAAAAATTTAAGGAAAAAAAGATAGTTAGAAAGATACATTCTGTCAAATACAACGGCAAGGATCTGTTGTGCGAGCCATCAGAGCTCACTCATGCACTTGATATTCCGAGATATGTCATCTGTGCTCTGTGCATTAACCATTATCCCCTGTGGACTGGGAGAGTGGCATTGTGCTTTCCTAATCAGTGGCAAACTATTAAAATCAGTGGGAATTGCAACTTAGCATATGGGGTTTCTCAATATGGCCACTTGTCTGAGTGATGTATGGGCTGCATGTGAGGTAAGTAGCTGGCTGAGTTGGCATACTTGAATTATAAATGAAGTCTGGCTGAGTGGCTTTGACCAGGATCTCTCATATTAAAACATGACTCTTATTCATAACTCTACCTGAAATGACCTTACTTAGCAATACATATCCATGTAAATCCTGAGTACTGCTGCTTGACTTTATGCTGTAACTGGAGTAAGAGGTTTAGGCTATAAAATGGCTGTGATGTAGAAAAAAGGAAAAGCAATTCTTTTATAGGTAAGATTTTGACTTGTAGGGTTCTGGACCATAGCTATCAATCCCTTTTCTTTTAGGCTGCTTGCTGAGATGCATGAAGGGTGCTGTACTTCATTACAACTTGTGTATTTGATGCTGTCACTTCAGTCTGACAAGAGAGGCTGCCAGGTTTAGATTGCAGGGTACATCCAATAAGCAGACTTCAGGATGCCAGTCACAGCTTATGTTGAAGTGGAATTCATCCTTCCAGATAAAGATTTATTGAGTACTGATACTGAGCTAGAAACCAGTCTTAAAAACTCAGTCCATACTTTCTAGGTTATCTCCGCAGACTTGAATCTGGGAGCGCAAACATAAAGAAACTCCTTCAATCGATCTGAAATCAGTTTCAAACAGCTCTCACTTGCAGTGCTCTCATACCTGCAGTGCTACCAACTAGGGGAAGAGTGGCTAGAAAGCTGCCTGGAGGAGAAAGACCTGGGGGTGTTGGTTGACAGCCGACTGAGCCAGCAGTGTGCCTAGGGGACCAACAAGGCTAATGGCATCCTGGCTTGTATCAGAAATGGTCCAGGGAGGTTATTCTCCCTCTGTACTCGGCACTGGTGAGACCACTCCTTGTATATTGTGTTCAGTTCTGGGCCCCTCACCACAAGAAGGATGTTGAGGCTCTGGAGCAAGTCCAGAGAAGAGCAATGAAGCTGGTGAAGGGGCTGGAGAACAGGTCCTAAGAGGAATGGCTGAGAGAGCTGAGGTTGTTTAGCCTGGAGAAGAGGAGGCTGAGAGGAGACCTCATTGCTCTCTACAACTACCTGAAAGGAGGTTGTGGAGAGGAGGGAGCTGGCCTCTTCTCTCAAGTGACAGGGGACAGGACAAGGGGCAATGGCCTCAAGCTGCCCCAAGAGAGATTCAGACTAGATATCAGAGAGAAATTCTTCACAGAAAGGGTCACTGGGCACTGGAACAGGCTACCCAGGGAGGTGGTTGAGTCACCATCCCTGGAAGTGTTTTAAAGACGGGTGGATGAGGGTCTCAGGGGCATGGTTTAGTGGTAGATTCTATTATTCTCTTAAACAATTTCTGAATACTTCCTTCATATATTGACATTATGATGGCTGTTTTCATGTTGCGCTTAATTCTTTTTTTTAACTTAATGTTTCTGAAGCTTTTTATATCTTGTTCAAAAGGTATTTCAATTTATAGGAGCTTCTGCTCCAGAGTGCATGTAAAAGCTCTTGTACCAACATTGCCACATGTATTGCTTTTCAGAGGCAGTTTGTATAGACATTGGAAAGCTTGAATGCTTTGAAAATGTCACTTCACTTGGAAACAGCTTCTGAATGATGCACTGATTTTAAAGGAGGTGTAAGAAATGGTCTGAAGTAAAGTGAACACCCCTGGGATTTGTTGTCCAGAGTCGACTGCTTAGGGAGTGGGCAGACGTAGTAAACAAGTCCTAAGTAATCTGGGCATCTGTTTTAATTGTCCTGTTCAGCAATGATGTCTTAGAATTTGCTATGCTTTCATTAAATAGTTTTAATCATAAAATTGTAGTTAGTTCATAATAAAAATGCAGAATCTTTCATCATCATTTGCCCCTCTACTCTGCTCTGGTGAGACTACACCTGGAATACTGTGTCCAGCTCTGGAGCCCTCAGCAAAGGAAAGGCATAGACCTGTTGGAGCAGGAACAGAGGAGGAGTACAAAAATGGTTAAAGGCCTGGAACACCTCTCCTGTGAAGAGAGGCTGAGAGAGTTGGGGTTGTTCAGCTTGGAGAAGAGAAGATTCTGAGAAGACCTTGTTGCAACCTTTCCACACTTTATAGGGGCTTAATAAGAAAGATGGGGAAAAACTTTCTAGCAGGGCCTATAGCAATAGGACAAGAGGGTAATAGTTTTAAACTAAAAGAGGAGAGATTTAGATTAGATATTAAAGAAGATATCTCTTATGCTGAGGGTGGTGAAACTCTGGAAGAGGTTCCCTAGAGAGGTCACAGATGCCCCATCCCTGGAAGCGTTCAAGGTTGGGCTAGATGAGGCTCTAAGCAACCTATTCTGGTTGAAGATGCCCCTGCTCACTGCAGGGGGCTTGGACTAGATGACCTTCATGGTCCCTTCCAATCCAAATTATTGTATGATTCTGTGATTGCAATTGAGGAGGGTAGAAAGGTTTTGTTTGGGTTTTAAGTTGATAGTTTTGAAACTAACTTAATTTTTTTGTATAGTTTTGGTGGGGTTTTTTTTCCTTTCAAAAGCTGTTGATCAAAACCAACCAGCCACTTTCCCACTCTAGTCTGCCTGGGCTCTCGAGGACGCCAACGCCAGCTGACTCTGTGAGTGTTGTGCCTTTACTGAATAAGGACCCAAGAGAATTTTTGTATCATATTTCCAGCAGACTTCTTGTGTTCAGTGCTGCTACAGTAAGTACATCTGAGTCAGTAGCTCTGCCCACATGCCCTCCAACAGTCTGATACAGAGCCTGGGCTGACCTCCTTGTAATCTGACCCATACAGGGCTTTGCCCAAGCTGAGCCTTTCTATTTGAAATGTATTTTAACTGAGCTGTGTAAAACTGTAGTTAGGAAACAATTCTGTACATCCAGAATGTTTTGATATTAAGTTGATGTGGTGGTCAAAGTAGTTAAATACAGCTTCGATGTAAATTGTTTAATGGAAATGCAGCAGTAGCTTCACATACTTAAAACAATTTAAGTTTGGTAACTTCTTTTACCTATGCTCCAGTTTTCTTAAATAACTGAGGATAATCCTGAGAGGACCTTCTGACTTCAGTCTATTTTATTGCATGTAAGTGTCATTCAGAGTGCTGGAAAAATAATTTGATGTTTTCTAAGGCTTTGAAGAGGCTTCTGATGTCTTGAGTCTTTCTTACACTAGAGGTCAGTGTATGATGGGAGCTTCTGTGAGGTGGTTTAGAGTTTCTTGCAGAATACTATTTCGTCAACTTTGAAACCAGATTCTAAGAGAAACTGTACCCACTACTGTGGAAAAAACTTAACATTACCACGTCTTATGACTTTCTTGGCTAAAGGGCTTTTTTGAGCTTCCTGCTTTTAATTCTCCTTGCTTAAGGAGTATTTGGCAAGTACTGTTAACTACACTTTAATGTGGTGAGCATGAATATTCTCACTCATTTTTTCCAACATGCACCTTAAACATTTATCTTGCATTGCAATAACACGACTTTTTGGTTCAGATGTATTTCTATATGCTATGCTGGTTATAGGAGTCATCCTTAACTTGTGCACTGTCCTTAGGAAGAGCATGGTGGGAGACTTGCTACTATTGTTCTTAATGTAACTCTGAGCTTCCTGGGTACTGAGCCCATAACTTTCACTTTTGGGTGTTGAAGGAAGCATAGTGATTCTATCATGATGCTTGTAGAGATTGTATCCTCAGGTCTTCTTCAGTTCTCCAGAAAAGCAATTTCTGAGGGGAGACATTCTTGCCCTCTGCAACTACCTGAAGGGAGGTTGTGGAGAGGAGGGAACCGGCCTCTTCTCCCAGCTGACAGGGGACAGGAAAAGGGGGAATGACCTCAAGCTCTGCCAGGGGAGGTTCAGGCTTGACATAAGGAAAAAATTCTTCACAGAAAGGGTCATTGGGCACTGGAATGGGCTGCCCAGGGAGATGGTTGAGTCACCTTCCCTGGAGGTGTTTAAGGTGTGGGTGGATGAGGTACTGAGGGGCATGGTTTAGAGATTGGTGGGAATGGTTGGACTCAATGATCCGGTGGGTCTCTTCCAACCTGGTGATTCTATGATTCTTTAAACATCTGGAAAGTGCAATAGTAGATTGTGAAAACATCATCAGGCAGGAGGAGTAGAAGAGATTGTTGAACAGTGTTAAGTGAAATCAAATGGGAGAGAAATGCACCGAAAGAGAGTCCTGCTGACTGGAACAGGTTACATCACAAATGACAATTTAAGCAAGATAGTGGAATAGGAAAAAATAACAACAGGGTGGATTTGAGCTCTTGAATATTTTTCTAAGAGAACTGATTCCAAACGAAAGTGCCTGTATTCTGCTATTGTGTAGAGTTCCTCTGAAATGCTTGGAAAACAATTAAAAAAACAAACCATGGGATGTTGAGAGTTAACAGGCTAGCATCAGTGTAGAGGGTAAGTACTGGCATAGAGCTGGATTTTGCTGTTCTTAAGTGATTTTCTGAGTGTTCAAGGTAGACTTGGGCTGGTGAAACTCTTTGTGGCTTTTTTTTGTTGGGCTGGAATCAGGAGAGGGCACTGTAAAAGCATAACCAGCAGTCCTACAATCTCTCTTGCACTTGGCTGCTGCCCAGTGTTGCATGCCTCTGGAGCATTAAGAAGGATGACACCTCAGTTGAGTTAGTGTGAAGGAAGTATTAGACTGTGGTTTAATTGAACTTTCTGTAAAGATTCCTGTTTCACAGGTAAGTTATTGCACTCCTCCACCTCCTCCTAGATTTTTTTCAGGCTGCATTTTTTTTATTTTTTTGTAAGGAATAAATATTTACCAAGACCTTGCAGAATGGGGCCTTATCAAAACATCTTTAACTTTTGTGATGCCAGGCACTGTTGTGTTGGGTTTGAAGAGCCTGAGAAGAGGATGGCTGATGTGATGCGAGTCACTAATCAATAAAGAAAACATCCTAAAATTTTCTTTCCTTTTCCTGTCCTTTTGACATTGGAGGGACACAACCTCAATTTGTTTCAGTCAAACTCCTTAAAGTCTGTTCTACACATAACAGTTCCAGAACTACAAGGCTTATCTTAAAGAAGAGAAGCTGTACTGTAGCCAGCCTGGTGAATAACCTGTTGGGTCACTGCAGATTCCTGCAGAGCAGCTCTTACTCTGTCTACTGTGCACATAGTCACAGTGTTTCCTGCTTCAGCTTTCTGGTGTTAAATTAGTCTAAATGTTGATGTTATCTGCACCTAGAAGAGTGTTTGTTTAGAAAAAATAGGAGTTTGATTGTTCTCCTTGATCAAAACTGATGGGTATTTGTGGCTAAGCAGAAGCGATTACCCACTAGCCCTACTTCCTAGTTTGTAACATCAAGTATTCAAATAATATTTTGATGTGTGTCTTTTCTTCATGATGAACCAACTGATTCCAGGATCTATCTATTGTGTAATAAAGCAGAGTCCATCAAAAAGGCAAAAATTAATATTTGAAGTGCCGTTTCCTGCTTTTGTTCTAAACTCTTGAAGTGTAGAAGTTATCAGCTATGCAGTTCAAGTGGCTTGCCAGACACTTCTCAGAGGAACTGGAGAGAGAATGCATAAAATTGCAACCAAGGTCATTGTTTGAAAGGTTGGAATTAAATTGCCATCTCTCACATTTTGATTTGAGTCTCAAATGTTTCCTGATAGGGGCTCTGTATTTCTTAGACCTTATGTTTGTCTCATCATGTTCTTGCCAAAATTTCTTGTAGGATTTCTGGCACTAACGAGGATGTAGAGAATATAGTGACATAAGCAAATATGAAAAAAAAAAAAATCCAAGTCTGTCAAGACAGTCCAATTTACATCGGGTATTCAAGATTCCTTTAAAAGGATAGATTTTGGCAGACTTCAAAACAGCAGCACCACAGTCTTCTCTCTCGTTCTGATATACAAATGTAGCATTTGCCAAAAAAGAAAAAAAAAATGAAATATGGCAGTGGATTAGCACTATAAATGCTCTTCCCACCTCACAGTGGCCTCCTGGAAGCACATGAAGTAGTTGACCAAAACTATAGCTGGATTTCAAGTCCTTCCCTTTCTGTTACGTTTTTTTTAAAAAATGTTAATATGTAAAGGGGAATAAAGTAGGGACAGTAGAATTAATCAGGTATCCCTGCTGTTAAATAGCAAGAAGGATTTCGGAAACTGAGCATTAGGTGACAAAGGTGAAACTAGTTTATCTTACTTTCAGCTAATCCTTGCTGACCATCTTTTTTTTCTTCAGTCACCCTACCAGGCTGAGGTGAGTCCCCACTCATTTGAGGTGAGTGAAAGGTTGGAATGGGAAAACAATAGCATGTAGTTTAGCATATTCTGTCAACTTCAGGCTAGTTTCCTGCCTGAAATGCAAAGATAAATATGGGTAGACTGTAAAAACTGTCTGAGTTAAAATGTGTGAACTGCTGCTTAACACTAGGGAGAGAAGACTGAATTGTTGTGTTATCTATTCTCACTGACTCTAAGATAGCCTGTGTTTGCGGGGGGTTATCCATCTTCTAAAATAAGATTTTTGCACACTTGGGCAAAATTCCTGTCTTGTCTGTCTTTCTGTCTTTTCAATGCATTATTTTTGTTTCAACCTCTTCTCTAGATGCTGTTATTAGTGTCTGACACAGTCAGCAGCTGCAATGGAAGAAGAGCGGTGATCTGACTGCTCTTAACAGTTGTTGCTCTGGTCACTTAGGATGACTTCATTTTGTGCCCTTAATAGATTAAAAAAGGGAGTTTCATAAAGCATCTGTGAAAGTGAAATCAGTATATTTGGCACCTAAAAATGTATGCAGGTGAGCTGAAACTGATCCCACAGGAGTGAAAATGTTGTTTTCGCTACAAGCTGTCTTATAGGAGGGAGGGAGGCAGTAATCTGTTCAACAGCACAGACAGTTTCATGGAGCACATGTCTGTGTCTGAGAACTCTTTGTTGTACTGTGGAAAGAAACAACTACATAGGTGGTACAGGATAGAGTAACAAGCCCAGAATAATTGATTATTGTGGATTTTTTTGAGTTCAGGGGATGGACATCCTTAAGGACAATGTGCTGCTGGGGTAGTTCAACCAGTTTGAAGCAACCTAGCTTGGGTACTGCATCAACATGAATCTCTACTTGGGTGAATCACCCTGTGGGAAAGCAGTTAGTGTTACAGGCAAAGCTAAAAGTGATTTGTATTTGCCAAAGAAGAAAAAGTAGTTGTAGTTCAAGGTATGGGGATCAGAAATCACATGGGAGGTGTTGCTTACAGAACTGGACTTGCTTGATAGGTCAAGTGCTGTCCACTGTGAGAGATCCTAGGTCTGTCTCCAGAATGCTGTAGTTTTGGATTTTCCGGTTGCTCCCACTGATGTTTAAAATGAAAGATTTTGAGGGTAACATTTTTCTGGTAGATGCTGCTGCTCTGTTTTGTCTTCAGTGCTGCTTGACTTTAGCAAAAGGTATATTACAGACTGGTTTATTTGAGGTGATTCTAGAAATGCCAAGCTTTCACTTAGAAATTTGTAGTTCTCACATTAAAGGCTCAGATTCTACTAAATGAAGGGTTAAGTTTCTTGAGTTTCCTAGCAGATTTGCAAAACCTCCCTTTCCCTGTTAATATAGTTAGTATCAATAACTGGCCTTTGAAGAGTTCTGTTGCCTGTGGTGATGATCTTGTCTTTATGGAAGGATAATAAACTGCGTCCTTCCCTGTGGTGAGTGAGTTCAAAACCTTTTTGCCACTACCGAGTAGTTCTGAAGTTCTTTTCTTACCCTGGGATGTGTATTTGTGGTTTTTATCATGATTTTTTGTGTTTATTTCTTGTAGGAGGACAGTTGGCTTTTGGATTGTGAGCTGCTTAGACATGGTGATGCAGATCTACTTGGAGAGTCAAGGCTGGATGGTTGGGATTTAAGGTGAGCCTGTGCTGGAAAATGGATGCAGATGTGAACCATGAACTATGGGCTTGGGGTTTTTTCTTTTTTTTTCTTTTTTTTTCTGGAGTAATTTGTACCAAACATTTAAAGAAGAATCAGTGTGTGCTTCCTAATATGTGTGTAGCATTAATAAAATGTAGCAGTATAGCAGTTAAGATCCCAGAGAAGCTTCTAGGACCTTCAGAAAAGCTGAATGGTATTTAAATACCTAGGCAATGCTGCTGATATAAAAAGGCATTTTATTCAATATGAAAATGACAACAGGAATTCCCAAAACTTCATCTCAGTATTCACTGAGAGGCAGCAGGCAGTTGAGATGAGTCCCCTACTGTTTCTCTCACCACGCTTAGCCTGTGTTTTTTCTCAGGGGTATGGTAGGCACTGTTTCAGTTGTTGCTCCAAAATCACGAGAACTGTTTTCCTTGCAACTTGCCATACTTCTGAAGGCTGGGGGGATGCAGTAGAAAGAGTGGAAGTTTGAATAAAAGCTTATTTTGCAGCTTTTAGCATCTAGGGACAGTGTTTGATCCTACACTTGCTAGAGAGTAAATTTGTAAATAAAAAAAAAAAGTAAAGCTTGTAAATTTGGAAGGGCTTGCAGTAGAAAAGTGAAACCTGACCTAGAATCCCAATTACTTGGATTTGGAGCATGGTCACAGTGAGAATGGATTGATTCTTGGGAACTGTGAAATAAGATCTTTGTGCAAAATCTACTCTAATGTTTAGAGCAAGTGCATTCGTGTCACAGTAGCTGTATACTTTCTGTGCAGTGAATCATTTAATGAAGGTGAGCAGAAGTAGCCTGTTCTTGCATATACTGAAAACTATGTAAATAGTTCTGTGAATTTAGGTTTTAAGAGTCACATGTACTTAAATAACTTCTTCCAGCAAAAGCTTAAATCAAGTCTCCAGAGAATTTACTGATAAACTTGCTTCTTAGTATATGCCATCATAAAATGTTTGTAACCTTCAGAGGATGATGCTATCAGGCCATGTGAATTGGTATTCTAGTTGTGTTTAAAAAAAAAATAAAATCAACAACTAAAATCCATGAGGATTATTTTAGTAGACAGTTTAATAGACAATTTACAGGCAATGTGATTAAGATGAGACATAGCTTGAGAACATCTGATAACTAAACTGCAGGCTACTTCAATACGTAACCTTCAGATGAATGTTTAAGTTGTTTCACAGCATCTTGAAATACTGTGCCATATTTACTGCACCCATAACTAGCTTATAATATATATTCAGTAAGCAATTACATAGACTCCATGACAGAAGAAAAGTGGTGTTCTCTGGAGGTCATGACATAGCTTTGCATTTTGTTGCTGAAGTTGCATCTAGGTAAGACTGCCCAGTTGACTTTAGAGACTAGTAAATGTGCAGGATGTGATCAGATTGAGTCACTTTATAATCTCTCATCCTATCATGCCAGTACACACATCTTATGAAAAGATATGTTTTTGGATATTTTTCGAGTTTTACGATGTGTTGGCTTTGCCTAGTGCACACAATTCCTCATGTACTAACTACATTGTGGAGCTTCCACAAAAGAGCAAAGCCAAAGCACCATGTTCAACTTCATTGACTGTCTTGCTGGATACTTTAGCAGCCCTGCTTATATACATGCAGTATATAAGCATCCTATATAAGCCCTGCTTATATAAACATGCAGTGGTCCTTTTAATACTGCTTTGGGTTTTTTTAAATTACAGGTATATAAGCTAACTATTGCTGTCAAGTGCATCTTGTAAAAGACTGAATTTTTCTTTTAAATTAGAATTGGAACAGTGGTTGTGCCTGTTTTTTATAAACACCCTATCAGTGCAGCAGTATCCGTCAGGTTAACACCACATGTCCAACACTTGTGCTGAGTTCTCTCTAATCTAGTAGGGAACTTCATCCCCTTCTGACAATAAAGGCAAAAAACTTTATTTCTTATTTATTTTATCAGATGTCAATAGGACTGTTCACCCCTGCTGTGGTTTCAATTCAGCTTTGTAAAATTTCTGAGCGCTTTGTAAGCTGAATTATTAATTCTTGCAAAGATTTAAAAAAATAATGTCATGCAACACTGCAGTCTCTTGCTGACCGAGGGTTCTGGGATTGTTTTTTTTCTGTTTGAATCATAGAATCATAGAACAACCAGGTTGGAAGGGACCCATCGGATCTTCTAGTCCAACCATTCCTATCAAACACTAAACCAAGTCCCTCAAGACCTCATCTACTCGTGCCTTAAACACCTCCAGGGAAGGTGACTCAACCACCTCCCTCGGCAGCCTATTCCAATGCCCAATGTCCTGTCCCCTGTCACTTGGGAGAAGAGGCCAGCTCCCTCCTCTCTACAACCTCCCTTCAGGTAGTTGTAGAGAGTAATGAGGTCTCCTCTCAGCCTCCTCTTCTCCAGGCTAAACAACCCCAGCTCTCTCAGCCGCTCCTCATAGGTTCTGTTCTCCAGCCCCTTCACCAGCCTCGTCGCTCTTCTCTGGACTTGCTCCAGAGCCTAAATATCCTTCTTGTGGTGAGGGGCCCAGGCCTCACCAGTGCTGAGTACAGAGGGAGAAGAACCTCCCTGGTCACACCATTTCTGATCCAAGCCAGGATGCCATTGGCCTTCTTGGCCACCTGGGCACACTGCTGGCTCATGTTCAGTTGGCTGTCGACCAACACCCCCAGGTCCCTCTCCTCCTGGCAGTTTTCCAGCCAGACTTCTCCCAGTCTATAGCTCTGCATAGGGTTGTTGTGCTCCAAGTGCAGGACCTGGCATTTGACCGTGTTAAACCTCATGCCATTGGACACTGCCCAGCGGTCCAGCCTGTTTAGGTCTCTTTGCAGAGCCTCCCTACCCTCCAGCAGATCAACACTTGCACACAGCTTAGTGTTGTCTGCAAACTTGCTAAGGGTACCCTCAATGCCTTCATCCCGGTCATTGATGAAGACATTGAACAGGGCTGGACCTAGCACTGAGCCCTGGGGAACCCCACTTGTCACTGGCCTCCAGCTGGACTTAACACCATTTACCACCACTCTCTGGGCCCGGCCATCCAGTCAGTTTTCTACCCAGGAGAGTGTGTGTCTGTCCAGGCCAGAAGCTGACAGTTTCCGTAGCAGAATGCTGTGAGAAACTGTATCAAAGGCTTTGCTGAAGTCCAGAAAGACCACATCCACAGCCTTTCCCTCATCCAGCAGCCGAGTGACTTTGTCACAGAAGGCGATCAGGTTGGTTTGGCAAGACCTGCCTTTTGTGAACCTATGTTGACTGGGCCTGATCACCCGATTCTCTTGCAAGTGCTTCATGATAGCACTCAAGATCACCTGTTCCATGACTTTCCCTGGCACTGAGGTCAGACTGACTGGCCTGTAGTTCCCCGGATCCTCCCTGCTACCCTTCTTGTAAATGGGCACTGCATCAGCCAGCCTCCAGTCCAGTGGTACCTCCCCAGTCTTCCAGGACTGCTGGAAGATGATGGAAAGGGGTTTGGCCAATACATCCACCAGCTCCCTCAAAATCCTAGGATGAATCCCATCTGGACCCATAGACTTGTGGGTGTCCAGTTGGCCAAGCAGGGCTCTCACCACCTCCTCTTGGATCATGGGAGTCTCGTATTGCTCCTCTATTTCTGGGGTTTCTGCACAGAGGGAACAGCTTTCTTTACAATTAAAGACCGAAACAAAGAAGGCATTAAGTACCTCAGCCTTCTCCTCATCCCCTGTCACTGTTGTTCCCTCTGTGTCCAAAAGGGACTGTATGGTCTCCCTTGTCCTCCTTTTATTATTTATATGTTTATAGAAAGATTTTTTGTTATCTTTTACAGACTTAGCCAATCTGATCTCTAGTTGAGCTTTAGCCCCTCTGATTTTTTCCCTACACAGCCTCACTTCCCTGCTGTAGTCCACCCAAGAGGCCTGTCCCCTCTTCCAGAGCCTATAAATATTCCTGTTTTTTCTAATGTCACTCAAGATTTCTCTCCTCAACCAAGCTGTTTTTTTCCCCTGCCGGCCTTTTTTCCAGAACACGGGGATGGCTTTCTCCTGAGCTGCTAGGATCTCCTTTTTGAAGAGCTCCCAGCCCTCATGGGCTCCCTTGCCCTCAAGTACTGTCTCCCAGGGGGCTTTGCCAACCAGCCTTCTAAAGAGTTCAAAGTCTGCCCTCTGGAAATTTAATGCTGCTGTCCTGCTTACCATCCTCTTCACTTCACCTAGAACAGAAAACCCTATCATCTCATGATCACTAAGTCCTAGGTGACCCCCTACTGTCACGTCCCCCACAAGGCCCTCTCTGTTGACAAACAGCAACAAGTTGAGAACACTTTGCTTTAACTTTTGCACTTTAATGTTACAGAACAATTTCACTAGACTTCCTGGAAAAACCAGGCTTACAGGGAATGTCATCCTCTTGAAAGGAGTTTGCTTTTGTACAATGCAATGATGTTTTTGTTGAAATGTGTGTTTGGTGTATTACCTGATTTGCACAGCATTCTCTGGCAGCAGTACTCATGCTCAGTTTGCCTAAGGATGGCAGTTAGTCTTGGATTAGCCTAGCATCTTGTGCAGGGAGTGGAGGTCATCATTTGTTCTTAAGTGAGCCAACTCCTCACCTTCTACATTGGTGGTAAGGACAGGTCTTTTGTAATTTTCTCCACGGGATTCCTCTCAGGCTTTAGGATTGCACTGCTTGAAGGTGTACTCAAAATTTTGATTCTTCTTGTCATGTTTAGGTTATTTTTGTTTTGTTGTAAACAATTTGTCTAGAGCACTGTGGATTTTTAGTAAAGATGTTTCCAGGTGAAAAAGAGTGGGATGGTGAGAGGCAAAAGCATCTTCCCTACTGCTGCATCTCTCATCAAATTGATAATTATTGGTAAGATGGAAAGCTATGCCCAGTATCACTCCCAGAAGTTTAACATGCGTTTCTGCACATGGCTTGGGCTGTTGTGAAATGTCCTTAGCTATTTAACAAGGTCAACAAAAGAACATTCAGCTGTTTGAGTTTTTTAAACTTTTGATGAAGTCACTAATCCATTCAGTCTGACGTAATTTCTAACACTGTGTGCTTCTTTCTGTAGTAAGACTTTTTGAGAACCAACCTGTCAGCAAGGGGTATTTCTTACTTATTTCTGTTCAGTGAAAGATTTCATATTTATTTCTAGGATCTGAATTACTCGTGCCTCTTTCCAAAGCTTTTATGGCAGTGCCCTACTGACAATGTCATCAATTTTGATCTTTAGGAATATTTTGTTTCCCCTAAACTGTAATGGCTCAAGACTGTTGGTGTGAAGCCATGCGAAGGAAAAGAAGGTCAAGGAATCTGCAAGTGGTGACTTGATTATACTGCTTTTGCTTATTTCTTTAAATTGTGGTTTGTAACTTCATTGGTGGCTTTACAAACCACAGTGTCAGTCTTGCAACTGATACCTTTTCTAAAAACAGAGAAGGGAAGGGAGCACTGTTTATTTCAACAACCACAAGCAACACTTCCAAAATACACTTGTGGTTCTATCATAGAGTTGTGAATCTTAGATTATCTTAGCAGTGACTAACATGGTGAGACAGTAGCCTAATACATCCATGCTTTATTTAGAAAAGGTAGTTCTTATCAGAGACGAGAAACACCAGTGTTTCATTCACTCTGTTCATAGATTCCCTAAGTACAGATGTCGAGTCTGTTGTCAGTTTGCACTGCAAGATACAGAATCTCAGCTTTCAGTTCATAAGGATTTTCCCACTGTAAGTTCATAAGGATTTTGCCGTACAGAAATTAAAAACAACCTCTTCCCCTCTTCCATCATTTCCTTTCAAATGCATGTTTTGGGCTGTCCTGTGGTTTGACCAAAGTTGACAAAGGGTTGTGATATCTGTTGATCAGATAGATTTTTTTTTTGTCCTTACTTTGTGGTGAGGTTTTTTAACCCTGTATTGTCTCCCTGGAGTGGTGGTTCATGAGTAGATTGTAACAACTCTCTGAGATATTTAGGGAGAGTCTAGACTATAGCAGTTGCTACATATAGAGAATGCTACAGGCTAAGGGAAAAAAACCCCTTTTTCTTCAGTCCAGAGTTTAGCCTGTAGAGGCTAGGTGTTCTTCTTCAGCAAGACAGCTATCTTTTACTGCTCTGACTATTTGAAAATAAAATGGAAGAGCAAATCCTCCATAGGAAACGAGGAGATTATCGATTTGGGAGATATATGAGTTTTGCATTGAAGAGAAGCTGTGTTGGAGGGCACAGGATTTGACACAAAACATGCTGCCTTATTCCCGTGGGCAGACAGTGCGGCTGAACTGGATATTACAAAGTCTGTGGGACTGTCCTCCCTTGTTTGCCACCTTCTCATTGATTCAGAGCACAGGGAGTTATTTGGCTGTGTGGCAATAACACCAGCTGTAATATGCGTCAAATAGTGAAAGAATGAATGGTTTGTTCTCCCAGAAAGACAAAAAGTTTAGATTTTTTTTTTTTTTTCTGAAAAGATAAAGAAAAAAATCCTTTGAGTCATTTTAGGCTCTCGTAGAAACTTGAATATGCTAAATGAATGTGGTTGCCTAGCTGAGCCAATAGGGGTGGCCCGGCACAGCAACACTTTAATCCCACAAGAGGGAGGAGGGGTGAATGAGCTAGAAGATATAAGCTGAAACAAAGCCATGTTGTCCTTCTGAGTCATTCACATACACTGGATGGGTAAGGCTTCCTGCTTCCTGGGATACAGAAGTGGGGTCATGATTCTAACAATGGATGCTGGTAAGTAACTTTTTCTTAAATTTAACAGTCATTTTTTTTTTTTTTTTCTGGGACATATCTCCTTCCCCTCAACTGAAAAGAATATATCTGTAAACTGTGAACCTGAATTGTTAAATAAGTACATGTTTACTCCTCACTTCTGTGTATGCTTTACTGTGCGTCACACTGGCATTATTTCTTGATTATTTCTCATTGAAGTACATATCCCCTCTCGCAATGCAAGACCCTGATATCAAAAGTACATCTGTTAATTTGTACTTCTGTCCTAATTGGGAGAGGACTTACAGTCTTGAGTGCACAGTGTCTCACTGTCTTTGATAACAGAGGAGGTAGTCTCTGGAGGATATATGCCAGATCTTAAGCTTGTTGTAAAGAGCCAGTGATGAACTCATATACTGGCTGTGTCTGCCTCTGCTCTGTGTTTACAGAAATTTTGTCTTGATGAGGAAGAGAGAGAAACTGCTGTGTTTCCTTGGTAGTCAGTTCTGCTTTGTGTGTTCATAGGCACGGAAGTCTATGAGAAAAGCATACACAGTAATTTTTTGTTTTAAAATTAGAAATATTTAGCATAGTTCCCTGTGTGGCAGAGAGAACGAATGCAAATAGTAAGATGAAGAGTGGTTTCTATAAAAGATACAAGCAATCCCAGTACTGCTTCTTGAGAGGGGGTGTGTTTGCATGTCATAACCCACATCCTTCACATTCCTCAGTAATAAAAGACCTTGGATTTTAAATGGTTACGGATAGGGCATAAAGCACCAGTGATTGTGCTCTGGCAGCATGCTCACGGCTGCTCTTTCTCTTGCCAGTTGCAAGCATGCCTGCTGCATTTTTAAAAGCTCTGTTGAACTTTTGTCAGCAGGTGGTTCAACTGCTTCTTTTCTCCACAGTGCAGAAGCATGTGACAAATTCTACAGGTGATGTTCAGAGCAATAAACTTATTTGGGCAGATCGTTCTGGTCTGTTTTATCTACTTGTCACATGCTCAGATTATTCTATGCTAATGAAAAGCTCACTGTCCCCACTGTACATCTGAATTGATTCAGTTAGGCATTTGCTAGGGCCTAAAGGGAAAACTCTCTGTGCCTTCTTCCAGTTCTTTGACTTTTCCAAGGCTTGCAGAAGCTTCTTCATGCACAATCTAGAGGAGATAGCAAGTCACTTCTTTTAACCCACTCACACTTAATTGAAGTTTCTTTGTCATCATCTATGTAGGCAAGATTGAAGGCAATGTCCCTTTGTGTTCAATGTATGTTACATGTTTTGCAAATCAGTTAAAACCTAGGCCCTTTAATGGAGACAATAAAATTTAATGCAGGCTCAGAGAGAAATAGAATGGCATGACTGACAATTTTCTATGACATAGAGGAGGATGGTTTTTGTATTTTGACCTTTTCATTAGAGATTTTTCTAGAGGAACCAAATTTTAGACCGCTCTTAAAGCAGTTTGTATATGGCGAATTAGCAATCCCCTTCTTTCCCCACTTGTACAAGATGGCAGATGTCATACCCAGTACTATAGGAGGCAATGGTCAGGATTTATGTGCTCCAATGAGGTAAGGATCCAGGCTTTACCCACAAGACACTTCTTCCCTTTTGAAGTACCAGAGTTCCTGTACTGCGCTGGAGTAATTTATTTATTTATTTTGCAAAGACTGTAGTGATGTTGACAATATGTGATTTAAAAATAACTCTTTTATTTGTGTATACGTATTGTGTTTGCATTTTGTGGTTTCATTGCATTGTGAGGTGTACCATAAAGATAATGCTGCTTACCTGTGCATCACTGGATCCAAACCAATATCTCCTTCCAGGACTTTGTCACTGCTCTAGTTCCTCAGGAACTGTTGTGTTCTAGTAGTCCTAGGGGTAATTTTTAGAGCTATGTTGACTTCTATGATTGGTTAGTAAACATACATTTTGGAAACTTCTTTAAGTATTCTTAAATCATAGTTCTCAGCTTCTTTGTGGAAAAATGGTTCTACCTAACTCAAATGAAACATTGTAGTATCAGGATTTATAACAGTGAGTTCTAGTACTTCTCAAGTCTAGCTGTTATAGAAAAAGTATAGAAGGACTTCAGTGCCTTAATCTAGGACACAGATAGTGCTTCATTAAGTGTATCTGCTTGGCTTTGATTGCCTTGTAAAGCTATGTTTGCTCTTCACAGAAATGTTTGCTTCTTTCAAAATATAGTTTTGCATTACAAGTCACAGCTGATGCTATTTTTTTTATGGGCATCAAATTCTTTAGGTGCTTTTTAATAGAAGTTCTTTTCCTTAAGATAATTGTAAGAAAACTTGTCCAGTTGTTTCCATTTTTATTAAATGCATTTTGTTCTGCTGCGTTTGTCTTTGCAGCTTGTAATTTCCCACAGGAGCAGGTCTAAAAATGTTATGGATGGGGGTAATAAAAAGGAAAGCTGCAAGATCGAGTTGACGGTATAATTGGATTTGAAGCAGCTACAGGCTGGGGCTGTTGCAACAGCTGATTTGATCCTTCTGAGTTTCAAGAGCTATTTATGGTAGATTAGCTGTATCAAAGCTCTACTGTTCCAACCATAAAAGGTTGCTCCTATGTAAAGTTGCCACACTGCATTTGGCTTAGTCCTCTGAGGCTGGAGAGCCTATAGGTTTTTATGTGGATAAATCCAGTGATGGATGAAAATACTAAAGGCAGATCAAGGAATAACACTGTTGAGGACTTCAGATGGCAGCGAACTCTTAAAAGGAAATTTTCACTAATAAATTTTTTCCTCTAATGTTTGGAATCAGCTCTTGGATATAGCTCCTGCGTATTTACTGCATTTGGTGAATGCATGCTTTTAGGAAAGCGCTGTTCTAAATTTATCTGACTTATCTGAATCATCTTGACTGCACATGTACTTGCCAGCTTTGCACGTTGATATGTGGTAACTTTTATGAAGTCAGTTTTCTGTTTTCTTAGCGGGTAAGTGTTAGACCCTTTGGAAGGGAATCTTAACTGAAGTAAGAAACTTATCTAAAACAATAACTATGAAATTCCTGGCTAAAGGGACCTTCAGGCATTATCAGTAATTATTTTAAGAAGACTTTGACTCCTGCTGCTACATCTGTACTTTCTTTCGTCCCTTGTGTATCGGCAGACAAGTGGATATTTTACAGGATCCTGAAGTAAGTAGCACCTCATTCGGAGTGCTTGCACGCAGTCGCTTGAGCCAGTTGTTTGAGAATATTTACAACTTTGTCAGGTTGAAATGTGAGTGGGTTTATTCCAGCCTGTGCATGCCAGTCATTCAGCCTTCCTTAAGGCATTTTGTGTTTTTATTCGTGCAGTTTTCCTTAGAGGATGAGTTCATTCTGCTATGAATGGAAAGTCCTCTTGTGGGTTGTTTTTGCCTGAGGTATCACTCTTCTTTTTGGTTTTAATATGTTAACCTTAGCCACAGTACTACAAGGAGCTATAAGGACACTTCTATAAACCAAAAATTTTTCAGTAGTAATTTTCTCTTGTATTTAAGAAGTTCTGTAAATGTGTGAATAGTGTTGCATTGGAAACTCTGTTGTGTTTTGAGGGTTTGAGTGTTCTGAAGAAAGCCTTCCAGTCTCTTCTTTTGAAACATTACCAGGGCAGCACATGTGAAACGTACCGGCACTGCTTTACCTTCTTTTCCTGCAGCAGTATCAGCCATTAAAAGTAGGGAGGATAAGGGAAAGGAGGGTGTAAAGAGGAGGTTCGTTGCTTCAGTGATGTTCCAGGTGTTGTACTTTAATCTTCAGAAACACGAGAATGGTGTCCTTGCCAAGGAAATAAATTTTTGATGTTTCTGTTTCCCTTTCAGGAACTAGCAGTTTAAGGCCATTTTCTGTTTTCTTTGGATTACAAATCTGTATTTTTCTGTCAAATAAATCTAGAATTTTTATTCTGAATTATGTAAAACTGTGGGTTAGCATAGAGGATACCAGCAGAGGCAGAATATGTCTGGAGAGTTACTGTTTAAAAACTACTTTATAAATTTAGGGATAGGAGTATTTTATTGGAACACCCTCTCTACCATATATTTTTAAACTTTCCCACACAGACTTTGTTAGATACACAAATAAATACTCTCCTGTGTCTCCATATTTTATAGGAGATTGTATCCTTCTGCCTGCAAAGGCGGTGAGGTTTAGGAAGAAACTGCCCCATCCATATCCTTCAGATAGCCTTTTAATTTTTATCTTCAATTAATAGATGTGTACTTCAGTTTGATACCTGACTTTAAAATGTTTTTATGTTGCTTCCAGTAAAGTTAGTATTTTTAATAAGGATCCTTTTTATATGATCTGATTTTTTTCTTTTTTACTTGTATTTCAAAAAGCAAGTTGACGTGGGTTGCTTCTCTGTTTCAGTATGTGCATTGTGCTCCTGCAAACCTGTTAGATGGTGTTAACGCCTTACAAGCCTTAAAACAGACCAACAAGACATCAGATATGGAAGTTAGGTACCACAGAGCCTGCACAAGATCAGGAAGACACCATTGGAGCTCTTAATTCGGGTTACAGGCTCAAATGTGTTAAGGGTGTAGTGCAGGAAATAGTTTGATTGATAAAAAGCTACAATACCAGCTCCTCTTGTGAATCATAGAGAATCATAGAGTCATAGAGTAACCAGGTTGGAAGAGACCCACTGGATCATCGAGTCCAACCGTTCCTATCAAACACTAAACCATGTCCCTCAGCACCTCAGCCACTCGTCCCTTAAACTCCTCCAGGGAAGGTGACTCAACCCCCTACCTGGGCAGCCTCTGCCACTGCCCAGTGACCATTTCTGTGAATTTTTTTACCTAATGTCCAGCCTGAACCTCCCCTGGCAGAGCTTGAGGCCATTCCCTCTCATCCTGTCCCCTGTCACTTGGGAGAAGAGCCCAGCTCCCTCCTCTCCACAATCTCCTTTCAGGTAGTTGTAGAGAGCAATGAAGTCTCCCCTCAGCCTTCTCTTCTCCAGGCTAAACCCCCCCAGCTCTCTCAGCCGTTCCTCATAAGGCCTATTCTCCAGCCCCTTCCCCAGCTTTGTAGCTCTTCTCTGGACTTGCTCCAGAGCCTCAACATCCTTCAACATGTATGGGATATAGTTGGGCATCTGTGAGCCTCAAGAGGAAATAAAGAAGTCAAATGACTTCACCAAGGTCACCCACCTACCTGGCATTCCCAGTGAAGCACATAGTTCAACTTGTTGAAGAAACAGGTGAATTTTCTTCCCTGCTGTCTCTGGGAAAACAGTCAATTTAAGCATTAATTCTACCTTTCCTCATGATATTTTGTCTTGATTGCATTGCTGAGTTGCATTCTTGGCAAAAATTTCCGGTGGGAATGAGGATTTCAGATTTTTATGATCTTTATTTAAAAGGACTGTAGCTTTGTACATTGCATTTCTTTGCTAAATTCCGTGTATTCGATAGTTCATATGGGATAAAGATAGTGAGGACAGACAAGCAATTTTAATCTAACTCTGCCATTTTTACTTCTATTCAGGGATTAGAGATTGCACTGTATCTGTACACAGAACTTCCCCAAACTGTCTAGTAGAGGAAAGTGAAATGATAGCATAGATTTCTTCTCCACAGTGAGTCAAGGTACACTCAGAGATGGTGGAGTTGAGCCATTTGTGACCAAGACGTTTTCAGAGAGGTTGGAAGAGTCGTTTGCCCGTTTTCTGTGTGTAAAGGGTTGATGTGTTACCCTGCATACATCACAATGCATTATAAGCCATGATTTCTCTCTTATTTAGGTTTATGTTGAAGAAGTGGTTTGAAAGCTTCATATAGACTTAGTGCATTTGTTTATGCAAAAAAAAAAAAATACTATGAATGTGTAGAATTTGTGATTTGTAGGTTTAGGGGTTTTTTTTAAAATACAACATAGTCATTTTCCTTGCTCAGAACATTTTCACGCAATCTTTTCTATGAAGCCTTGCACATAATGAACATAGGTTGAAATTGCACAAGCTTAATTAATTTAGAAATCCATTGTTTGAGTTCCTATTTGTTCCCCAATGTTGTCTGATCACTACAATTTTGAAGAGGTGAAAGCTCTGGAACAATTTGCAGTAATAGAGTGACTGAGGTTATTGACTTTGTAGTCACTGGGGTTCACAGTGAGTTTTCTTGCTGAAAGCTTAGGCTTATATTTCAGTGTGGAGAAGCCTCCATTTCGGGTAATGGAGGGGAATAGTGAGCTCTCAAAGGAAACAATGTGCTTAATGTTTGCACCTTATTTATTCATTGTTTTTACTGTTTTCCCAACTAGGCACTTGAGAGTTAACAGACGTGTTGGAAGGTCGTGATTTTTAATAAGCAAAACATGTCCTAGTTGGAATCTGCCTTAAGCAGATAAGAATGCATTGGGTAACTGGTGATAAAAATGCTTCTGATGTCATTTACTCACATGGTGGTTTGTTGAAGGGAACCTTTCAGTAGAGAGTGCACAGCAATTATGTATTAAGTCTTTGCTGATTTATTTGGATTTAGTTGATGGGATGGTCTCTCTTTGCTTTAATGATGACAGTTTTCAGAGTTAAAAAAAATAAGCTATAAAGTCAGATTTCAAAGACCCAGATTAAAATTCATATTTTCAGGTATGCCTCTCTTCAGGTATACAAAAAACCCAATCATGATGAACTTAAACATGAAGCATAAATTATAGGTTGTAATAACTAAGACCAGATCTGTTTCTAAACCAAATTAAGGTCTCATCAGACTGTTACACAGGAAGTGTATGATTTCCCCCCAGAACAAAGCTGTTTGTCACTGAAAGCTGCAGTGCTTTTACTCATGGTCTGTTACAAAGGCACTGCCTTCAGGAGTTAGTCAAGAGATTGTGTGCCAAAGTACCTTGACAAGTTAATAATAATTTTGTGGAGTTAATGACTGCCAAATGTGCTCCTCATGGCTTATACCTGTAATAATCTTGGCAGCTAGCAAAGACCTGCAGGTTTTTATTCTTGCTCTGTCACATCAGCTTTAGATTTAGACAAAATCACTATCTATTCCCTAAAATAAACTTAAGTTAGCACAGTCCCCTTCTATCTCACTGTGGAAGGAGGGATGAGTGTGAATTAATGACTCAAAACAGTTACACCAAATGACCTAGGGAATATGCAAGTCATATGGGCTTCACATGCAACTTTTTCCAGTTTTCTGACTAGAAGCATAGTTACGCCTCAGACTGCTAGAATAACTCTTTAACTTTTACAAACAATTGGGGCAATTCTTTTTTATTAGCATGGAAAATTGACAGTATTTCAATGTGATTTTCCATCAAGTGCCAGCTGGCCCCCAAAACAAGGTGATATCCTGCTGCAAGCAAAATTTCAGGCAGCTGTTGGCACTCCAGCAGTGACTAGGGGGTGGTAATGCTAACCCTGTAGCCACAAGTTAGGTCTGGGATCTGAGACACCTAGATTCACTTGGCTATGGTGTCAGTCATCACAACACCTGCCTGCCTTCATTTTCCAATGCAAAAAACCCAAACTTGCCTGATTGTTAACACAGGCAACCAGAGCGGAACAGCTGGGGCAGTTATTGTTCCAGCACCATTGGATTTCACTTTTTCTTCCTCTTAATTGTGAAGACAAGTAGCTATTTTTTGCAATGAGTAAAGCTAACCTTGAAAGATATATTTCTTATTGTAGTCAAACCATACAGAGCATGTAACTCATTCGAGAGAAACAGACTCAAGGATTCAGTCTTGGTAATTCTAAGCAACGTGATGAATTCTTGAAGTTGAGGGAGGTGCAGCTTTCTGTATGCCTTAAAAACCCTAAGTAGAGTTAGCAATATACTAAAACTCCTTCACAAAAAACATGTGCCAGCATTCTGAATTGCACTCAGTGAAACCTGTATGAGTTGTACAAACTGACTTGGAAAACATAGCTCAACCTCCATCATTTCTGATTGAATAGTAAGGCTCATCTTTGGAAGCAAGGAATCTTTATGTTAGTAGTTAAAGATTGTGTTCCAGAATGGGAAACTTAATTTTATAACTGTAAAATGAACTCAAGTCTTTAAAGGCTACCTTACAGTTACAGGTTTAAACACAAAATTCTCAGGTTGAGGTTTCTCATATTTTCTTACTTCCATTTCTTACTAAATTGTCAGTGGGGAAACATTAATAGAGAAAATCTATACCTTATAAAACAGTGCATAACACATATTGGTTATTCAGCTCTACACACTAAAATGTTCTCTGAATACCATATACAGATATTTAAAGGTATTCTACAAATGTAATTGCAGTGTGTGTAATTTCTATATTGTCAAAATGCATTTGTCAGTTTATATGTGCAAATATTGGAGTTATGAATATTTTAACTATTGCTTTCTTAGTATTTGGGGCAGGGCAACTCCTGCCTCTTAGCCATTTAAAACTGAACTGAGCATTTAACACAAAAGTGTTCCTGCATCTCTGCAAAAAAATCGAGAGCATTGTTCTTTAGTCAACCGTAACCAACTGTACCATTAGATTTTTTTTTTTTCTGGTCAGTTCTGCTTATATACCAACTGTCTAGATTTGTGCTTTAACTGGTTTACAGTTATTTTGTACCTGCAACACCAATGAATCAGGAGACCTCTAGAAGAAGTGTACTCTGCAAAAATTGTATTTGGTATGTGGGCAATTTTGATGTTTTCTTCCTTATTGGAATTTCTAGAAAGGATAAAAGTCTTTAGACTTATTCAGAGCAAGAAAGACTAACTGAACTATCCATGAACACAGATACAGGTAAGGTCATTTAATTTTACAAGAAGCCATGCAAATCTATCCTTGACATCTCCTAAGGACTTTGGAGGAGCGTGGATCTGGAAGTGTTAAGGATACATATGTATGTTGTACATGTGTCTGTAAAAGGTAAATAGACTTAACACAAATGTCTACCACAAGTGTCTCTACGTCTTTCAGCAGATGAGAGACAAGCAGTGAAGAGCCAGGCAGGCTAACAGTGATGGTGCCAAGAGGATTGGCATGTAGGAATCAAGGCTTCATCTGGCCACTGATTGCCATTTGTATTGAAGAGTAACCTGTCTGGCTGGAGATCTCAGTGATGGAATATTTAAGCTGTAAAAAGAACAGTTAAGTTAGGTGCTTTTGAAAGAGCACCAAAGAACTGGTTATCTTGAAGTATCTTGGAACTCGAAAGAGCAGACTTGATGAACATATGTAGCATATTGTGCCTGATAAGAGAGATAAGTGTTCAGCTCATAGGAGCTCTGGTAACTTAGAGTTGTGAACTTAAAAAAGATCCCATATGTGTAAATGGTTGATGTTTCTCTTCTGACCATGGGCTGGAAGCCTTTGGTGATCAGTCATCAGATGAAGTCATAACCCTTTATGTGTAAGGGTTCTGTTTAGGTGGGTAAAAGAAAAATGATCCATCCTGGCACTTACTCAGAGTCATAAAGGCTTAGATTTTCCAGTGTTAGTGATGTTTCTGGCTATTTGGATTATGCATGTTTGCTGGCTATAGGGATTTGTAATGATTGAGTCAAAGGAGAAAACATAGCATCAACACATTTCAGTCCAACATTTTGTTCTCTGAACTAGTAACGTATGTCAGACGCATTAACTAGAAGGATTTATAGCAATTACTAATTGCAGAAAAAACATGAAGTCATCGATAACACTTTGTGTTCTTCATAGCTGCACTTTAAACAAGGGAGGCCAGGAGCAGCCTTGCTATTCACTTGCTTGTAGGCTAGTGTTTAGGGCTGTCTTGAAGTGGTTTCAGGTTTCAGGCTGGTGAGTTTCGAATTGAGGTCTCCTCATTTCTTTTGGAAATGCCTAGGCAATTCCAACACCATTTGCAACACATTCTTTCCTACTACTGTCAGAAATGATGGCTATTGTCCACCTATGTTAGACAATCATGCACACCTACTGGGTCATGTTCCTGCAAATGTTTAGGGCTGGGGATACCAAATTTGTTCTGACTGTTTTAGATTGTGGTTTGGATTGGCAGATGGGAAGAGTGGAGGTGGCAACCTTGCCTTAAAATACCAGTTTAGGAATTCCTCCCACTCACCTTCCTATTCCACTTTCCTCCTGAACCATTGTCTCCATGTGCGTCAGTTGGCTACATGGCCACATAAATCAGTGAACTGCTCTGAAAACTTTTTTCCCCCTTTCTCTCTAGCTCAATGAGTTCCCTAGCCCTGCTTACTATGGCTATGCCAGTGCAGGTGCTGATTCAGTGGGGCTGAGAAGAGTCACGGTTAGAAAAAAGCTGCTCAATGTGGGAATGAGAATGAAGTACAGGTGAGTGGGGAACACTGTGATGCCTTTGGTTGGGAGGCAGGAAAAGCTGTGAGCCTTATGACCTATGTGGTACCTCAGTGCTTCGTATTGTTTTCACTGTGTCAGGTGTAATACCAGCATCTAGATGCTTGCAACTCAAGATCTGTCAGACTGTGTTCACAAGATCCTCAGTTTGCTTGATTTAAAGGCTTAAACGGACCGTGGAAATGCAGGTAGGACAATGTGTCATGCGAGTGTTGTGTTAATATTATTATGCTAAAGAGAACTTCTCTCTTATTTTAAGATATCGTATTGATTCTTGGACCAAGCTGCCTGCTGTTTCTTTTAGCCCAATGTTAAAAAATCGCCCGGGTTATCTGCTTGCCTTTGCACCATGCAAAGGTGTTCTGAAACAGCATCATGGGGGCTTAAGTCTGAACAGTCTTCCACTTAAAATTAGTTAGTTCTGCACCTCTCACTTGAGATTTGAGTAATATATACTGCCTATACTGGGTTGTTTGGACTTACGTAAAAATAGGTGTAAGTAAAGTTAGGGAATAGTTTTGAAGTGCAGCAATGAAAGACTTAAATTTGATAACACAGGAACTTGGCAACTTTATTGAAACCAGGACAGAAGTACCTAGTTTCTAGTGAGACATTACAGGGATGAGTATTTCTGAATGAAACCCAGGGCCAGTAATTGAGTAGACTTCTGAGTGACATGCAATTGCCTGTGATGATGTGAGACTGAATGAAGACAATGAAATGTCATGACAACACAAGTCTGTGGAAGTTAATTGTCGGGAAAAAAGTGACTACATAGACATTTCTCTTGGCAAACACTTAAGATAAATCAAAAGCTATTAAGCTTAGTTGCCCTGGCTTGTCTTCCTGGCATTGCAAGTAGCCTTCCACAACAGGCCACTTGGGTCCCTATGCAAGACTTTGGACAGAGAGAGAGAAGAGAAAGCAGGAGTTGAGAGACATCGAGGATTAGGGACCAGGCTTTAAGACTGAAACCTAGAGCAGGTTTCAAGAAGATCCTGGGGAAGCGCTTAGAGAAGAGCTCTCTCATACATTTGTTTTTACTGTCTTGATTGGATAAATGGGCTAGTTTAAAAAGGATCTTCAGGCCACGTCTCTGCTGGGAACAGACAAGGTTGATATGCTGGGTAATAGTCTCAGATTTAATCTGAATATTGCATCATGGGATTACACCCTAGGAGGCATAAAGGACTCATTCTCAACATGACTTCACTTACATATTGTGTACCCTGACAATGTTTCATTCTGTACCTTTGGGACATTTTACTTCTGTTCATATCTTGAATTCAGTGGCTGTGAGACACAACCTGATGCTTGACCTCAGAGTGTGACAGATTGTTTGGGGTTGAAAAGAACTCTGGATTGGTTAACCCTTATGAAGTGCTTCTGTCTTGTGACATGTGATGATCTGTTCAGTTACCAAGTACTTTTCTGGTGTTTGTGTTGCTTCCACAAACCTGGATTTTTGTGTTGAATGCAGGGGAGCAAAACTCAAGTGTGGCCCTTCCATATTTCAAGACTGATAGGCTGAAACCTAACCATGAAAGCTGATGGAGCTTAGATGTGCCCTTCTGCCTGCAAAGGGATGTTTTACTGCAGCTCCCACTGGGCAGATATGTGTGAGTCTTCCTGACACAGAGCATAATTTTGTCAGTTCACTGAAGGTTAAGTGTATTCAGTAGAGTACAGTAAAAAACAATGTAGTTGGTGGTACTGTTCCCATGGCCATCAAGCTGTCCTCCCTGTGGGTGGTCTAGCAAGGCAGACAAGCTAAACATTTAGAAATATTTACATGGTTCAGGACCCTGACCCTGACCAACATGGCTGTGTATCCTACAACAGTATCTGGTGCCAAAAGAAATTGGGCATTCAGCTTTACCCAGCCTATCATGTTTTTCCCTGTAGCTCAGAGTCCTTCCTTAAACCACCTGCCAAGTGTTGTAGCTGTTTAGCTTTAAGGGTTGACAGCTACCCAAACCTGGTTTTGTTGCAGACTAGAGATTTAGCTCGCAAGTAACTAAAAAAAACTTTAAAAGTGGGGGGGGGGGGTTGTTTGTGGTGCAGGGAGGTAGCAGAATTCTGCAGGGCAGACTTGGGGGTTGGATTTTTTTCTTTCCTCTTTTTGAAGAAGTAAAACTCTGGTTTTTATTTCAGATCTTCTTGAAGTAGATTATTTTAACCTTCTGTTGTTGCTTAAAATAACAAGAATAATAACAATAAAAAAAACAGCTTCTAAAGGAGATCTCTCATAAGTGAAAGGTCCCCCTTCCCCCTCCACCACAAATGATCTATCCCTGTTAGAGCAAGCAGGCAGCTTTGAAAATACGTCTTTGTGTTCTGAAAACACAGCATAAATTATTCTCTCCTCTACCCAAAGAAGAATGGGAAAGAAAAAAAAAAAAAACCAATGCCAAATCGCTTGGTTTCTTCACAGAAGCAAACCAGAAATACCATGGTTTAACCGTAGTGATGCTGTGCCTGCTGTGCCCTGACCAATAACAAGCAGTGCCTGTAGTACAAAAGCTCTTTGCCAGGTGTTGGTAAGAATTTACAGTTCTATTCCCAAACACGCTCTCTGGCCAAAGCTGTAACCTGGTAGCTAGAGGAAGTATCAAGTGAAAAATCACAAGTGATGATGTTCTGTAAAGCCATTTTATTTATGGTTCTTCAGACTTTCTGGACTGGCCGATAGGACATTGTATCAGTCACAGTTTTAGCCTTTCTGCTTTTAAAACAGGATCATGATTACATCCTTTGGAACTTATGACCTTTCTTCTTAGAGTTGCTTGTCTCTAATTTCCCCTCACTTTCCTTTCAAGGATTATACCCTTTTTTATTAGGTTATTCTTATCTACATTTCTCTCCTCCATCTGCCCAGATAACTTTAAGTAATCTACAGGCTCCATTGGGGGCACCTTTTAATTACTTTAAAAACTTTGAATGCTCCTTTTTGACAGATCAGACCTCTTATTATGTTTGTTCTGAAGTGGTGGTGGTGAGGGGAAAATCACAGAATTGCATAAATTGTTCTAAGGTAAGGTTTGGTGATGCCTTCAGAAGGACCTAGTTAAATTCATTTTGCTGGGAAGTGAAAAAGTACTTCGGAGCTTTCTAGAGCTGCCTCTCTGCTGACAGAGGAGGACCACAAACAAGGAACAGATGAGAGAAATGACTATTTGATATTCTAGTTTTGCTTTCCACTTAGAATGACTATTAGGAGGAAGATTCTAAATAACTAACTGAAAATATGCCAGGATTAATACATTTAATATAGCCTTAAGTTCCACATGCCTTGCAAACTGTGCTGTTTACATTTGTTGCACAATGCAAGTTCATAAGGGCTTCCAATTTACCTGCACTATGATCTTTCGTTGAATTCTCTTTTCAGACATGGAGATGCTTTACATCTGGGTTTGGTTGGGTCACACCTCTCTGAAATACACATCTAAGCTAGTGGTTTAAATCTGTAGCACCATCACAGATATGAAAAAAAAAAACCCAACTGTCAAACAGATTATACATTTTGGTACAGAAGAACTGTTTATGCCTTTTAGTAATGGAATATCATGTCACAAACTTTATTTAATCGTTGCAGTGTGCAAGTTTCATTTGACTTGTGGCACTTACTGAAGCACAGTGACTGCATGAAATAGTTGTATGTATGCATCTCATAAACCCCTTGTGGCTTGGGCAACTGTTCTCTCACACAGGAGCAGCCTTTGAAAGGCTGGTTGTCACATGCTTAGCTTTTAAGTCCAGTGACATGTAGGAGGAGAGAAACAGGAGGAGATAAGACAGGAACCGGTTTTATAGGCTAGAGCTGTGAAGAAGCATCACATCCACTGGAAGTATTGATAGGCATCCTTAGAAGCGGAACTCAGATGTCTGCTGTATCTATTAATCTCTGTGAAACAACCTAGATGGCTGGACCCACTGCAGGCTTGATGCACTTTCTGACAGCATAAGATTAGCTTGTAATAAATATGCTAAACAAGCAACAGGAACAATGGAACCTATTTGGGAACAGACATGCCATTGAGTTTTCATAAATCCCTGGAAGTATAATACTGGCAAATGAATATTCATAAATCAGGCTATTAAAATTTTAAAGAGAACCTTGAGGGGATGTGATGTCAGATTTCAGAGTTAATTACAGAGATGGTAAAATCCTTGACTAAGTAGGCTAAACATTCTCCCACAACAGTTTTTACAAAATAATCAGGTGCATCAGATATAGGTTCTGAATCTGTTAATATATTCCCTGAACCAGAAGTCTACCAGTGCAGAGAAGAGGAATTATTTACCTCCAGCTACTGTGTAGTAAATCAGCTTCAAGTCTTCAAGTAGTTGAGTTGATGGTCTTTTGTACTTATTTTTGTTGCTGAATTGGTTGCAATTTCTGGCTTGCTTACCATAAAGTACCCTGCTGGGCTGGGATGCGTGTGGTGGCTCTTTTGAAAAATGCCAGTTGTTAATGCAATCTGTAGTGTTCACTAGATTTAGTATGGGAAATACTAATACTGCAGTAACTTTACATAAGGTAGTGATCGATTTAAAGGATTAGTGCTTTGTTTAAATAGACACTATTCCTCACCAAAGAGTTACAAAAAATATCTGATTTCCATTTTATAGGACAGCTGTATTCTACAGTGCTTCCAGAATTTTTGAGGGATTGGAAAGAGCTGCAGAGATCATAGTTCTAGTCCCACGAGGCAGAAATTAATTGAAAAATTTTTGGTGGATGTCAGTGTATTCTTATTTTTTCTATTACATGTTTTTCCACAATATGGATTTAAATTATAGAAGAAACAACAAAACAAATCCCTCATACTTGTTCTGGTAGTGGTACGATGGCCAGAAACGGTTAATATGATCCTAGCTACCCTGGAACCAGGGTAGTTAAAGTCCTAAATTTTAGTACCTTACTGAAGTCAATGTTACTGGTTCACTTCAAATAATACATACTTTATTTCTTAAATTGAAAGGGTAAACCAAAAGGAAGAGCGTGTTACTGTGTTTCTTGAATCAAGATCTGTAATGCAAGATCCTTTTAACAGTGCAATCCATAGGAGGAAGAGAAACAAAATAATACTTGGAATTTTTTTTTAGATGTAGTGTAAAGTTAAAATATAAATCAAACTAAACTAGTAATTTATTTTGGTCAAGGAACTGTTACAGCTTATCACCCCCTTTATTTTGCCAGAGCAAGGAACAGTAAACACTGTAAGCATAAATGAAGCAGTTCTTAAATCCCAGCAAAAAGTGTGAAAACGATTGTGAATCTCAAAACATACTAACAGGATTCTGAAGGTTTGGGAGGATTTAGAAAATAGTTTCAAATTCTTTTGAAATGGAAATATTTTTTTGTTTAAGAGACAACTCTTCAGCTGCTGCTAAGTCTAAGAGAGATGCTATGTGGCTACAAAACCGCAAAAAGTGTTAAATTTTGAAACATACTTCGTCAGAAATAATGCTTCCAAGAGCTCACACCAGTTGGGGGGATGCAACAGGAAATCCCTAATGTCTAGTGACATGTACTGTAATTTTGAGAGAAGGAAAACCACTTATTAACCTCAGCTTTCACCAGCCATTGTTGTAGGGCGACTAAGAAGTAGTGTCAGCTTTTGGGTGTAAAATACAGACTGCCTTTTTGAAGGAGGCTTTCAGAATCTTCTGAGAGGAAACATATTTATCACTTGCCTGATCTTGCAGTTTACATGATTAAGTAAGCACAACTCCTTCTAATACTTGCCGCTCAGTCTTGAGTCCTTTTACTACAAAGGGAGTTGTGCCACAGAAACTCTTTCCCCCACATTCCCACTTTAAGCTTACCAAAGATACTTTAACTGTGTGGCCTCAATACATGAGATCAGGCAGGAAAAATAAAAACATACATTTGCAAGATGTGTTTCATGATGGAAAACTAGTTTCAAGAGTTTTCTGGACGAGAGCTTTTTGAATGTAACTTGCAGGCAAAGTTTTGTTGATTGCATCCATGCGGAATACAGCAAGGCTACTGAACAGGAACTGAACAGATGCCAAATCTTCATCACAGGTCTGTCCTCTGGGAAGAATAGCCTTGTTTGATTGAAGTCCAGACTTTTCCTTAGCAAATTAAGTTTTTTAGTAGGCATTTCCATGTCCTTCTCCCATAATTGCTTCATTTTTATGTTGATATTGTACTTAGTTTTCTTTTCTGAGTTGTTCAGACCTTGTAGGTCAGGAATCTGCATTTTTATGCTGATGAAGACCATATCTGGTTCAAGTGACGATTTGGGTCCTCTTCCGAGGTAAGCAGCATCTATGGGCCTAAGGACTGATATAATCGAATCAACCATCCATCAAAGCATGGATACAAATGGTTTCTGTCTTTGCAGTCAGGTGTTTCTCTGAACACTGTGGTCTAGAAAAGTTGGAAGTGAGAGGCTGGCTTGGTGGCAGTGATCCACCCAGCATTGGTAATAGGCATCTGCAATGAAGGAGACAGGTTTTTTTTCCCCAGCTCAACAGCACTGAGTCAAGGCTCCAGGAGGACCATAGGCAATAATCCAAGCTAAAGATTGTGCAGAATATGAACTTTACCTTCTGGAACAAAAGTTCTTTTTTTTCCAAGGAAGATTAGAGCACCTTTAAATAGATGCCTCCTGTTTCTGTTTTTCTTTAATGTCCGTGCTTCCTGTACCTGATATTGGCAGTATCAGAGAGGAAGAAGATGGGGATGAAAACCTAAATGGAACTTTATTAAGCCTTTTCTTTCCAAAAGAAGAAAAGAAAAATTGTGGAAGATATGGTTACTGTCCTAGCTGGAAGTGTTTCTTGGTGTGAGAGAAAGTAGGGTGGAGAGAGGAAAGACAAACAGATCCTTACATTGCACTTGAGGTCAAGTTATAAATTAAAGTTCTTGGACTGTCGTCAGTTGATCTCCTTTACTGCTAATGTCCTGAAGACTCCTGGAGGAAACGAGTATGAGGAAGATTGCTGGCCTCAATTTTACTTCATTTGGGTTTTTTTCAAAGTGGGCTGGTCAGCTGCTGTGTGAAATAATCTCCCATCTGTGAGAAGAAAGGGGATGTGATCTCAAATGGCCACCTTGCAGGTATTGCAGTGAGCAGACAAATATTAATGTCAGTGTGTGAGCCGCATCTTATTCCTGCATTTTGGTACATTAATAATGCCCACTTTGAAGCTTTATGCCCAGTGTTTTGCCAGCACTTCAGTTAGCTCCCTGGCCCCCTTTCATTCATAACCCATGCTGCCTAGGCGTTTCATGTGACTCTGCCGTCTTATCTGGAGCCAGTCCTTGCTCTCAAGAGCAAATACACTGCAGTCCTGAAGATAGCACTGTGATACAGGCAATAAGTATTCTAAGGAGCATCACTGTGTGAGCTTCAAGCTTTGTGGGATTTATGGGGAACTGGTTTCTGCCTAAAAGCAGATACTGGATTCCTCCTTATTCCTTTAATGATTATTAAGCAATTACAAAAGGGTGTTTTGTTTGTTTGGTTTTTTCAAACCATAAACTCCGCTTTTGGGTCTGTACAGGGGTAGTTAGATGAGCATATGGTCGTATTGATTGTGTAGACCTGCCATTCATTTTGCCAAGTTGTTGTTAGTTTGCATGTGGCCAGGCAGCATTTATAAAAAAGCCCTGCCCAGCTTGCTCTGGCATTGTTTCCAAATAAAGGCATCTCTGAAAGGGGAGTTAAGCCTCCAACTGCCAGACCTTAAAAAAAAAAGGACCTTTTAACCATGGATTGAAAAGAGGTGATTTATCTGCAACAAACTGTTCCTTCCCTTTCTCAGATTAAGCTGAGAAGGTACATTTAAATAATGCAGACTGGTTGTTTTACACTCATGGACTGTAGCAGACAGTTTAGGAACCTAACTATCAGCCCCAGAGTTACCTCAAACATATTAAAATGTTCAATCATTTTTTTTTTTTTTCATTTAGGACAGTTTAAACAGAAAATACTAACATTCCTAGAAGGTATCTAATTGTGAGCCTTTCTTGGCATATAACTCTCAATTATACAATGAGTGGAAAAGTTGAACAGCTACCTTTATAATGCAAGGTAGTAGTTTTTATGACTTTATTATTATTATTTCTTATGCCATAAGTATTCTTTAGTAAGGTTTAATGCAAGTTTGAAGTGAAATAATGGTGTTTTGCTCTGTATGATCTACAGACATAGCTAACATGAGGTTGTTAGGAAGAGGTAATTTATTAGACCAGCCTGGTATGGTGGTAAAAAATGAGACAAACTTGCCAGCACATCAGCATTTTATCAGATCTGAAATAGAAGTTGCAGATTTAAAGTTTAAATTTAAAGTTATGAAAAAGTACTCAGTTTAATCAGACATGCATTAAAATGTCCAAAAAGAGCATGCTGGCATGATGTTCCTTCAGTGGAAGGGGGAGAGTGAGAAGAGGCTTCTTTCCCTGAAGAGAAAAAAATGAAGAGTTTATGATCTGTTAAACAGGGTGAGACTATAAAACATGGCTGTTCTCACTATTGTCTTAGGAGATTTTAGTTCTTTGTCTTTTCTTTGGGAGTTGTCATTTTTGTAGTTTTTGAGAATCAAGATTGTAAGACCAGTCTTTTTTAGACAAATAGACCTGGGTTGATCTAAAGGAACTTTATCAAGGAAATCTACTTACAGGCATTCCTTGTCAATTAATTTCCATCCTTAGCCTACACTGCTAACTTAAGAAGTTAACTAGTAGTCAGTTCAATGTTGTAAAGGTAATGGCAGAAAGAAAAAAAAGCCCTCTTGTTTATTCTTTTTTTAAAAGGCACAAAATATTTACTTCCAAAATCAGATTATTCTAACATGAAGTCCTGAAAATTATTGGGGTTTTTTTTCAACTGTTGTTTTCCTCAAGCAGGAAAAAAAATCAGAATTCGAAGATTAAAAAAAAAATTGAGGCTTTGCAGAACTATGGCTACTTTACTTGTACTGCTAGTAGTTGGCAATTTGCTAGTTTTAAGCTTTGAATTAGGATGTTTTATCAGTGTGGTTTCTATACACATCTTATGATGCACTGTCCATGTATATTGAACTGTATTCTGTGGAGAGCAGAGAAAAATTATTTGGTGCTCTTTTTTAAGGCTTTTCACTATTTTTCTGTAGTGCTGTATCCTAAGTGGTTAATATTATAGTTAAATAAATGTTAGATTAAACATGTTAAAGCAGAAGTCATCTTCAAACATGCTCATCTGATTTCTTAGTTCTTTTTAATGGGCTGTCTGTACAAATGGCCTCTAAATTAACCTCTGTATATATTAACAGCTGCTTTTAAACTTACAGTACCCGGCTTTATCATACAAAACTGGCTTCAGTATCAATTATAATGCTTAAAATTATTGATGCTGTTTGAGTGGTGTCAGGAGTCCCAGGAACCAGCCAGTTCTTTTCCCCAAGTCCCACTGGTCTATCTTAAGAGGGCAGAGCTGTTTACTCAGCTGTATCCAGTTTGAACAGCAGGGGCTGGATAGATAACTCTTGCATTTAACCCAAGTTCTGAGTGGGTGGAGGAAGTCAAAAAAGCTTAATTTAATTTAGTTAAATTACTTGCTAGGAAAGGGGTGTAGCTGTGCTATCATTTGTCTGTCTCTGCTAGAAGTCAGTGTCCTTCAACCTGCTGAACTAACAATTTGAAATAAGGTGTCATGTACTGGCAGCAGTTTAATGGCAAGCAGGTAGGTTGAGGGAGAGACTGCAGCATCTTCTGTGATCCTTGATGTTGTAGGATATGGCATACCTGTGTCTCAGCTTCCATGAATGCAGTTTTACAGAAACTTTCAGAGATCAAGGTATGTTAAAATATCGTTTTCAGGGTGCTTTGGTCATGTAAGTCTCTGGTAATATGACTAGGACTGGAGCCAAGGGGTTTGTTTTGCTCTCAAATATTTCAAGAAATCACAAGTAATTAACTGTCAACACCCTCCACCATTACCACTTTTGTTGTAGTACCACTGCTTTAGTAACCTGTCTTATGGGTCTCAGGAGGTTTCCTGAAAACCCAAACTGGACATCTTCACCTAAGACTGGTCTTGAGGCATTAGATGGCTTGAATATAGCCTCTGTCTATTAAGTTCATAGAGAAGCTAATATTAGAAGCTAAAAATAATTTATCAATCTAATATTTGACCAAAAGATGTTACAGCACTAGGCATTCAAATATTTTTTTTTATGTGAAACAAGTTAGAGAAAAACTGTAATTTAATTGGAGTTTAGTGGAACATTGTGGCTCAGTTCTAACAGATATGGGCTCTGTTTCTGTATTGGCTGGATGTTGTATTGTTGTAAGCTTTTGCTTATGGCGAAGGTAGCCAGCATGCTCAATAAAGTTGTTATAAGAATATATATAGGATCCCATCCTGGTGCGTTAATATTACTAGTGTTTGGGAAGACAGAGGATCAACTACCATAATGATGGGATGGAAAATGTGGAGGGGGAAAAAAGGATTTTTTAATAGCAAATCCAGTAGATGGAGAGAGGTAATAACCATATTATTCTGACATAATAGGACCCAGAATCTGTTCTGAGTTGTTCTTAACCATCTTATTTTCCAAACTCTATTGCTTAAGGTGGGTAACTGAAAGGAAGTCTAAATCCTGCTGCAGTCTAGACTTGAAAAATTAAGTATTCCATATGGAGACCACACTTGTTTATTTTCTTCACAGTCTGAGATATTTAGGGGGGAAAAAAATAAAAATTTCTATGAACAGGATCAGTTAAGGGTTAAGATAAGGAAATAGAAATTAAATGTAGGTTTTATTTTTTTGGGGGGAGGATGAATTTGTTGCAGTATTTAACAATGTGTGTCACTGGTTGTTCCTTTTAAGATACTCACTGCAAGGTAGTGCAGGTAGAACAGTCTCAGTTACATGTTTCCCTCATTAGAAATAAGCACCACAACTAACAGTTTATCACTAACACAGAGAAACAACTGCTTGACTTATTGAAATAAAACAAGGCAGCGGTCTGCACCAATGTAGATTTCTGGCATTCCTGATGCTGATTCACCTTGGCACCCATTAATCTCCTCCTTTCCCATCTCTGCCTTCCTATGTTTGCAAGTCATGTGCCAAGCAGCTTTCTTTCTGCTTCTCATTGCTTCCGGATTCCGAGATAGAAAGATAGGAAAGATGAATAAAATTCTGTCAATCAAAAGTTGTATGTCTGTTCTAACAGAAATATTTCTGTGGTCAATAGATGGAAAAAAAATCTTAAAAAAAATGAAACTTTTCTCCTGTGAACCTTTGTAAAATCCAGTTTCTATGCAGATGGTTTTACACATCATCACACCCTTGAAATACCAGTAACTTTATGCTCTCATACTGTTCTTCGTAATGATTTGCAGGAAATACAGATAATTTTTGGCAAAAAAAAAAAAAGCTCCCAAAAAGCAACTAGTTGAGAACTAACATATACCAAGCTGTTTAATAGAATACTTTCACACATACACATATGCCCTTGAGGGAAGAAAGTGAGAATTTGACTATAAAGATGAAATTACGCTTTCCAAGTGAAATCCCTATATAGTGTCCTCTCTAGAAGCAATGCTAGTTTTGTTCAGCCTTCATTAAAATAGCATTCTAGTGCCCTGGATCTCCTTGGATAGAATTTTGTTGTTTTACTGCATATTGTGAGCTAATGCAACTCCTGGACTTCCTCCAGGCCGTGCTGTCTTGACATCTAGACTTTTGAGTATAAGCTGCTGATTATGGTTTCAAACTTCCCAGGAAATGAAAATAAAAAGCTGAATAAAATGCTGCAGCTTTTCGGTGATCTCATGCATGGCCACATGCTGTCAGGATGTTTAAGTTTCTTGTGCTGAGCTTTAATGCAAGCATATTTTCTTTCCATGGGAGTTGAAAATACTGCTGTAGTTTGACTTAAAACCGTTGGCAAGAAGTACACTTACAAGGTGTTCTAAGTGTCTTGAGTTGTAGCCTTGACTGAGCTTTCTTCTGTTTACTTCACTATTTAAGAACTTGATTTTTTCTTAAGTCAAAGCAAGATACATGTATGCTGAAGTACAATACAAGTTATTAAATCATTTATTTAGAGAGGCTACTGTGTTACCTAGCTCAGGTTTTGCATTGACGTTTATAAAAATCAGGCCAGGTGTAGAAAGGCAGTGAGAAAAAAACCATCTTGCTTGGACTTCAGAATAATTTCTGTGGGGTCTTGATATATAACTTAATAGTAAGTGTGGCGGTAATGCTGGTGTGCAAAATAAAGTTCCCACATGGCTCCCAGAGGCTCCCTGCTGTAGGAAGAAAGACTATTTTCATATCATAAGTATACCTTTCTGTGGACTATGTGAGCAGGGCACTGTGCTGACAGTAAACTAGGTGCATTTCAATGAATTTCTCATGGGCCTGTCCTGTACATGCTCTGATAAGGTCCTGTAGCTCATATACAACTGCTGTTCATGGCTTGATTCACAAACTGTGGTTGTGGGGCCTGTGAGGACAATGGGGTATTTTAGCAATGAAGCTTCTCAGGGTCCATGCACCTCAAAATATCCCATGGCTTGTGACATCTCATCGCTCCTGAGACCTGCAAGGCCCTCGGTTTGGGGAGAATGTGATGTGGATGGCAAAGAGAAGGCTGACTGCAGAACTTGCCCTGTTTGTCTGCAGGGTTTTGCTCCCTATCCTAAGTTCTGTCTTTCTGCAGGAACTGAACATGTTGTGCTACCTTATCTGAGAAGTCTGGATGTTCAGCTCAGCACTAGGCTGTATTCACATGTGATGGGCCCCTAGTGACTGAGGGTTTTGTAGCATCACTTGACACAGTGCTGTGTTGCAGTGTGTCCTGCTGGCTAAAAGGCATTGTACTCTGCATGTCTGATTTCAAAGATAAGGCAGTGTTCCTCTGCACTGGTTTTGCCTCACTTTTAGACAAATATTAATTATAGTATATTTTCAAAACCTCATTTGTAAAGCATGTCTTGCAAGGAGCTAATCCAGCACCCTTTCTATAACTGTTTGCTAGTGTATTGCTGTAATAACCAGTGACCATCAAGATGTCTGCAGAGTCTTTCACTCTTTCCAACTCTAATTTGTTCAAGCAACCTGCCTTTTCTGTCTTTTAAGAGATATCTTTTTTTCCATGACCCAAATTTATTGCTTCTCTTCAAGCAGCACAGCATTGCTTTGGTGTTCTTCATGGGACAAACAAGTTAACTGATTACTGAATTTACCTGCAAAACAAAAGTGTCCAAGACTATCAACATACTTACACGGTCAACCTTCGGTTGTTGGCCTGTTCCATAGTGTGCTGCAGAAGTTAAGCTTTGTGTACTCTGGCTTGGCTCAGCTCCCACAAATGCACATCTTCAGTTTCCCATTGCTTACTAAAGGGGAGAGTAAGAATCAAGTCTGCTAGATTGGTCAGCCCTTTACTGAAACCTCCTGGAGAAAGAAAACAAAACCCTGCTGAAGAAGGTGGTCTTCTTTGGGGAGGGAATGGGATGGTTGAAGAGAACCACTGGGTTGAGGCTGAGTCTCTAGTGGGAGAGTCTGCAGTGGGAAGTGGAGAAGAGCCAGGGGAGAAGGTAATGTAGATTCAGGAACACTGAAGAATAGAAGTGCAGTGGAATTACCCATAGTATGCGGTACAGGAGGAAGGTGGTGGTATGCAGAAGGTAGCAGAAACAAAGTCAGAGGAGAAGGATTGGCAAGGATGGAGGGCTAGGAGACTAAAAAAGGACTAGAACTGGGACTGGCAGTTCTAGTCTCAGGAAGATGTGTGAACTCTGGGACAAGTACTCCTGAGTTCCTTCCCTGTGGTATAAAACCTGTGGTGTAGCAGAGCACTCTTTCCCAGCTATCACACAGGCATCAAGATAGCACTAGCTATGAGGCTGTCTTCTGTATTGTACCCAAGGTGGCTCAGGGGGGCTGGACTGTAAAAAACCTCTCAAGACCCCAAGCAACTACCCTTGTTCTTTAATTCATAGGCTGTTTTCTCTGCTCAATACATTTCATTTGAACAAAGTCACAGTGTTTGAGCTTGAACTGACCATCTGTACGACAGGGGAAGAACACCTCCCTGTTACCTCACTGAAATTGGATCTGTCTTTCAGTGAATGTGTGCCTGCAGCACGTAATTGTTGATTAAGTAGTAGATGTGTTTCCTCTTGTATGACCAAGGGCTGGGGTGTCAGTTGACTCTTGTAAGGTCACCGGGGGAAATGGCCCTTTTGGGGGAGTTTATGCAGAAGAAATTCATCAGTCTTGATTTAAAATAGGGGTCTTTTGTGAGCCATTACTGTGTTATTTGAGCATCACCATTGATAGGCATAGATTTTGCTGAAATTACTTCTCTACACTTTCCTTGAATAATTCAGTAAGAACTTTACCTTCTAGCTCTGTACCGGTCAGGTATAACTGGGTACAGTATTTGTGCTTTGTCCCATGTGATGAAAAAGCCGTACTTCTTCATACGGGTGACCTCTCTACCGCTTAGGTGTTCTTCTGTATTTAAAATATTCAGAATACAGATAAAAGAATGTTAATTCTTTTTTTCCATTTTTTTGCATCCTTAGCAGAGCAAAGTACTTACTGCTGTGTTTCTTCTTGATACAACTGGTGAGTGAGTCAACTAGGGGAGGTGCATCTCTGGACCTGTTGTTTGTGAGCAGAGAACGCCTTGTGGGAGATGTGATGGTTGAAAAGTGCCTAGGGTGTAGCAGTCATGAGATTATAGACTTCTGAGATCTAGGAGAAGTAAGGATTTGGGTCAGTAGAACGGCCACCTTGGTCTTCTGGAGGACAGACTGACTGGTTGGTGAAGTTCCACAGGAGACAGTCTTTAAGGGCAAAGGAGACCAAGAGGGCTGGATGCTCTTTAGAAAGGAATTCCTGGTGGTGAAAGAGCAGGCTGTCTGTGTGCCAAAAAATGAGCTGGCAGCGGGGAGAAAACCAGCTTGGCTGAGCAGAGAGATAGAGGTGGTTGTCAGAAAAAAGAGGAAAGTAAATGAACTTTGGAAGAAGGGACAGGCATCTTGGAAGGACTGCAGGGATGAAGTGAGATTATGTAGAGAAAAAATCAGAAAGGCTAAAGCCCCACCAGAACTTAGATCAACCAATTCTGTGAAAGATAATTAAAAAAAAAATCTTTCTACAAATATATCACCAACAAAAGGATGGCCGAGGAGAATCTCCATCCTTTACTGGGCACAGGGGGGACATTAGTTATGAAGGATGTGGATAAGGCTAAAGTACTTAATACCTTCTTTGCCTCAGTCTTTAATAGCAAGGCAAGATGTTCTCTGGGTACTCAGCCCCACAAGCCAGAAGACAGGGAGGGAGAACAGAACAAAGGTCCAATGGTTCATGAGGAAATGCTTAAAGACCTGCTTAGACAACGAGACATTCACAGGTCTGTGGGGCCAGATGGGATCCACCCAAGGGTATTAAGGGAGTGATGAAAGGGAGCTTGCCAACCCCCTTTCCATCATATCCCAGAAGTCCTGGCTGTCTGGGGAAGTTCCACTTGATTGGAGGTTGGCAGATGTTGCACCCATTTACAAGAAGGGCTGGAGAGAGACTCCAGGAAACTAGAGACCTGTCAGTCTGACCTCTGTGCCAAGGAAGATCACGGAACAGGTCATCTTGAGTGCTAACACACAGCACACACAAGACAAGAAGGTGATCAGGCCCAGTCAGCATGGGTTTATGAAAGGCAGGTCGTGCCAAACTTACCTAATCTCCTTCTATGACAAGGTGGCCCACTTAATGGGTGAGGGAAAGGCTGTAGATGTAGTGTACTTGGATTTCAGTAAAGCCTTTGACACTGTTTCTCACAGTATTCTACTTGAGAAACTGACTTCCACTGGCCTGAGAAAGATTAAAAACTGTCTGGATGGACGGGCCCAAAGAGTTGTGGTAAGTGGATCTAGATCCAGTTGGTGGCCAATCACAAGTGGTATCCCCCAGGGCTGAGTGTTGCATCCAGTTCTGTTCAATATCTTTATCAATGACCTGGACAAGGGGATTGAATGTACCCTTAGTAAGCCTGCAGATGACACTAAACTGGGTGAAAGTGTTGATCTGCTGGAGGGTAGAGAGGCTCTGCAAAGGAATCTCAACAGGCTGGATCGATGGGCTGAGACTGAAGAGATGAGGTTTAACAAGGCCAAGAGCAGAATTCTGCATTTGGGACACAACAGCCTCATGCAGAGCTACATGCTCGGGGAAGAGTGGCTAGAAAGCTGCCTGGTAGAAAAGACCTGGGGGTGTTGGTTCACAGCTGACTGAACATGAGCCAGCAGTGTACCCAGGTGGCCAAGAAGCCCAGTAGCATTCTTGGCTTGTATCAGAAATGGTGTGGCCAGAAGGACCAGGGAAGTGATTCTGCCCCCTAATACTCAGCATTGGTGAGGCTGCACCTTAAATACCGTGTTCAGTTTTGGGCCCCACTCTGTGAGAAAGGCATTGAAGTCCTGGTGTGCATCCAGACAAGGGCTGTGAAGCTCTAGAAGGGGCTGGAGAACAAGTCTTATTAGGAGCAGCTGAGGGAACTGGAGTTGCATAGCCTTGAGAAGAGGAGGCTGAGGGGAGACCTTATCTATCTACAACTGCCTGAAAGGAGGTTGTTAGAGGTGGGTGTTGGTCTCTTTGCCCAAGTGATAGGTAATAGGATGAGAGGGAATCGCCTCAAGCTATTCCAGGGAGGGTTCAGCTTGGACATTAGGAAAAACATTTTCATGGAAAGGATTATCAAGCACTGGAACAGGCTGCCCAAGCAGGTGATTGAGTCACCATCCCTGGAGGTATTTAATAGATGGATAGATTAAGTGCTTAGAGATATGTTTTAGTAGTGGACAGGTGCGGTTGGACTGGATGATCTCAAAGGCCTTCTCCAACCTAGGGATGTAGGGATTCTGTGATTCTATGATTTCTAAACTGTCCGGAAAATTCCTTTCTGACGCTTGTGTTTTGGAATTCTGAACGTCTGAGAACAGAGATGGAAAATTGGAGTGTTCAAATGGAGAAAAATCAGCTCTTACTTTACTTCCCCTTGAAAAATTAAAACTGCAGAAGCATTAAAGCATTTGAAAGCATTTGCTGGTGTGCAGTTACACAAACTGTCCTAAATTAACTGGTGTCAACTAAGCAGTGACCTGTGAGTGTGTCACAGTGTTTTTTCTGGATGTGCTGTGTTTGAGATTCTCCTTGTTAGCCAAGGTGAGGGACACTGTTGTCCCTGATACTTGGAGTTTGTCAGTGTGTATTCTGAAAGACTAGAAATGATTGGATGAACCCATTCCCCCTAGCAAAGAGTGCCAGCCTAATAGGTTTTCTCTCATGCCAGTATGTATGTCTGTGAAGCGTGACTGACTTCCGTAATTCAGGGCTGTCCTGACTTCTTCCTAAAACTCTGTTAAGTGGTCTAATGCACATGCACCTGTCTATCTCATTCCTAGTGTGTTATTTAGTTTCCTACAGCATTCATTATTAATATTCGATAGTCATAAGAGCATACTGTGCTGCTGATCTAAACAAATTGGGCACAAAGCGAGTTAGCTTATTATAGGACTACTCGTGTGTGATTGCATATGACTGGCCCTTTTTTGAATGTGTGCCCCATTTCTTTATATTAGTGAAGCTTCTATCGTGTGGAAATAGATTTGTAGAAGAAAATCAGTAGTTCTGAGCCAAGATCTGTGTGTGAATCTGGGCACAGCTTCAGCCCAAAATGATAATGGCTAAGCTTACAAACTGTCAGCATGGTTCCCAGCTGCTTTTTTTAACAGGCACTATTTAAGAAGTGAGTTGGCCATATCACTTTTAATTATACTAATGCGAACCCCAGGTTCATTGCAGGAGCAGGACGTAACTGTGGCAGTTTGGTTTCTTTCAGTGGGGTGATAATCATGGTTTAGTTTTACTCCCTGCACATTAGAGACTTTTTTCCCTGTGAGAATAATTTGGTAAATGTATCATTACATCTGGTAGTAATCCATAGGTATTTAAGCCTTACAGGGCGATGTCGCTATTCTAGTACTAAGGAGCTGTGATACAGAGTTTACAAAATGCTAGAACTAAAAGTTTTCAGGGCAATAGGCACGATACTCAGTTTGCTCTCCTGTCCCATATACCCATGTTCCCTGTGCTCATCCGTGATAACCGGGGATAGTCTCTGCCATCCCTCTGGCAGCGCACTCACTGGGGTTGCTTCATTCAAGGCAGCAAAGTACTTAGCAGATTGGATGCTGATTTTAGAAATATCAGGATACAAATTACATCTGAACTGTCTTGGTATTTTACTGTTCAGTGCCAGATGTAGGGCAGTGAAGGACAGAAATGCACTGTCTGTACTGACCTGTAGGGGACAAATAACTCTTAGCCACCCCTTGGATGGGGCTCACAGCAGCACTGTGGAAGGAGGCGACCTGTGCTGCTTTCCTCCGGGTGCTGGATCTGACCACAGGCAGGTCTCATGGCTTTCACTGCAGACCCTATGCTGGAAAAAGGATAGGATGGTGTGCAAATCTAGCATAATTGAAATTACCTTGGCAGAGTTATAAAGGAAAAACTAGTCTGAATCATAAGAGAGGCAGCAGGCATTAGAAGCATGGATATTTTTGCCAGGTAGTTATTTTTGGGAGAGCGAATCATTACTTTTGAAGCCATCTGTCTGAATTGCAGTAAGACTCACCGTCGCTGATCAAGACTGTTAAATAATTAAATAGTAGTGTTCAAATGAGTATCTGTACCTTGCTTTCATCTAGTTTACTTGGTTCTGATGTTTGACAAGTACCTGTCTGCTGTCTTGGAGCTGTGAAGGCGGCTGATTATACCCACGCTGCTGGCCTACTTTCAAGGAATTCATGCAGTCAGAAACCTGATTATTTTATCAACCTAGCAGTCCTAAAATGTGCTGTGATGAAAATTTACTTGAACTCCCTACAGTTTTCATGCTGCCTGTGGTAAAACTGAAGTACGTCTCCCTCAGCTGAGAGCTGTTGGTTGAGCTTAACTCCTTTTACAGGAGCAGCGAGAGCTCCTGACCCATGCTGATCTGCCGAGATTCCTTTGGCTCTGCAGCACAATGGCACAGCAGCTGAGGAGGGCTGGCTAGGCCCCCTCCGTCTGCCGAAAGGGTAGGTAGGCTCCAGCCATTGCTGCGCTGCTGGCTTGCAAGGTAAACACTGCGTGACCTATAAGCCAGCCAGTCAACTTGCATGTGGCCTTATTAGGCAAGCTACGGCAGCGGTGTCTGGGGACAGAACAAGCTGCATGGTGGTGGAGAGTGCGCAGCCCAGAACAGATCCAGCCCAGACCCCAGGAGATATGACCCAGTACTGCAGAGCTAACAGCGTGCTGCCAGGGAGCTACTGCTGTCTGAGCACAGCTGTCAGACATCAAGTATTATTCTAGAGATGGTTTTAAAAAAGAAAATAAATCCTTCCCTGTAAATGTTAATAATCGTAGTTCTTTTTCCTGATATATTTCCCATATACTTGGTTATAACCTTAGGGCACCAATTTACACTGTCGTTCCTTATACATGAATGTTTAGCAGTGGCCTTTGCTGAGTGTGTTTTCATTGCTTGGGCTGCCTGATTTCAGAGACATACCTGAACAGACAAATGACTTTTTTGTTTGTAAGATTTAAGGACTAATTTCTTCTCCCTTGTGCAGTTTTATGCCCTTTATTGGAAGACTGACTGTTACTTGCTGAAGGAGGGATCCTGCTCCTAGGAGAAGGGGAATATTGGCACCCGCTGCCTATGTGCAAATATGACTTAACTACATTGCCTCATACATAGTTAATTATTGCTTCAAGGCAGCCTTAAAAAATAAAAGAAATAAATAAGTAAAAAACCAAACCAAAAGTATCTGTCCATTGATTTATACAAGTACAGAACAGACAAGTGCTGTGTGAGCTCTCCTGTGCAGCTTTCAGAAAGTTCTTCTAATGTGACCTATGAGTAACTTGCTATTGGTGATTGATACCCTCGTGGGCACTAAGCATGTTTGTGATATTTGCAGGGGACTAGTGAGTTTGTGAAGGCAATAATGAGTAAAGCCCATGGCTGCTATGAATTTAAACCAGGTCTCTAGAGAACAGACTCTAGAACTGCAGAATCACTGTGCTAACCAGACTTTCTTTCCTTGTGAATTTTTGCTTAGCCATACTGGATGCAAATGAAGCCCGGTACATGTGCTTATTCATAGTGATGTTATTTTCAGCGACAGCACTTGTAGTTGAGCTGTCCTACCTTGACCATCAGCTCTTGAATAAAACACATGCTTTTTCTTCCTTTTACTAAATATTTAATTTTCTGAGAAAGCGTTGCAGCATGCTGTAATAGGATGGGATCTGCAGTCATGTATTTGTTGTCTGCCTGAGGCATGTAAATGACAGTTACCTTTCAAGGTAAGCTTGCAGGGTTATGATGTGGCCTGCAAAATGTCACATAGCAGTGGTAAACAAAATCAATGTTTACCTTAGATGACTATCAAGAAGAGCTAAAGAACTTTGTTATAAATTCTTCCCTGTGGTATGTGAGCCTCTCTGCTCCCTTATTGGGCTTTTACATGCATGCAGAGATAACAGCGCGGAGATGTTCGGGAGCAGCCAGGAGAAAGCTCAGTGGCACAGCTATGCTTTTTGTGTCACTTCAGTTCACAGGGACAGTTCCAGGCTAGGAGATGGCCTTGTGCTGGTTGAATTGTACTTGAGCAGAAAAGTTTTCCAGAGACTGAGAAGAGTAGCAGAAGATGGGGCAGACACCCTAGAAATCCTGGCCACTTGTTTGGAGGCAGGAGTTTTGCAGGTGGTTTCTCTCAACAGCAGCTTACGCCCTTGGTCATTGCAGCAGCAAGGCTCTCCTTACTGCAGTAGTAAAGAAACTACTGCTTGTGTCCTGTCTTCTGTGAAGGTTACCCATAGAGCTGTGGTTAACCCTCTGCCTTCACATCATGAACTGCAGCTACTGTACAGTGGTCCATGGTGTGTAATGCTCTCAGGTATTGTTTTGCTAGGTAAAACCCCATCTTTCCTTGAGCTGTTTAATCATATAAATTGTACATACTAAGGGAAATAAGTTCCTGCCTTATTCCTTATTTCCAGCTGTCTGCTTGGTCTGTGCCTAATCCTGGCCCTTTGCACTCCTCTTCTGTTACTGTTTCAGGTCCACAGACAAATTGATCTGACTCAATTCAGATAATGTGTCTCACTGGCATATTGGATGACCACATGTGAGAGAGTTGTGTGACCTTTGAACTTACTTTAAGGAGCTAGTCTAGACTGATCCTACTCCTAAAGAGGAAAACCTTGAAGATCTTAATTATGTTACAGTCTCGCCATGCAGTTTTGTGAACAGTGATACGACACGTAGGCACATCAGGGGACATTACCCTGTTATGAAAATGTGTTGCAAGATTGAAAGGTATTAGATTTAGGGTGCCTAAATTAATGACTTGAATGAGCCTTCTTCAAATCTGAGATATTAATCCAGAGACCAAAAGGCTTTTTAGAGTATGCGTGGAAAAATACCTGTTCTGCTTTTCCCAGAGTGCATGAATGCACAGTCAGTGCAAAAAGACCATGCGTATTTTTTTATCACATCTGTCATCTTGAACTTTGTCCCTTTTATGGTGCTTCCTAATCAGCTTATTTCATTTCTTTGCATGCAACTGGTTTTAAAGTACCCCACACAGGTAGTGCAATGCTAAAGTTTATCTCCAGACTTGCCCAAAATGTAACCACTAGCCAAAAATCAGGAATATTATAGCCAGGATCATTACTCAAAAACTGTTGCACAGTAGGAGTGGGGGAAAAAAAACAAAGTGAAAAGGATTAAACTTGCTTCCCACTGGAGGAATGATACCATGTCAGAAAACTTCATTCTACTTTAAAAGTCTGTACAAATGGCCTCCATTTAGGAAATAAGAATATCACAGTCCCATGTACATGGTGTTCAGATGGAAAAGAGAAGACTGACTGGCGTTGCCAACCCAGAATACACATTGTGCTTACTAGCTAGTGTACTTGAATGTGACTTGAAATGACAACTTCCTGTTAAGTTAACTTAGCAGAATTTGCTGGAGGGTGAAGGAAAAAGGAAATGAGAAAAGGGAGGGTTTCTTAGTGCCTTACTAATCACTTTTGGAAATACACACCTATGTGCCAAAACCTAGCAGAGTGTTTTGGGGCGGGGGTTATGGCCTGGAGCCTGTAAAGGGAGACCATGTGGAGTGATGGAAGAGAGTGGTCAGGTTTGATGCACTCTTCTGACATTTATTCCTGAGATCATTCACAGCATCTCAGACCTTGGTACAGCTCTCTGACTTGCTATTCTAAGCGTATTCTCTCCTTGTCCAGGAGCAGAGCAGTGGGATAAAAATCATGAGCTCCTTATACCTCTACTCATGAAGCGTGTTTGAAAATATGATTTCATTATCTTGTTTGTACAGATCATTTCAGTTTTCCATGCTGCTCAGACTCCTGTTTACCTAACTAGCATATTTGCTGAAAGTTTCTTTGCAGTCACTGTGGGTTTTCTTTCCTCTGCATTCTTGATGGTTTTTTTTTAAAAAATTGTTTTAAGCTTTATTCAAAGAGCTGTCATGGACTGCTTTGATTTTTTGTTTTTACGATAACTGCAAGTCATACCAAAGTATCTGTTTTCCTTATCACAGAGGAACACTTCTAAATATAAACTCAGAAGTGAACAAAATTCAGAAAGAAAAAAAGACTTGATCTTGGTGGGATCTGATGCCTAACTCATGAATGCCTTGGGGTTGGCAGCCCTCTTAGTTGGGAAGGGCTATGCAAGCCGTTTAAACTCCAGCTTTGATTACAGTGATTAGTTTTGCCAGACAAAAGGAAGTTTTTTGCCTTCTCTTCCTGTGGGATGCTTCAGAACAACATTTAGCTGCCAGCTGGTCTTTCATGAGCAGTCTCAGATTTGACATGTATGAGTGCTTAACCTCTAGCTCTTCGCCCAGATGACAGCAAACTTAACTTCCAGCTGGGCTGCCTCCCTCTCTAACTGCTGGACTGTTGTTCTCTTTTTGTTTGCTTATGTTGGAAGCTGCTAATGCTCAGGAATTAGTGATGGCAGAGAAGGACAAGAACATTACTACTAATTCGTTACACAGCCTTGATAACATAGTTTGGCTGAGCATATTTCTAGGTCCTCGAGACTGGATCACTTCGATGGACAAAATACCCCCCATCCTTCCCTCATTATATATTTGGAGATGGAGTTATTTTCTTCTGGGAAAGACTTGCTCTTAAACCCACTGTTACCAAACAAGCAGCAAAAAACCTAATTCTGTGACTTCCTTTCGTTATGAAACTGCTTGACCCTGCTGATATACTGTTTTTAACAAAGTATCTTCTCCACTGCCAAAACAGGTTAAGAGTCAACAAAGAGACCTGTCTTGCAGTAGGAGATGCCTTTTTGATGGAAAGGAGAAAGCAAGGTTGTCGGTTACATGAAGTTATATCTTCCCAGTGATCTGTGTGAACTGCATAGCATTAGTGTAAAATTCTAAGACTCCAGCATCTCTTGACCTTAAGAGTTTTAAGAGTGGAAGGAATGTTGACACACAATCCTCATCTTGAAGTGAAAATGAATGAACTCTGAGGTCAGAGATTCTGGTCAGTAGCACAATTTTAGTTTTAACAACAGTGACATTAATGTGAACTCATAGATATGCACACAGCCATGACTGGTGATCACCTTCCAACCCAACTTGAAGAGAGATTGAAGCCGCACTCTAGACTATTGCTGGGGTTTTTTATGGAAAACGTTGATACAGAATGGCCCTTTACTGGATATTTTGCTTTCCCCTGTAATAATTCTCTTTGCTTCCATGAGATGTCCTATGTATTCTTGACCTGCCAGCCATAAATAGTAGAGAAAGAAGTTCTACTTATACCAAACCCTATCACAAGTATTCCTCCCCAGCTGGTAGCCAGAGCTGTTGAAGAAACTGGCCTCTTTCTGTGAGTACAATTTGAACAGTACAAGCATGAACCTCTTTAAAATACATGCTTTTGTGAATGGCACTCTAGAGTATTTCTGTCTTTTTGTAGTTACGCTTGCTTTACCTTCTGGACCTTGATCACCAGAAGGATGCTGAGGACAAAATGTTGACAATGAAGGCAGAGAAATGCGGGAGCCTGTCCCCTCCCACCACGAATACAAACACACCTCTGCCTTTCTGTCATACAGGACATTGCTAGACACTGAGATGACAGTAAAGCTAAGGTTACCTCCTTTGTTAGCCAGAAGGGTTAATCCCTTTCCTGATGATAAGATCCCACGCCTTTTTCTTTGTTCTGGCACCTTCTGAAAAGCATACTCAGCAAAAATAAAGGAGTATATTTACTACCAATTTAGTCATCTGACTGGGTCACTAGGAAAGCAGAACCTAGCAGAGGTCCCACAGAGAGAAAATGGTAGGATTGTTTGTCTTGGCAACTGAGAGCTATTGCATGAGCACAACTATCAGGTCTGACTTTTCCTTCTACCTTGATAATGACTGCAGCCACGAGTGTTATTTAGCTGCACTTTATGAGAAACAATTCCCTTCCTGTGTACCAGATGAGTTACAGACGTGTAAAAAATGGTCTATTCTCATGATCAGGTAAGCAGTCCTGACATAAGTAGGGTTTGGAAAGAAGTGCCCTTTACAGAACTAGATGTCTCTTTTATTGATATACTCACACAGATACTGGTGCAGAATATCCCCACTAGCTATTACGAACAGTTTCTTTATTATTTCTACACAGTCTCGTTTTTTGTATTTTAAGCACACCTGCAGTTATGTCTAGGCTATAAAGCGGGTTTTCAGGTTAATGGCAATTTTGGACCAGCGTCAACAGATTACTTTTTTTGTTACTGCTTTTGTATGTATGAGGCTCAAGTACATGTAAGCCTTCACAACTGGTCAGGAGAGCACAGTAGTGTTCAGTTTGTGTTCTGTAGATAGCGCTGTGAAATAGTTGGAATTAAACATGAGAGCCAGTAAGATTACAGGCAAAGAAAAAAATGTAGTACAGACCATTAAATACTTCTGAACAGAGGATAATACTTGGTGACTTAGAGACTTCAAGGCTGTGTGTTCCATGTGTTGGGTGACTCATTCCAGGGAGCTGTGCACTGTTGAAAGATCAGCTAGTAAAAGGTGCTTTGGTTAATGTGAGACCAACATTATTCACATTTTAAAATAATTAAATGAATACAAATAGCAGGGGAATTAGACAAGATGGAGCATATACTCTTCTACCCATTGCAAGAGCTTGTTAACATAAAAAACAGTGTTTAGATGACTTAGGCTAAATACAACTTTATGGTGAAACAACAGAAATTAATAGGGTTTTGATAGATTATATTTTTCACTTGAGGTTAAGCAGTCTCTTTCACTGCATCATTGCTTATATTTTGTCTATACAAAGAAGTTCCCAGCATGGATCGAGGTCCTTTTGTACCATCTTCTTAAAACCAAGTAAGAAAAGCTAAGAACTTCAGTTTCTAAACTACCACAGTCCTAACAACCCCAGCCTTGTGATGAGTTTTCTACTAATAATAGTTGAAATCTTCTTGAAGGGAAGAAGTCTGCAGGGGGAAAGCTAATAGTCAGTTTCTGCCTTTGGTTGGATGGGGTTAGGTATGTGGACCTGCTTCAGTCACATATTTAATGCTTCTTTCTGTGTGTTACATGATCAGGTAGTTCATTGTGGAGGACTGAGCCAGGGTTATTGCACCATTTTCAATAAATACTTCCAGACTTTCAAAATGAACTACAAAGCGTTCCTGCTCTTCAATCCAAAATCCATCATATCTGCTTAATACAAAAATATGGTAGCTAGACAGTACTTTTGTGCAATTTTACACCTTCTGTCTCAAATTAAAATATTTGGAGCTATGGTGTCTGTTCTTAAATCCCCACCCCCACCAGTAATTTTGCTCATATGTTATCCATAAATCTTGTCTGTTTTAAGTGTTCCAACTAATAGTTAGGCAAAACATTTTAACATAATGATACGATTAACAGACAGCATTTTTTGGCAGCCTGGGTTCTGTCTTATTAAGCAAGCAGTTTATCCTAATTAGAGATATGAAGGAATTATTTCTCCTCTTGGAGGTTTTTTGGGGGTTTTTTTTGGTTTTTGGGTTTTTTTGTTTTTTTTGAGAATATAGAGCTTCTGCATTCATTTTGCAGGAATATAATGTGTGATTTGGCTAGGTCTTTGAAGTGGTAGTATTATAAATCTCCCAATCACAGTTCCCCAATCTGTTTTAGCATTCATGTGCCTAATTTCTGTTTGTAATCTGATTACTGGCTTGAGCTGCTCCAGCTTGCAGCCTATTGCTATGCATTTACTGTACTCCCTGGGACGCGATAGCCTGACAGCTCCAGTCCTGTGCTATGAAAAATCTCCACACGATATTGCTAAGACAGGCCTAGGGCTGTGGCTGCTTGGGAATTAGCTGCTATTGTAGTTTCTCTTTGCTGAATCCTTTGTTTGTGCAACCATGTTCAGAAATCCTTGGATCTCCAGCTATTTGGGAAATGTTAAATACCCTGAGGAGCAAGGTAAGAGTTCCAAGTAGATAGCAGAAAATGCAGTTCATTTATCTGTGTGTAATCTCTCTCATATATATGTGTGCATGTGTAAATATTGTTTGACAGGCTTTTCTGCAGCTGCATGAGCTATTTTAGCAATTGGTAAGTGGTTAGTCACCTAGGCTATTTCATTATTTCCTAAAGGACACTTTTGAAAGATCCGATTAGATGGATCTTTTAATTAGCTTAGCTTGCTACTGACTTAGGGCCTTTAAATATACTAAGTACTACTGGAAGGTAGTAGTGTCTACTTTATATATTTATTTTTTTAATTCAGTGGTTATAGTTCCCTATGTATTAAACTATGGATAGTGGGTTTACCTGGAAGTTTGTACCTAAGTAGGGGGAGAGGACCTAGGTTGAACAAATGGTTAAACTTGAGAGGGAGTTCGATTTACACTTCAGTAAATATACTCTTAAATAAAAATATTTTAAATTGTTTTAATGTGCTTATAAGCACATTCAGAATTCTTCAGTGAAAGAAGGAACAAAATGCTGTTGCAAAGATTTTCCTTGTGTGTGGCAGGTACTTTGAGGTTGGGGGGGGTTCTTTAAATTAACCATTGAATTAAGATAAGACTGTGTTAAACTGATGTTTCTCTTGGGGGCATATTTATTTGCTTTTAAAGCAGATTTGCTTTATCTTTTTTCCTGTGTTTGTTTTTAATTTTAAGACTTCCATATTGTAGTAAATAAGTTTTATTGGACTTTAATCCTCCCACATGGGGTTTATTTGAACAGGAGGACATACATAAAATCTTAAAACTGTATAACAGAATTTAATTGCATGGTTGGGGCTTTATTTTAGGAGGGCGGGGGTGGGCAGTTCGTGAAGAAAGGAGCTTCTCCCTGTGAAATGCAGTAAAGCTTTAAGATGTTGTTGAGGCATGAATGTATTGTTGAGGCATGAATGTATTGTTGAGGCATGAATGTATTAATGTTGCTGAATGTGTTTAATGGATAGCAAGAGTCAGAATTGCTTGTGTCCCCCCTGCCCCTTAGCAGCCCTTCTCCCTCCATCCTCCCAGCAAAGCAATGAAAACTTTCTTCCCTTCTCATATACCGTCTCCAGTTTTGGCTAGGGTAGGGAGAATTTCTCTGTGGTCTACTTGTGGTTTTCATGGTGGACAGCTGTTCTAGTGCCAAAAGCTGTAGGATGGGTTATATCCTGTTAGAACAGCCATAAATTTAAGATAGGACTGGTTCTGATTAGCTAAGCTGATGCTGAGCTGGGCTTTTTAAGTTACTGCATAGTCTACTCACAGTAATGTAAATCTGGACGTTTTAGAGGATAGTTATGGCACGGAGTGTTCTTTTTAATGCTATATTGTAAAATTTAATTATTTATATACCATTCATACTGTCTTTCTTATAATACTCTGGTTCAATTTAACAAGATGGTTTCTGTGTAATCTGTGTGCTTTAACTCTTCATTTATTTGGAAGGAGAAAATGAATGTTAACAAAAACAGGAAAAAGTTGCCTGTTAAAACTGAAGAATGCTGTTAGCAAAGCTGCTTGAAATCTGCAGTGACTTGTAGCAGATGCCTAAAAAATGTGGGTTTGCACATTCTGAGCCTCTTTCTCAGGCTTTTTAAATGGTCTTTTTTATTTTCTTTTTTTAAACTTTGTTGTTGTTATGGCAGAAAGAAGTGGGAGACAGGAGGAGGGTGAAGAGTTTTGAAAGGCATAGAGAAAAGACACATTCTTTAAATTAAAATCCATGTTGTTAGCTATAATAGGTTTCATTAAACCCTTTCTGCAAAAATAAGAAGCTTCTTACCTACATTTTTAAATATTTATTATAAACAAAAAATATTCTTTATACCAGTTAGCTCTTCTCTGAAATAGTTAAGTCTCAACTCTGAGGCAGAGTGAAAGTGATGTTGCTGTTTTTGAATTTTTCTAATGTCCAGGTTGTGTAATATACAGATCTGTCTTTGAAAAATAAAATGAACACTTAATCAGCAACCAGGTTTTCATTAATTCATGGTCTTGGGGTGGTTGACTTAATACAGATGGGGACAGAAGGCAATTTTCCCATTGGGATTAAATTATTAGTAGCTTCACATGTTTTTTAAGAGCAGTCACTGACCAGGTGCTCTCCTGCTTCCTGGCTTGCAGTTCTCTAGGGTCTCTTAATAGCATCCTCACTGCTGGATAGAGGGAAATGGTACTTGTAGCACAGGTACCCCTTGCCAGTGGTCGCTGTTTAGGCTCTCTGATCATGCTCATTACTGCAGAAACTAAAAAGTTAAATCTAGGGTGGAAAGTGAGGAATTTGCCCATTGCTTGCTATGGTCCACAAAGGTTTGGGAACTAGTGGTTTTACATACTTTTTGAAGATAAGGCTGCATCTGCCACAGTTTTACTTTCAGGGTAAACAAGTGTTCCTTTTTGAACGGAAGCATGTTCTAAGGCTATTCAGAGGGGAAAAAAAAAAAAAAAAGAAAGAAACCTTCCAAACAATAGGCAACCTTCAGAAATACTTCTGCCATGGATGGTGTAATACTGTGTTGCAACAGATCCTCAGCTGGGCATCTCTGACTTCTGCAGTGAATATGCAGTTTTTGTAGTATTGCTAGGCTGCAGCCAAAAAAGCTCTTGCTGCTTTCAGCATTTCTCATTTGCAGTGCTTCATAAACATGTCTACCATCCATTTATAAGCTGGGAAACTGAGTCAGGGAGCTTAAATTATAGCCCCAGGCTGCAGTGTTACAACAAGAATTAGAACATGGCAGTTCTATATAGTTTTAATGCTTTCTTATACTTTTACTGTCTGTACTCAGTTTTGCAAAGCTTTGGTTTATCACCATCTTGGGTGTGAGAGCTTATGCTCCTTTGACTAGATAGAAGGCCTTTGTACAGTCTTTTCCAGTGGAAAAGAACTATGATTGGAGACTATAACCTAGTTTCCTAAAAGTTTGCTGTTTATTAAAGCATCTTCACTATCGTGTGGTTTTTTTTCGTTACACAGATTTTGACAAAGAACACGCAATCAGATTTAAGCCTTCACGACTGCTTCAAAGGAAGAGAGCGTTGAGGTAATGTCAAGTTTTTCTTGCCCAGTGAAGATGACTGGTTTTATGATTGCAACTTGCTGTCATTGTTCGAATCTACGTTTATTCTTTTGTCAGGGAAAATGATTATTGGTCCTCTCACAGGACCAACCTTTGACATGAAACAGATACTCTGAGTAGGTATTGAAACCACCAGCTGCCCCCTAAGCAACATGAAAATTTATAGCTGGCATTGCAAAGGAGAGAGTCCCACTCTGCACTGAACCTCCTGTCACTGACTTTTCCTTGCATGGCATGGACACAGTACAGACGTATAGCAAAGCAGTGTGGAAAACTGTACTTTTTGCTAAAGAAGGTGGCTGAAGTAGGTGAATGAATTATACAACCATGCAGAGAGCTTTGTCAGCACGTGTGGGGGTGACACGGCTGAGATGAATGGAGAGGTGATGTTGCTGCTTCCTTGCAGGACTGTCCTGCCTTCTGCGTACTATCTTAGGGTATAATTCCATAAGACTGAGTAAGGGAATACAATTACACTTAAACAAGGTGGATGGTCATGTTCCCTTACTCTTCCCATCCTCACTCCAACTGTTTGTGGACATCCACCTTTGTGCTTGCTGGATTCATTCATAATGGCACAGAGAGGAGATCAAGGAGTTGGGAACCAACTGTTGCACCAGCAGCCGACTGTTTTGTGGGCTCAACTGCAGAGGAATCAGTCAACCTTAGGCAGCCAGGCTGTCATTTGCAAGCATCTTTTCAGTCAATTCACAGCTTCTGGAGCACATCTGATTCCCTACCACATTAGAATAGAATAGATCACAGAGTGGTTTGGGTTGGAAGGGACCTTAAAGATCCTGTAGTTCCAAGCCCCTTGCAATGGTCAGGGACACCTCAGACTAGACCAGGCTGCTCAAGGCCCCATCCAGCCTGGCCTTGAGCACTTCCAGGCAGGTACCATCCACAATTTCCCTGGGGAACCTGTGCCAGCGGCTCACCACACTCATTGTGAAGAAGTTTTTCCTAAAGAAGAAATGTTGTTTCTTAGGTTCTGTAGAGAGATGGTGTAGAAGATGCATTGGTTATGGGAGACAGGTAGGAAAGCAGAAAAGAGGGAGTAGAGAAGATTGTGACCATAGAAGGGAGCTTTGATACCTTAGAGTCCAGAGAAGAAAATTCTCCTTGAGGTGGAGAAAGACAAATGCCAAGCACCTAGCTAGCATGTATAAAAGTGAAGTTTCATGCAGTTTTTCAGAAAAACACAGTATATCCTGAAACCTGAATCTAGATGGCAGGACAGTGCTACCAGTGGCATTTGGATCAAAATTTTACTTGCTTTTGGGCTTGTATCTAGGTTAATGGGACAGCTATTTAGGAAATGTGTGGTGCTGCTGCTGAGGCAGATGAGATTTTCAACTGAGTCCCTGATGTATAGAAGCAGCCCACGCTTACTTTGGAAGTTGCAAGAGCAGTATAACTGCTCAGACTGTCAAATACTCTACTAATGTCGTGTTACATGTTGTTGGTAAAGAAAACCTTCAAGCTTGCAAAATATTGTTGCCTGTGTTTTGATAGGAATCGTATGAATTACTGAACATTGAGGAGTATAATGAGGTTGTTGGCAGCCTGAGGTCAAACCACACACAAATCCTGCGTGAAACAAACTTGTGGGAATTCGTGCTGTTGGTTGTATTTCTTGAACCATTATCACAGTGTATGTTTCAGGCAAGCAAAGGATGAGAAGTTTCTTTTTCAGTATTCAGGCTTGACAGGGACTTTAAGAAGAAAGAATTCTTGAAAACTTCTAAAGTTGTTTTTTTCATTTAGAGATACTCAAGTATGCTTTAAATTATTTTAATAATGAGTGTGCATAGCCTAGCTGTTAAGTACAGAAACTCCTGGTGCTGCTGCTGCACAGAATCTGCACCTAGATATATAGCATGGCTTGAGAAATTAAGAAGAGCAAAGTTGAGTAGGTGTAGTTATGATATTTCTAGAACAGGGTTGTGGATGAGATAGAATGGACAATATACTTGCCAATCCAAGTCTGACTATCTGCCTCCACTTAAGCAATTAAATTGATGCTGTAACCAGTTCTCTAGCAGAGAAACCATTAAAATGGAGAGACATATGGATAAATCCTTTTGAGGAAAAAGGAAATCTTGTTGAGTTACTTATGAATGTATTTTTTTAAAAAACCCTATGAGTAGTGTCCTGTAATTTTTTTAATTGTGATTATTATTTCACTATTTGGAATAGCTTTAACATCATTCTGACTCAACTCAGATTCCTAATGAATGTTCTTATTGAATACTGTGACATCCTAAATGTGCCTGCTTGCATTTTAGAACTAATTTTATAAATCTATCTATAAATACCCAGTTATTTGGCCTGATTATATCATCTTCAGAGCAGTGCCCTTTCTCTGAATTCTCTGTGCAGGTGAAAACAATGTACCTGATATATTCATTAGAAATACTTCGTGTTTTTAATGTGCAGATATTTAAAGCAAGCAATGCCACCTGCAGCTTTGCAACAGAATTTCTTTAAAATCCTCCAATGTGGATAAAGTGTCCAGTGTATGGTAATAGTTAATAACTTAAAAATAAGCAAGTAAATAAGTTTTGACAATCTGAAAAGAGGGAAATGGAAAATGAGGGCATAAGAGCAGCTGAAAGGACTTATCCAAAACAGATAACGTGTGGTGCCATGTAAACCAGCGAGGGTTAAACTCAAGTAGTTTGTGGTTATTAAAAGAATATTAATGAAATCTGCCAGTGAGCAAAGGAGGAGGGAGCTCACATACAGGAAGGGAAGATTGGATGACCTTGAAGAGGAATAGAAAAGGGATGTAATATAATAATACTAAGTGCACAGTTGTGCATTGGGGGCTGATAGTTTTTTCTGTCACTTTGGACTGATGAAAGTAAACCCTTAGCTTATTTGTTTCTCACGGAAGATGGAGCAACCAATATAGTGTAAATGTAAAAGGCCACATGTGTTGTAGAACCTGGCATTCATCTGGCTAGTCATATAATAATGCTTTCTCTATTAACATTCCTAGTTTTATAAGACACTGGTAAGACCCAGGTCATAGAATCAAGACAATATGCACAATAGACCATATACAAAATAGATGAAGTAAAACTGGAATAGGTAGAAGACATTTTTACAGACAGTCTCTGAAACTGAGAACCTGTATTGAGGAAGCTGAGTAGATATGCAAAACTTCTGCTAAGAGAAATAAGGAAGGTAACCAACAACACTTGCACGTAAATACATGGATGGAAAGTGAGTGAAAGACATTTAGGCTGATTTTAGAGAGCCTCTGGCTTCACAGTCCCTGGAACTCCCTGGCGACTGGAGGAGGGGGCAGGATGGAACATAACTAGTTTACCATACTTAAGTCTGCTGAGGATGCCCAAGCAATAATACCGTTCCTTTTAGCAACAGTAGGCTGGTGCCAGTCCTGTTTCTGTATGATATTACCTTTGAAATTTGTGTGGGTCTGAGACATAGTCAAGGATATTGGTGCAGAGTCATTCTAAACAAGGATTTCACTGTATGAGTGAATGCTTTTCTGTACAGTCCGATTTTTATAGAAACTTAAGGTGCTGCATTGTCACAAGTATTATGGAAGCAATTGGAGATGATACTATATAAATTGTAGTTATTCAAAAGTTATGAGCTGAGTCCCTCATCACTTTTGAGACAAATCTTATAAATTTAGGATTTGATTTATAACCTTTGGACAGTATTGTTCACATTTTTCAAACTCATCCTCAGCCAAAAGGAGTAGAAGCTGATTTCAATTGGAAACTGTGAATCTCTCCACCTAGGGGTTCTCCAGAAGCTGTGTCTGTAAGAAAATAACATATTGTGAGGCTAATAGGAATCATGAGTGTTGGTAATGTGGGGTTAGGCCTATAGAAATATGCGGTTAACTGTCTGAGTGTCTGCTCGGTCTCAGATTACACATGCACTCATTTGTGTGTGGCTGCTCTATGCTGTTTTTAAATTTTATTTTGGTTTCTGTTTAGTTCCATTCAAGTGTTTTCTCCCTATAAGGATATAGTTTTCTGTAATGAAAATGCTTATTGCAGCTCTCCATCTTCTATTTTCTTGTAGAGGCAAACATTGCTTTTCTTGGCAGTACCTGGAATAATTTCTCTAAGTGCAGAGATGATTTGCAGTAAACAGTATGGTGTCTGAATGTGACACAGCCCAGTTTCTTTATTGTAATTTCAAGGGGTTTTTTCTCTCTTCAGTGACTTACAATGAAATATTATTTATAAATGATAAAGAAGCAAATATTTCTGGAGTTCATGTAAAATGTCGTTTTATGTTACAACTCTTTTCAATGAGAAATGTTTTTTTGGAGCATCGAGTACAGATTTTTTTTTTTTTTGCTATGTATTCTTTTCTAACTAAATACCACTGATGAAAGGGTATTCAGTTCTTTTATAAGGCATTAAAAACTCCCCCAAGGAAAATAACTCTCCTAAAGAAAGATTTTCCAATTGTAAGACTGTTTAATTTGTCTTATTAGAATGACAGTAAATCATGTGGCACATCACTGCCATGGCAGAATGAAGAGACTAGGATCACTGTGGGGATTTGTATCTGTTACATCTGTGTACACAGTTTACTAAAGATTTTAAGACTAGTGTAAGTTTTCTTATGCCTGGTTGGGATTGTTTAGAAGTTATACTAGCAGAATGCAGCAGTTCTCTTTCTGTTTTTAATAATTTTTTAGTAATTGGAGAGGAAAATATCACTTTGTTTACCCACAAGGAGGAACACTTCCTCCAAAAAAAGTCTCTTTAGACAGTATCTACTTTAGATGATTACAACACCTACATTTTACAGGTGAAATTTGTATGTTTTATGAACATACTTCAAGAAATATTGTGTTTCCTTTGAATGGGCATTTTTGCTGTTTTGAGAAGACAAGGTATAAAACTAAATGATCAACTGCTTATGTTAGTGCATTATGAGCCACATCCAGAGGTTAGTGCTATAACAACAACAGGATAGTCATGAAGAAGGCTTCTATGTGGAGTGCATATACCGTGCTGCATTTGATGAAGTATGTTTTAATATTTATGGAGAATCATTCAGTATAGAATGCTTCAAATGTAATTGCTAGTAGAGCATTTTGAAGGCTGTCTCCAGTCACTAATTTAATGCAAAATGTATCACAGTTGATTCCAAACAAGTTTTAAATTATGTTAGGCTTGGCTTTGTGACTTTCTTGGTCTTGTTCCTTGTTTTGTTCTTGTGGAAAATATTTTCCTTGGTATCTTTGTTAGACTATCTTGCAGTAAATTGATTATATCTCAGAGTTATTTGATTTGTAGCAGAAGCATCTACATTTCTGTAAACCAGATGTTGCTTTTAGTTTTCAGAAGGAATTCTCATTTGAAGATAAAGAAGAACTTGCAAACAGCACAAAGGATATTGATGCTAATCTCTTAGCAGTACTTCCAAAAGGTAAGTGAGAGATGCATTATGAACACAAGTGGCAATTTAGCAGTATGTGAAGTTTAGTCTGTTCAAATGCAAAGTTAGAGTCATTTGGGCACAGATGTTTTGTAAGTAAGTTTTCTTTTTCCTGTAATGTATGCATGAAACATGAGACGAACCACAGTGCTCTTTTACAAGTCCTTGTAAATCTCTGCTTCATAAAATTGAGCTTTGTTTACCTAGTTTTCCATGGATTCAGAAGTGAAATTCAAAACTTCAGAGAGGTTTCTTTGTACAGTTAGGTTGATACTGAATTCGAAGGTGTTAACTTGGCTTGTAGTCATAACTCTTTCCACTCCCTGTCACTGGTTTCTAGAATCACTATGCTTGCACAACCCGCTAACTACACACTGAACTTTAGGCTTACATGTTGAAGGACCTGCACTATGTATGGATTTATATTTTTTTTTAAAACAAACTTCTGGTTTTCAATGACTTATGAATTAAAAACAGCACTTCCATCTTTATCTTTTAGTATGTTTGGAGAAAAGGTGAGAATTAATTCTCTTGTATTACTTAGAGGAAATCACAATCTACTTGGAAATAGTTCTTGACCAGTAAAGGGTGACATTTTACTAAATGTAACAGACATAAATATGTTCCCTTCACTCAGGTATGTTATGGATCTCAGAACTTTTATTAGAACTGTGTGTATGTTCTGATGGTATTTTTACACTTCTCAAACTACAAGGCTACATGCACCAACATAAAGGAACTGTATTACTCTTTTAATATCATTTATTGCAGAGTTCCTTTATAAAGAAGTCCTTCTTCCAGCATAACACTTAGGTGATATTTAAGTGATGTGATAGCTTTTGTAATATAATCATTACAGATTATATTAGAGAGAGATTTAATTGACATGTTGATGGAATAGCAGTATACATTTATACTATACAGCCTTCCTGAGAGCACTAGTCAGCAAAGATACCTAGTCCCTCATTATTCCATGTATATAGCCTTACAATCACAACGGCCAACAAATTAATTATGGGAGCCTTGACTTGAGAAATGTTCTCTGTAAGTTACTTTTCAGTGAACTGATGTCTATTCCAAGATGTCTCTGTTTCCTGAGAAATTATTCTTGTAATAAAGGCATTATATTTGGTGTGTACCAGACTTAAGAAAGTTAGCAATGGGAGCTGAAGGCACTGCTTAAGACCAAACACATTCTGAAAGTCCAGGTTATTTATTCCACCTAGGACCTAACTTTGATATTGATGATGAACATGCTAGTGTGCACCTGATAGTGTAAACAGAAGATAAATGCTTCTTCAGCCTGGTTTGTAGACCATCATCTTTCTAGGTCAGGAGAGGATTGAGACTGATAGGCTGTTGAACACTATTGTGTTAAATTTTCCTCAAAATGAAAAAAAAAAAAAAAATATATATATATATATACGCCTGCCTTACAATGGCAATTTACCATCTGCAAAATTAAACCTCTAGCAGGGAAACTTGTGATTCAGGTCTGTTCAGACTTCAGAAGTGTATGTGCTCACTTTCTACTTGAAACTTTTGGAAGGCTTGATTTATTTCTTTTACAACTTCTGATTTTTAAAAATAAAACTTTTCACATACCCACAACTTTATCCACATTTTATCTGCTCTGCTGCTATCAAAGGGGGCTACCAGCAAATACATCTTAATATTCTGTAACAAATGTTTCTGAAAGATGTCTGAATTCTGTAAGAAACTTTCACCTTAATCTAAGGAGGGTGCACTTCAAATGTACTTTCTGTTTTTCATCTGGGAGGGGACTTGGAACAATACAGTTTTTTGCTAAATACTGGTATTATTAGGTAAATTCTGCTCAGAAAGTCTATAGTTACCAGAATTAAAATGCCTTTGGATACTCTACCTTAGAAGCTATCCTATCATAGCTTCATGCTTAACGTCCTAAAATAAAGTCTGACATTTGGGGCTGTTCTCTTTGTTGTATTGACCAACAGTGCTTACAAAATGGGTTGACATGAAGTAAGGAGATAAGGAGCTTTTACTGTGAAATTAATTGTTTTAAGCTTCTTAGTCTTTTCTTGTGTGCTGAATCAGATCTTTGTGCTACCTTTTAGGTGGAAGTGTAGTTATTCCTTAACACTGTCATGGGTATCTTTGAAATGTTGTAGTCTCTGATGGTCATGTGGAAAAACATCCCATGGGCAGATGGGAAGTCGGTACCAACATATGCAAATTGCAAACCAAAAAGAGAAATCTTATCTGACCTAAGCTTTCAAGGACCAACAAGTGTTCTTGGGAGTGAATTTTCTCCAACTGTCTTTAATGTTTTGAAGTAAAATATTTTATTCAGCAAAAACTAAGCACTGGAGTAAAGACTTTATGTGTTTTATCATCTTTTTTGGTTTTGTGTTTGGGGGATATAGGGGTGCTTCTTTTCTCCACTTGTCTAGAAAAAGAATATTGCTGTGAGTGCTTACACAATAAAGCCTTGCAGATGTTGACCAACTTAGCTGAAATTACTCTCTGGAATCTCAAGTGTGGAAAAAGTGTAAGGCAGCATAGAGTAGTCCCATGCTATTTTTGTCCCATCTTGTTTGGGAAGGTGTTAGAGAGATGCTTCATGAGGCCAGTGCTCTTTTTAGGACTGCAAAGCAGTAGTAGAATCTCTGGAACTTCAGCTAACATGTGGCAAGAGTGTGTTGAGCTAATGCTACTGGGAGTTCTTTGGATGTTCCACATTTCTTGTATGAGGACAACTTATAGTCCAGATTCCTTTTTTGGGAGGGGGGAAATAAAGGCAGCTTCAATGTATGAAGCTCTGCTCTGGAGCTTTACTAGAGCTTTGTAAAAGACCTGTTCTCTGATGATGGTTTTAGAGACTGTATAAATCAGTGTCTAGGGAAGAAAAATGATCAGGATTTGGATGGAATGTGGTTTTATTAACTGTGAGCTGTGGAGGACTTTGACGTGTCTGAAGTGGAAGAACAGTTATGGGGTTTGTTTTGAACATTTTATATATGTATAGTTAACAGATGGAACAAAAAAATGCTTCTAGCTAGAGGAACAAACTTAAACAGAAGTAGATTGGGCAGAGATGAGAACAAAGGTGAGAGGTGAGAGCAAAAAAACAAAAAATCATTTCCTTTGATGTGAATGTGAGACAAAGGTGGGTTTCACATAGGCAAGTTCTCTGTTTAATACAGTTCTACTGCTATTATAGCAGATCTTGAGTAGGCTGGACAGCAGTGGGAACTGCACATACATTGATAGAAATGTCTGTGAAAACACAATGTAAGGGCTCATCTTTGCTTTGGTATTGGTTCAGGGTGCAAATTTTTCATTACTCAAATCCAGTTCCCATCTGTCTCCAGAGGTACTTCCCTAGAATTTGCTGAATTTCAGTGGTTATCTTGCACTGTTAACAAGGTCAACAGCATAGTCTTCAATCTGCTGTGCTGCAAGTGCTGAAGTTGGCACTGTTAAGTAGCTGCCTGCTTACCTACTCTACACTGCCAGTTGAATCAAATGTGTACATATTAGATTTTTTTCATGTCATGATGACAATCTGAGCTAACCTGGTTTGAGAAATTGAAGCAGATTGCTTGAGTCTGCTTTCTGTAAAAATGTAGACAAAAGGAGTTGTTTTGGAGAGTGGCCCAGTTGATTTCTTTCCCCTGTTAATCACACATTCTCAGGAGGCAGTCATCTATAGCCTCAGACACTATATTCATAACTCAGTCATTTGTTTCTCTGAGTAGTCTTGGTCCGCATACATTCTTTGTTGCTGATCCAAGACATTTTACCTGGAATCCTAATGACTTTTCAGCACATAAGGTGGATACGACATCCAGTGTCAATAGTGTCTGTACCTCTGAGCTGTGAGCGCTTGTATTGACTATAGTGAACTTCTTGGATACGTGTCAGCTAAGCTGAAAGTCTGACTTAGCTCTGTGTGAGGAGGAAAGGGAGAGAAGGTGCATCTGACCTTTAAAAGGATGGTGTTTCAATAATATTTATCTTGCAAGTATCGCAAGCAATGAAGTCTAGTAAGGAAAAAAAGCTCATAGATTTACTTCTGCAGTGTTTGGAACAGTGTCTACTAGGCGGTTCTGACTCATTAGGCATTGCTGATGGCAATCTAAGGCTGCTAGGCTGTAGACTTCAGGTTGCTTTAGCTTCTGATCCCTGGGTCAACAGTATCAGAACCCCAGAGATGCAGTGCGTCAGAGTAGGCTCACACAGCTTTTACTGCCACATCTTAGCCAATGTAGTGATATGGAGGGGTGAAGCATGGGTGTTAGTCACACAGACATACACACACTCCAGTCCACTGCATCTTCTGGCAGCCTGGATGGTTTCTCTTCCTGGTGGTACCAAGTAACACCACACTTGTTTATGTAGCACTCACTGCTCCAGTGTGTTTTGCAAACATCACTGGTAACTGTGCACAAATGTGTATATATATAGATAGGGATTACTTCATCTATCACTCCTCCTGTTGGTTCACTGCAATTTTGTGAACTGTCACTGCTGTCTTCTAGCACATAACACCACCAAACAGTTTAGGGGGAAGGAAAGTCTTTCAAATTAAAACTACAGGCAAAAATTAGCAAAGTAGAAAGTGATTAACCATGCAGGAATATCATGAGGGTATGCAGTTATTTTCGTTCCAACCCTGAGTCATGGGAATTCATTAGATCTACTCGATATATTGGAGTGGAGGAAAGTAAAGAATAGGGGATACTGTTTCTCTTTAATCATAGCCAATACTCAACCTTTGTGTAGACAAGGTAAGCAGTAATTCCATAGTGCCTGCTTTTGAAACATGTTTTTAAAGTATGTAAACTTGACCTCAGCTGATCAAAATAAAACTTGCCCATTTTATACTAGATCTTAAAACATGCTGGGGTGCATACATTCTGACTTAGCCTGGAAGTACGTGGAGGGGAGGACTACTTGGTGTCCACACCAGTGTGCTGGATGCACTTCTGACGACATAAGCATGTAGGAAAACAAGAGGAAAATGCTTGCTCACTGACAAAAGCTATTTTAAACTTAACTTTTATTTTCTGTTCCTTCTTATTCTGAAGCCTTTTAGAAAGTTTCTGTGAGTTTCTGAAAATTTAGCAGCTTATAAACTGTTTAATTTTTTGTTTGTTTTCACAGTTTCAGAATTAAGAAAACTGTTTGAACCGAACAACCAAGATTTTTTGGAAATGAAAAGGTAAAAAAAAAAATGTAAAAGAAAACACAAAGCTTGTTTTGTTACCTCATCTTAGAAACTCTCCCATCAAGTCTTGAAGGATTCTTGATTTCACTTTTTTCACGTCCTTTTCAGAAAAGAGAGAATAGCTAGACGTTTAGAGGGAATTGAAAATGATACACAACCTATGCTTTTACAAAACTGTCCAGGGTCAGTCACACATCGTTTACTAGAGGAAGATACACCAAGGTATATGCGTGCAACTGATCCCTACAGCCCCCACTTAGGTAAGTTGTATGTATCAGTCAGTCAGTCAGTCAAGCAATTGCTGAATTAATTCATATTTACTGCCCTACCATTTGTGCAGAATGTGGATAGGAGTTTTTATAGCAAAGCTATGGTCAGAGTTATTTTTAACTTGCCGTTTAATTCTTTATTTGGAAAAGGTAGATTATCCATATTGTTTTAAACAAGAATAATTTGATATAAGACTCTTAATGAATTATAAGTAATACACATTTCTTAATCATTTATATATGCTTTTAGGGACAGAAGTGCAAAAATGTAATGTATCTGTGCAGTCACTAGTACACTTTGATTTGCAAGAAAATTGGAAACTTTTACTTAACTGGTGTGAATAGTGAGTAGGGGTTTGCTCATATACATTGTGCTTTTGACAGGAAGATCAAATGAAGAGGAGGAAACTTCAGATTCTTCTGTAGAAAAACAACCCAGGTCATCCAGATACCGAGCAGAAATCACAGGAGGTAATACGGAGCCCTTGTATAGTACAGGCAATATGGATGTCCAGGAACTAGAGTCAAAAGCAGAAAGAATAGCTAGGTACAAGGCAGAGAGGCGGCGGCAGCTGGCAGAAAAATATGGATTATCTCTTGATTCTGATTTGGATTCTGACTACTCATCCAGATATGCACGGTCAAGGAAAGATCCCGACAGTGTGGAAAGAAAGGGAGTGAAAAGTGAAAAGCGAGATGATGGAAACAAGGACTGTGGTTCCCTCTGTTTGTCCAGGACTGAGATAAAGGAGTTGAAGAGTGTAATTTCTGAATCCAAAGAGTACTCCAGCCATGAAAAAGATGGTGTTCCAGATAAAGAAGACCTCTCAAATGGAAAGAGTGATAGAAAAACAGATGATGACAGTGCCATTAAACAGGCTTCTGACCCTTCAACCACCTTCGATAGTTCTGTCTCCCTTTCACTTTCTGGACGAGAATCTTCCTCCCATAATGAAGTGCCAATATCACCAAAGCAAACCCCCAGAGAGTCCTTTTCTTCACCAAAGCGGGCAGCCTCACCAATTCATTTGCAGAATGACCAGCCCTTGCACAGCAACATCAGACAAAGGTAAGCATGATTTTGTTTGCTCACCAAGAGATTCCTTTATCTCCATGACTTTCTGCAGCAGTGTCTACAACATTTATGAGGATGTATTCATTACTCTCAAAGAATATATTTAGTGATTTTGCATGTCTCAGGCTGGGTTGGTTAGGTTTGTTGAATCACGGTGTGTTTCTAGTACATGGAAGCATGTATCTATTTCTATGATTAGTTATGTCCTTGGTTTCACTTTATATTTATAGAATTCATGCTGAAGTTAGCCCTTTTGGGAGGTGAATAACTGATGTTTAAGATATTTACACAAACTAGAAATTGAATCAGTTAGAGTTCTAAATCTGTTTTCATTTTTTGTTTTGTTATTTTTACAACCTCTTAGAGCAAACCTTTAGTTCTTTTCCTCCATATTCTGTAATTGTTTGGATGAGAGGTTCCAAGTAAAGGCAAGCTGTTTCTCAGTGAAGATTTGAATAACTTTATGATGGCTTCTGCCAAAAAAAAAAAGCCAAAACTCAGGTCTCGGGTTAAAAGCTGAAAAGTGTCTTGTGTCAGTTGAAATAATAGTTGATTTGGGTTTTTAATGTGAAAGAGATTTGTACTGTGATAGTTAATTTTTCAGATAATATTGCAGTATGTCTGTAAAGGGGCAGAGAGGAGGGTTAAAATTCCATACTAATTTTGGAAAACATAGCCTCTATCGTGCTATGCTGAGTTACTTTGGATTTGACAGATTTACTCTAGTAATAGTGTAACCACATTCTTCCTGAAGGGAGAAAGAAAGTAGTTTTCCCTTATTTCATGTTATAATTTCACACTGTAGTGCAAAATCGACTGCCAAAGTGTTACGGTGACTGAAAGCAACACATAACTTAATTTTTTAAAAAAAATATTATTTTCTCTAAGCATAATACTTTAGTTTCTAAGTTGGTGGATAGATGGAAACTAAGAACTGTAAAAGTTGACGTTAAAATATTACAGCTAGAAACTATGTAAATAGTTATGAGAACTTAATCATAAACACATCTGCATCATGCTGAGTAGTGCTTACCATTTCTAAAAACCCGTAATAACTGATACAAACTTTTTGGCATTTGTTTGCAGTAGGTTTAGAAACAAGCTGCCTTGACTGGACTTCTTTATCCTTTCTATTAAAATCACAGAACTTGATTCTTACTTATTGTGGACTTTCTTATTAACAATTGCAAGCATACCTTGAAGTTTTAATGAGGAAGCAATCGTCCACGTCAGAGGTTAACCACCTGGTGAATTGATTATGTCATCTATTTACAGTGCCTATAAATAGCTGAAATGCACTTAGACTTCTTTTTTTTGTTTCACTTCACTGCATAGGACACAACAGTAGTAGCCTCTGTATTTTGTTCATAGCTTTTCATTATTCAGATGATTCTAATCCTGGTAGCCTTCATTTGCATGGATGTGTAGCTAAATGAGCTGTCACTGACTCTTCCCAATTAAGCCAGAATTTTAAGGGAATATTGTCATTTTAGAAAAAGCCATTGGAGGGAAAGTAACGTGTCTGGAGACAAATTACAGTAACTGGAGATAGGCCCCTTCTGCAAGATTTTTCTTTTTTTGCAATTCAGTTCTTCTGTTTTCAGATAATGAGATGGTAAGATCCATTTTCAGATGGATGCTGATTTTAGCACAGTTCCAGAGTTTAAACTAAATCCCATTTGTGCTATGGTCATTTTTACTTCTCTGCTCTGCAGTAGTGCCTTACTATCAAATGAGAGACTGGGGCAAAAGCAGCACAAAGAGGTAATAATTTAATACAAATTGTTGGCTGTATTATCACTAATTCCAGATTCTATATGGGCAAGGCTTGAGTCAGTATTTACATAAAAAGGGTTTCCCACAATTACTGTCTGTCTTATCTTTTGAAGGAAATCTACACCCACCAAGATGTGACATAGCTCTTGCAGCAACCAGGAGTTTAAGCTTAGGGTTTGGTCTCTTGTTTGGATACCCATGTAGGCAGTAGGTGGCATTTTAAAGCCCAAGTTGCTAAGAGCCTGTTCTTCGTTTTAATAATCCTGGCAACAGTGCATACTCATCTGGTGTGATATTCAAAGATTTATGAATAATCTCTTGAGAACTCTTTTCACTCTTTCTGAGTGGTAGAGAAGTCATTACCAATATCCATGGAGTCTCTATAAACTTACTGTGTGGTGGTCTTCTGTACAGCCATTTGCACAAGCAAAATAAAGGCTAATGCCAGCTCTCCAGGAAACTGCATCTTTTAAGTCAATTCTGCATTATATAGGTTAAAAAATTGTTTTTATTAGATTTGCGAAGTTCATATTGGAAAATAAATGAAGATTGCTTTGGTGTACATATGAAAGCTTTATGCCTTGAGTCCTAAGATGATTTAATAATTAATCCCATTATCCATCACTGAGAAGATGGCAGATCGCTGAGAAGGTATCAGTCAATATTGTCTGCATTTGGCTGCTGAAGTGACTGATTAAATTCAAAACATGCCTTGTGTTCTTCTGACTGCTGTCTTCAAAGGATGAATAATCCAGCAGAAATAATTGCTGCTTGGGCGATGCCCACTATAAAAGTGTGCCAAAGTACACATTAAGAGACCAGAAGGAAGTTTGCTTGCCTCAAAGCAATTCCAGCTACCATGTCAGCTCCTGTGAAAGGTTTTTACCTCCTAGTTTGTTAGATCCTTTAGGGATTCAGAAACATTTGGAAAAATACAAAAGATGTTTTAACAGGCGGTGTTTGACTTTGGTCTAAGCTTGGTTTGGATAAGGTAACAACTGTAGGTGAGTTCTCAAATTTAAACTTACTTGCAGTAAACGCACTGTTATCTTAAGAACAGCCATTGGTTTGACCTTTTTCAACTATTTTTATTGAAAGACCAGCTAAGAAAAATTGAAGTAGATGACGTGGAGCTTAATTTGGGATTTTCATCCCTAATGGCTCTGCTGCAATGCAAAGAGTTTTGAGATGTAGCTATAGATAATGGAAAGCAGCCTGACCTCCTGTCACCACGGGTGCATTTGCTTCTAAACATTAGTGTGACCAGACAGTCAGTGATGTCAAGGTTTAAAGGCTATGAAGTGAACTGCTATTTCTGAGGGACTGTAGCTGAAGGTGGGTATTAGGAAAGTATTCCAGAAACTGTGAATAGGTGGTCTGCAGACACCCCTTCCTGTAGGATTTTTTAAAGTTTGCATGCTCTTGTTTAATGCTTTCAACTCCAAAATGGAAACAGAATAGCATCAAGACAAGATGAAGTTGAGGGTTACTTTGGTTTTGGTTTTTAAGTTTCTTCTTTCCCCTGCCACTCAGTGGCACAGCACGTTTTACGTGACCTAACAGAGTGTGAGTTTCTGAAGCTTTTGTGATATAGGGCTGCAAGAGGAGGGAGGGGTTCCAGCTGCTTCTCAGAATTTCTTAAGAAGTATGATAGAGCCATCTGAATTTCTGACTTCATCAAATTCTTATTACTACTTTGTTTCAGAACGAGTGATCTTTACCACTTTAAATCGAAAATTAAAGTAATGGTTTTAAAAACTTTTCCAAATTTTCTTACATAAACTTTCAAACTGACTTGCAGAGGCAAATACCAAAAACGTAATTCTGTAGTTGCTTTCACTTCTCAAATTTTGGACAATGTACACTTGGTAAATTTACCTTTGCAAAATATTTAACAGTCAGAATACTTCTTAGATGTTTATGGAATTAATATGATAGGTTTGTTTCACAGTTTATCACGTTTCAATTTGATTATGTGCTGTGCTCTTTATTTTCATGAACAATCCTTTGTAACTGAGTAATCAGAAAACAAAAAATGGTTATGGGGAGGGAAGATTGGGAGAAAAAATGGAAGCGTGTGTTGAGATCTCAAAAATTACTCAAGTTCTGTTTTCTATAGTAGTGCAGGGAAAGCAAAACCTGAATGGTTTCTTCAGAAAGATTCAGAAGGAGACACACCTTCACTTATCAGCTGGCCCTCCAGGTATCATAAAACATAGCTGTGTGGCTAACAGTCAGACTACAAACCTTGTTTTTCTTTCACTTTACTGTGTCTTCATTTAACACTAGCCTTTAACTTTCCTTTAATAGCAGCAAGTTAGAAAGTGGTGTTTCTTGTGGATAAACAGCTGTTGAAACTTCCCTGAAGCATCTGCTTTTATTGTAGCTTACAACCAGTTTGTATTTTGAAGCAAGGGACAAATGTCCCTTGTTTTTTCCACAGCTGCTGTCATACTGACTTCAACTAATTTTTATAACTTCTTATTTTATATCACTTTGTACTCTGCACACCACCAGATTTTTACACCACACATTAATCCATTTTAGCATTCTCTACAATTCGTTCCTTGGATTCTAAAGGAGATAATACAAGAGAAGTAAAAAAAAATGTATTGCAAGATAAAGTAATGTTTTGATCAGAGCTACAAGCAGCTGCTTTTGCCCAGTTTGATAACACGTACAGTTAGCCCACCATAACAAGTTTTGCAGGAAAACTCTTAACCACTTTCCTGATGAAAGTGATTCTTATAACCCAGTACTAACATTGGTGTGGATACTCTGGAGAATGCTTGGTTATATGTAGCACAAGGAATCACTTTTTAAGACTGAATGCAGTTTCTGTGCTTAAGTAACTTAAAAGTTTCTCTGATAAGTGCATCAATCCTCAGAGATAAGGAACACCAAGATATTAGAAAGGTTGGTGTTTTGGATAACTTTAGATATCCTAAATTATTCTCTTAGATTTTAATTTGCCTTTTTTTTCCTAAGTCTTGCTTTATTTTAATAATGTGAACTCCAAAAACTTTGGAGTTTGGTAGCAAGCCTGGAGTTGCACATAACTTGGAGATGGCTTACTTACTTTCAGATAAAGAGCTGGTCTCCCATTGCACTTAGTTTCTCTCCTTCCTCAGAATTAAAGTAATATTTTGTACCCATTTTGGAGGGGAGGAAGTACAGTATTTCTAAATATTTAATGTAACATACCTAAGATATTTAACAGATTATGTACGGGTATTTACAAATGCTTGCCCTGTACGCTGTCAAACACTTGGTGTGGCTGCAAAACTGCTGGAGAACCTACCTGTGGTTGTAGTCATAGAGTGTCTCTGGCTGCACATGCTTGCCCTCCGTTAGCAGAGTTGCATTAAGTATCTTAAAGGTAGAATATGGCTCTTGTTTTGCATGGATTTTATGCAAGTCTAGAGGTGTTTCTAGAAAATACACTAAGGTAACTGTTGGGAACATTCTTATAAGTTTTGCATGTTAGAATTAAATTAAATGTTTTAAAGCAGGGTGCCTGTTTTGGTTTGGTTGGGTTTGTTTTTTGGTTTTTTTATCCTTTTCTCCCGTGCAAGCCCTCTGAACACCAACAGCTATGCCATAGTTTCACTTCGAGCTTTTTAAGGCTTGTAATTTCATCACTTTTTCCTCACTTACTGAAACAGGTTACTCTGCATGTGATATTTTAAGCGGGGCTAGATGGAGGCAACAACTGGCTTTTTTTCATCCTTTTCCCCACTGCAACAGCAGGTGCCCAGTGTTTAGACATCTTCAAAAATCTGATTATATACTTGATTGCCAGTTGAGTTTGCAATTTCAAGCTGAACCAAACACTTAGACAATATAAAAAGCAGTCTTGATAATCTTGTTTATTTGAAACTATGGCTATGTGCTGTTTGACAAACGCAGTTATGCCCTCATGGGAACATACTGTACGTTTTAAGGGCCTGCTCAGTTACCTTCTCAGGAATCTCACATGTTCCAGGTTCTGTGAATCATTTGAATGTTTTTGAGCAATACTGCTGCCAAGGTTCAGGAGAGGAGGAAGGGGTTGCATCATGATTGCTTTCTTTTTATCTATTGACTGTTTTTTATTTTAATATGATGTTGTTGTCTGTACCCACAATAGATGTTTGTGTTCCTTCCTCATGGAGTATTGCTGTTCACAGCTTTAATCCTTTTTCTTTCTTAAAGAGTAAAAGTTAGAGAGAAACTGGTGAAAGAGGAAATTGCTCGTGGAAGCCCTGAACTTATCACAGACACAGTATCTCACAGAAAATCCCATCCAGTGCCAGCACACTACATGTCTCTTCAGACAGAAACGTCTGCCTTTGATAGGGTTGTAAATCAGCCCGTCAGTTCAGTCTGCCAGCCAATACATGGCTATATTCAGCCTGCTGGCATTGCTCACACAGCTCAGCTGATGGCAACAGAGGAACCAGCAAATCTCTCTGTTGGCAGCAGCCTCCTACCAGACAGTGTTAGCCTCTTAATGAAATCATCAGCAACCACTGCGTCAGAGAGTAAAAAGAAAGAGGCACTTGGTTATGGAGCAAAGCCTGATGAGGAAGATTCCTTGGAGGGAGAACAGGCTTCCAAAGGCAGAAGACCAATTTTGCCATCTGAGATTCGCAAGCAAGGGAAGAGCCACGAAGGCCTCTTCGGGGGACAAGAATCGGATACCCCCATGGGGACTTCCTCTGCAACAAACAAGCCAAAGGTTACCTCAGAAGTTCAGAGAGAGATGGAGCATAATAAGAAGCAGGCTCCTGAGCAGCAGTTTAAGACTCCCGAGAACATAGAGAGGAGTGAAGCTGTTATGTACATACAGAGTGGGTCTGTATCGCAGACTGCCAAGGAAAAACCTGTTCGGAAAGTGTCAACAGCAAAGCATAAAGTCCTGACTCGCTCAATGTCTGACTATACCGTGGCTCCTAAACTAGAGGTTTTTAAGAGTAAGGAGAGCATGGAAGCAAATGCACCAAACGGTGAGATTGGCATGGTTGACACAAAAGTCTCTGTTGCCCAGCTCCGTAATGTCTTTCTGGAGACTGCTAATGCCAACAAGAAAACAGAACTGTAGGTGACATTTCAGATGTATTTTCGTGTGAAACTTGCACGTCCTTGGCAAAAAATTACATACACTCAACAGCAGTTGTGTTTGGCACTTACAGCACACAGCTTAGCTCTCACCAGCGTGTACTGGAGGCTGAGATTGTTTGAGTCACGCTTTTGTGCTTCTGCTTGCTAGTGCAAGTTGTGATGTGGGTAGCTGGAATGTGTACATCTGCGCATGTTACCGGAGGAGCATGCAGAGTGATCTCTAGTGAATTGTTGAGATGCTTACATCTATGCTTTACTTCTCTTTTCTATTTTCTTTTCTATGCGCTTTCTATCATATGGTTTAAAAGTGAATCTCAGTTTGAGATGTCAACGGCAGGTAGCACTTTGTCTGCCAGTGGTGACCGTGAAAGAGGGCCACGAAGGCCGAGGCGCTATTTTACTCCTGGTGAAAATAGAAAGACGTCTGAGAGATTTAAAACTCAACCTATAACGTCAGCAGAACGAAAGGAGACAGATAGGTAGGCATGTGTGTAGCTCTGTGTGCAGGTAGATATAAACAAACTTGTGAAGAGACTTTGTTTATTTTTCAGCATAAACATTTTGCAAGGTTGTTGTTTCTGTGTAAAAACAATCAAGTGTTTGTTATAACTTCTTGTAAAATAAATAACAAACCACTGCAGGCAAAACTAATTGATTACAAATATCCCCCACTTAAAAATGGTGAACAGTGAATCATGATAAACTATTACAGCTGTCTGGTTCTGTCTAATTATAAATGCTTTTGTATGTTTTTATATAGAGTTCACTTTCCATCTACTCTGCTTTATTATTTACTTTTTTTTTTGCAAACAACCAAAGGTACATATTTTATGTTAAACGAACTGGCAGAAAATCTTAGACTTTTATCTTCTGCAAGATGAATTGGAAATTATTTTCCTTTACTGTATTTAAGTTTGGCTGCAATTGCTTGCCTTTCTGCTTTTAAAGGATGTCAAAGTGGAAACTGTTAAAACTTGAAAAATTGATAGTTTTCCTACTCTTAAGACTTTTGAGGTCCCACCACTTCAGATGGAGTTTGAGTTTAATTTTTTGTTTCTTTTCCAACTAACCTCTTTCTGTTTGATACTTTTCCACTAGGTCAATTTTGAGTGCAGAAATACCAGCTGCTGACGGTATGTTACTGTACTTTTTCTAAGGAAAAAATGGGAGCAAATGTGTTTTGTTTTAACTAGAGGACTATTTGATAATGCAAGCAAAGTCCGCTTGAAAATAAATATCTTTATGTATAATATGTTTGAAGTACCACTTTTACTTGTACCACGTCTATACTGCATACCTGTTTTAAAGATCATTTAAGTCTGTCTGTAGATACCAAACTTTGTATGGGAGGCAAGGTGAGGAAAGTATTGACATTTTTCAGCATAGTGGTGGAGATTTTTTTCTGATTTAGAAAATAAATAAGCTAGTTGGTGGGAAAAGTGCACACATTTTAATCAGTGGTCTAGGACTGATAACTGGAAAAGCCTTTAGTGTAGCATGAAACTGGTAATGCATATTGTAACCAGCAAAATGTAATTATATTGGTAACATCTTTTCTAGCTAAGGAAGTTAGTAGACACAGGCTATTAAATTATATAATTCAGCCTGCATTCTTGCTTCTCTTTCCCTCTTGTCACTCTCCGCAAGTCTGGCACAAATTAAGTAGGTAATCTCATGAGTAGCTAAATTTAGATTTAATGCCTTGTGCTATTTGAAAACTGGTATTGTTTGCAGTTTTGTGATTCTGGCTCTTAAAGATACCACTTGAGCCTCTGAAAAATGGTGACACAAGGTGGTAATCAGAAAAAACAGCTTCCATGAGAGACCATCTTGTATAGTCAGCTAGTAGAAAACAGTTGTTCTCTACAGCAGGATTAATAGTGACCCTTAAGACAGTCTTCCAGTCTAATTATTTTCTTAGTCTGTGTTTTATCATAGATTAATATAATAAGTTTGAGTATTCATAAAATGTTTGGACAACATGAACTGTCCTGAAGGCAAGACTCTTTTGTTCTCAGGTCCTGTTAAGAATTTTCCTTTGATGCAATACATGTAAATATAAGTGAAGTTTACACAATTTGGTTCATGATAAATCTTTTGTTAAAAGGGAGTAACAGCCAACTTATTTGCTGGTGGGGCTTCTTGTCTTAATAAAGCATAAATTTTGAGAAGTTAAAAAATAATTTAGTAAAAAATTCCTTGCCCTTAGTATGAGCTTGATTCATTATGCTCAGGCTCCTTTTTATTTTAATTTGTGTAGATGAAGAAAAATTGGATGACCGAGCCAAACTAAGTGTAGCTGCAAAGAGACTGCTTTTTAGAGTAAGTATTACATTTTCTTAATTGAAGACCAAGTTAGACATTTCATAGACAAAATGCTGAAGCACCCAAAGTGCATTAGAATGCACTGTAATGCAGTTAAGGAAGTCCAAGCTACATAACTTTTTATTTCATCTCACTTACTTATTCAGTAAACCTAATGCTCTAAAACCTTCTTTAAGAATGTTTTTCTTTAGAAAGATGTGTAGTTAGTTTTAACTTAGTGATGCCTACTGTGCAGTTACATGCTACTTCTAATTCAGAAGTGAGCATTTGGGACATTTACTACTCTGCATGCAAGAAAGTAATATATTAAATACTGATATAGAACTTTTCTTCTATATTTTTAATTATGACATATGCTCTCTTAGGAAATGGAAAAATCATTTGAAATGAAAAATATTCCTAAACCCCCTGCAAGAAGTTCAGCAGTAGAGAGAAGAATGAGGCGTTTGCAGGATAGATCGCACACACAACCTATCACCAGTGAGGAAGTGGTCATTGCAGCTACGTAAGTCTTGTATATATGTTGGCTCTAATTTGCTTCCTGTTTTTAAATCTGGGACTGAATTCCGTATATGTGGTGTTTGCAGCTTTGTAGCAAGGAAAACATTTATTGTTAAGGGCCAGCTTCCTTGAGAATCACAGGGGAAGCTACACCGAACTTTATTTTTTAAAGTACAGGGACTAGGAAAGCATAACTCATATGAACTGTTACTTGGCAGAAAGTATATGAACCTATGCATTAGGTACATGGAATTAATTATAGCATTGGTTTGCTACTCAAATGAGAAAGATACTTTGTGCCGAGGGAAATTTGCATAGTTTCTTATGGAATGTATTTGTATTGGGCAAAACCTTTTACAATCTGAAGTCTCAAACGTATGTTTTAGAAACGCGTTTCTTGCACTCTGGTCATGCAACCTGAAATTTTCCTGACAAAAGGGAAGTAATTTTGAAGGAAAATTAAACAAAGGTGCATGGGCGTTCACCTAATGATCTACTAAAAGACAGCTTACGTTATGGATAATGAGTAACTTCAAGAGATAACCTGGTTGTTCCTCTAGGTTTTTAGTTTTTTCGAAGTATTTGAAGCTGTTTTGCAAAGGTTGCAACAAATAACTCAGTTAATTAAAAATCATTACTGTTTTGGTTCTGTTTTGTTTTTATGGTTTTGGTCTTTTCTGGAGTTAACACTTAATGTATTGCTTTTCTTAATGCTTTTTTCTTCTCTCTCCCTGTGAATTTTCCTTCCTTGGCAATTCTTTAAAGTGAATCTACCCCTGCTTCACGTTCTGTGAATACCCACACAGTAGTGACAAGAGTACCTAGTCCCACTGTAGTTAAGAGCACTGTACAACCTATCAGGTACTGGGGGGGATAAACATGCATGTTACATCGAGCACAAGATTCCTCAATAGCAGATGCATACTTACAGTCTTGAATGTCTTTTGAATGCGTCAAAACAATAGTTGTTTCCAGAATATTTAAAACATTCGTCAACTTCGTTTATGTTTGCATGATAAAACAATGCAGCTTTCATTTTGTCAAGCATCTGTTTTCAGGACCTTTCTAACTACACTTACCTGTTTTAGAAGTATATTCTTTGTGACAGAAATGGTTTTGCATGTGAGCAAACCTAGCAGAATCCTCTTTGCTCTTGTATGGGTTTTTTGTATGGTAATGCCATCATGAAATGGAAATTACAAAGCTGGGTGCTTGATTTCACAAGCAGTACATATGGTCTCTGTCTCTGCATATATTTTTTTGGCTTGAAAAATTAAAGGAAAGATAAGAAATTGCACCACCTATAGGTAAAGTTGCAGAATACTGTTTGCCTGTTCTGAAAGATTGAATTTTAGCAGAGACCACGACAGCACAAAAAAAAAAAGAGAGAATACTGCTAATTCCATGAATGTGTCTTAATCTAGCTAGAAGTGAATAAAATATACTGTTGTAGAGGCAAATATAGTTACAGCTTTTATGAATGAATGTGTCTGCCTTCAGCATTGGTTAATCAGTTTCCAAAATTAATGGAGTACATTTCAAAACCGTTCTGTGTTGTTGAGTTACCCCAGATAACTCAAAGCAAAAGACAGTCTGAATTCTGTTCCACTTCAAATTACAAGAATCATTACAATTTATGCTAATCTTAAAAGCATCACTAACTTGGAGTTGAATTCTGTCTTTTAAATTTTTTTTATTGTATACACTCCAGAAATTATTTCTAATACAATTGAATCTTACTTAAATTCTGCTGTAGGATCCGTGTTTGGTCTACAGCCAGCATCTAAAATGTCTCTGCACAACTCTGTATTATGTATAAAGAGATTTGTCTGAAAAACCTCTCTTCAATCTTGAGTTCCTCTTGTAAAAAATGGTAGTCTCCTAATCAAATGAATTTATGAATTAAAATTTAACTTTTTTTTAAATCTTCAGCTGTTCAATTAGAATCCGTCATGCCAATGTTGAACTACTGCATAACCACTTAGGCTGTTACGTTACATTGGCTATTGTGCTTCACGTGCAGTTCTTCTGCTTCTATCAGGTTGAGACTTTAAAAATAAATTATGGCTTCTTCAAAACTCATTTCCAGTTCTGTTTGTTCAGCTTGCAGGCATCAGCACACCAAAAAATTTTAGCTAAAGAGGAGATAAGAGCAGCCAAAGAGGCGATGGGGCAAGATCAGTCTGATGAACCAGATTCTTCCACTTTAAGTCTGGCAGAAAAGATGGCTTTGTTTAACAAACTGTCTCAACCAGTATCCAGGGCCATCTCTACAAGGAGTCGAGGAGATCTTAGGCACAGGAGAATGAACGCTCGTTACCAGACTCAGCCAGTCACTCTTGGAGAGGTTGAGCAGGTAAGTGCAACCATAGCTCGTTTTCTTTTGTTTCTTTTTTAGTGGATAATGGCTTCAGTGTAAGAAGCCATAGCAGCTGGCTTTTTCTTTGCTTTAAACTACTCATTAGAGTCATGACATTCACAGGGAAAAGCTTGTCAGGAAGCGGTCTTCTGACATTGAGGAATAACATCCTCTAAAGTGTTCCATTTCATTAATGTGTTTTTCTTTTTTAAGTAATGCTGAAGTCTCTTATCTTTCTGATTAGTGCACGGTGTACCTTTTGCAGTGCCTTTCTTTTCTGCTAGAATATACCATGTCTCCTAAAAGTTAAGTCCTGACCAAAGGGGTAAAACTGTGACACACTTCACTGTGCTTTAGATGTATTTTCATGGAATTTTGGACCTTTGTCATGTGCAAATTCCAGACTTTTTCCTGAAAACACTACTTAGTTCCATAATCAGTCAGGATATGTTCTGTTATTTTCCTCTGGTAGGGGACATTGATTTTCATTTTTATTTTTTTTCCTAAAAGCAGAATATTTTTGAAATTCAGAAAGACATGGTCAAAATGAATTATTTAATATGTGTGGTGGAATTGGACTTCCTGTTCTGGAATCCTTCATATAGTTGGAACTACAAATTAATGCGTTTTTAGTGGAGTTTAAGCATAAACTAATCCAGCAGTGGTCTTTCATAGTTGATGTTCACCACAGCAGAAACATTATTGCAGTTCTAAAACAATATTACAGCTTTAAAAGAAATCACTTTAACAGTGAAGCACAACTCCTATTCATGTCATATTTCGAGGGATTTGTATCAATCTGAGCGTTAGAAAGTTCCTACTCGCCTCTTTCTGTGTGCTTCCTTCATGGTTGTATATTTTCCATATTAAAATAGACTAGTGAGAAGGCAGAATTTTTCTAAACATATTAGTTCAAAGCTGTGTAGGAATATAATTGTACTTTATACGCAGTTTATTTAGGCATGAAGCAATAGTAAATATTTAGCAAAATAAATATTTATTTATTTTAGCTAAATTTCCAGACCTTACATAATTCTCTTCCTATTTGTTCTCCACATGCCAACTCCTCTCACAGCCTGGCCTCTTTAATGATCATCTCACTAACTTGTTTGGGGGCCAGGAAGGTGGTCAACAGAAACGGGCTGAAGCAGCTCTGAAAGAAGTGGCAGTCACATTAGTTTGTCAGACTTTAACAGAACAAACTTGCTTTTCATGCAAGGAAATGCAGACAAAGCACATTTTGTCATCTCTTTCTGAACCTAGCAAAAGAAAACAAAGTTGACTGTAAAGCAAGTTTGGTGAAGGTGGATTTTCAGAAACACTTTCTGTAGTGAACTCCTCATTTGGAGCACTGGATTATTTTCAGATGCATTTAAAGTTTTTCTAGGAAGCAACAAAAGAAAGATAAATAACTAGGGGTTACGTTATCAAAATATATAACTGTAAATGTAAATATCTTGTAATTAAAGCTGAAATTCCTTTGCTGATCTCCTCTAAATTTCTAATTCCGATAGATGCAATGGAAAAAGAGTAAACTGGTAACTATTTTCTTAATCTTCCTTTGGAATCTTTGAGCTACCATACTAGTCTTTGCTCTGCTTTCTGATTTATTTAATGAGTGACTGTGGTGTCCATGATTTATGGAATTTGCATTTGCATTTCAAGTTTTCTGTTGATTTCTTCTTACTAGTGTGAGTTTGTCTGTTTGTTTTGCATGCTGTTCACTAGCTCTGTGGTTTAAGAAAATGACAAATATAGCCAAAGGAAACCCCTCTCCTGATGTGTATGAAGGTGTGTTTGTTATTCTTTCACACCTTTTGTCTCCTTTAGAGACAACAAAGCCAAGCTCTGTGTTTCAGAAAAAAAATTGCATCATAGGTGTCTCTAGGAAAACTTTATAAAATTATTATAATAGAAGAAATTTTTCCACTGCAAGGGCTGGCAAAGCAAATTTGGGTGGTTTTTTTTTTTTTTTAAATATGCTTCTTAGAATCAAGTACTTTGCTCAGAGATGAACTTAGCAGCCAATGTTTATATTTGACAGTCTTCCTGATTAACAGTACTGCATGGAAGAGATTTATGTGCAGAAGCATCAGGAGTGTTTGCCTCACGTAGGACAGCACAGAGCAGAATCTCTCCCTGGTGCTGAGCTAGCTTCAGACCTGGAAGCTGCGTAACTGTGTCAGAGCAGAACTATGCCAAAGCTAATTAGTCCTACTGAGATGCTGAGTTGATTAGCTTGGCCACATGGCATGCTGTCCAGTGCCTGGAACCTGAACTAATGTCTTTCCCCTGTACTGTGAAGTACCATGCTATTTTGAGCCTTTTCATGGAGTCCTAACACAATGTTATGTTGCATGCTACACACACTTTTCATCACTTAAGATGTTCACATGCTCTTGTTTCTTCCCTAGATGGCTTCATGCAACCAAATTTAGGGGGCATCGTTGCTCCCCTATCTGTGCTACTTAGAGCACTATATTCACGTGGAAGCACACCTCTGAAGAGCTGACACGATTAGACTCTTTTTGGGAATTGATGACTTTAGGGTTTTAAGTGTTTTGTTTTGGTTTTGTTCATAGATACAAAATGAAAGTGGAAAAATTACTCCGCTGTCAACTGCAATTGCAACATCAGTTTCAACAATGGCATCTGCCCTTTCTCCTTTGTACGCTGGAGACCTGCACACAAAGCCAGCTGGTGATGGAAGTGTGGGTGCTGTTGGCAGAGCTGATTTGAGAATCCACTCTTCTGTAGAAAACTCGGACTCTTCAGGAAAACTCACACAGAAGTCAGAACAGCGGCAGCCCTCAATGGAAGCTCTAGAAAGCAAAAGAGCATCAAAGAAGCATGAGGAAGAGAGGAAGAGGTTTCTAGCACATGAACCTAATGAAATTACGAAGTACAGCTCCTTTGAGGAAGAAACCACACATCCTGTTTCTGAAAAAAACGTAGACTACCATAAAGAGACAACATACGGCTTCCTGAGGAAGGGTAGCATGGAACTGTTTAGTTCACAAGCACTTTTTCAGCCTCTTGAACAGAGGGAAATTGATACCGGCTTGCAAGGTAAATGGGAAGTCAAGGAAGGCCAGTCCTTTGAAGAAAAGATGGATTTGGAAAGTGTTACAAAAAGCAAGACTTTGCAAAGAGGTGCAGTATATACTTGCTAGTGATGTAACCTCATTCAGCAAATGATGGTGTTTCTCTAGTTTTAAACTTCTTCATTTCAAGCATTATTAGGGCTGGTTGTGTTTCTTTTTTTTAAGGAACACTGCTTAAGAGTAGAGAAATAACTGTGTGTAAGTTTTACAAACACAGTTTTCTCTTTGGTACTCTTTCTGTTCTTCAGCCTTTAAAGATGGCTCAATTTTATTCTTGTTTTCCTACTTTTACAGAATTGATATTATATGCTGAAGCTAAGATTTATCCTTTCCTCCTTTGCCCTTGCTCCTATCCTCTAAAATGCTGAATAAACTAAACTTGCTGCTCTGGGTCATGTCTCTGCTCTTAACTCTTGCCTTCTCATGCATATGTAGTTATGTATGAACTATACATGTACATATATAGGTAGTAGTGGGTAATTTTCAGATAATCTCTTTTGCAAAATATTTTGCAAGTATTATTTTCTCTTCAATTTGCTGATGAAATGTAGACTAACTAATTCTTAGAGCAATTGCATTTCTATATGTGCAGCATAATTCAAACTTAAGTAAACTCACCCATCGTTAAATAAAGTGCTTTGGAAATAATCGGTCAATTTGGTCATTGCATAAAGCCTTCTATTCTGTTCAATTTAGGATATTGTGTTAATTTTCTGTTTCATTATGATGGGGGGTACAGGACCACTGTACCCTATAGTGGTATAAGTGTTTTTGTCTTCATCTTGTGAAATTAATTTACTTTGAATTTAATGGTTTTTGAACAGGTTTAGGGAGGAAAGTATAGTTCTGTCTCTATTTCTCAAAAGCTGTGTCTGTTCTAGCCAATTAACTTCTGGTCACTGCAGGGGAGACTGAAACTGGAATGACAAAGGAGCTGCTGTGTGTCAGAGGGGTGTTATGCTTGTAAAATTTCAAAAAGAAAAGTGAAGACCACTTCTATTTCCTTAAGGATAACTGTAATGGTGCATTTATCATTCATCAGGGCAGTTTTGCCTTTAGTTTAATTGCTGCTTGAAAAACCAAATATTCCCCAACACCCTCCTGGAAAATAATAGCTTTATTAAGCTATTAAATTTCTTCCTACTATGCTACTTATGCATTTAACTGTTTTACCAATAAGTAAATTTCTTATTTAAATTTTATCTCCTTCTCTTCCATTACTCTTTGTTCACCTCACACTTTCATCTGTATATTTGTTTTCATGTTGGTGTGGTAACAGGAACAGCAGTTTGTGACTCGTCCATATGAAATTCTGAATTATGTATTGAACATGATATTATGTGGCTTCATATGAACTTCAGTCAGAAATTGCCAGTCTCTGCAGCAGATAGTATTGCATGATTCATCTTTGTGCTCCAGCTCAGCTGGAATATTTTTTTCCATTCGGATAGCACAGGATTTGAATGTTAAAAACCAGATTTGCTGCTTCAGTGTTAGGAATATAAAATATGTTTGAGAACAGCACTACGTCTAATTCTACTTCTTCTCTTCTGAATGAGCAGACCATGCTGAGCCTACTCCTGAACTCACCAGCACGTCAGCAATGAGGACAATTTCACAAACTGCAGCTGTGGCATCCTGTAGACTGCAGGAGCTCTCCGAACAATTGGAAGGCAAATTTTATAAGAATTCCTGTGAGACGTTTTCCATTGGAGAGAACAAAGCACAAACAACTGAAGATGTCCTTGATAATTCCAGTAAAACTATGTCAATTAAGGAAAGGTACTTAATTTCACTTTTTTAAAAACTGTTCTCTGTACATGCAGTTGTTAAAATGATAGTATACAAAGAAGCTTTAAATCTGCTTCTGAAAAAGCTAAGCAGTGATTACTAGGCTTTATTAGATGTCAAATACTAACACCAGAAAAATTAAGCTAATCTACCTGACATGCTTGCAAAGCAGATAGTGATGAATGTGAATTGCTCTTCAAGAGAACGTGATAATCTGATTTAGAAAGAGCCACCTGAATAATCAATAAGTAGTTCAGAAAATGAAAGTTGTAAAATTGCAAGTTCTAGTTACATTTATGTTGACATACTCAATATATTTCCCCAGGTTCTGGTTTCACCTACAACTGTTATAATGTGATTGATTTTTTTTTAGTGGTCTGTGGTAGTGTCTCTCAGATAAGCTGAGTACAGGGAGTCAAGGATAGACTCTGTGATGTTTCTCCTCTACTTCAGAAAAATATGGTTACCACTTTGACTTCTGAGAACTTGCTGTAGAAATTTTAAAAGGGTAATAAGTTGGGCAGATTTGTGGGAGTGCTAAATACTTTTACAACTCGAGATCATTCTGATCTGAAACAAAATGTTGAGTGTTCAGTGCTTGTGTGGACAGTAGGAGTTCATGGCTGGAGCTCAAACAGCTACTTGTAAAAGCCATTCTAATTTAGTTAAACTTTGAGAGTGTAAACTCGGCCCCGATCTGTAAAAGGATCTAGTAGCAGCCCAATATGTAAAATTAGGTTTTGCTAGGTTGACAAATAGACCTATTTTTACTTCAGTTTTTCTTCAGTGAAAACAGAACAAATAAATAAGAATAGCTGCTCAGTTAAATTTTCATTGAGTAAAAGCGTTCTTTCACTTGATGGAGTGAGTGTGATGTTAGGAACTCCTAATCATTTTTTTAAACATGATTCCAAAACTTGCTTCTTAAATTCATTTGTTTCTAGCAGGTTTGTGAGTTATCTTCGTTTGAGGAGCATCCTTTCTCCTTGTTATCCCCTCAACATAGAAAGGGCATGCAGGGGCAGTTACAACTGTGCAGTCCTAGTTCCCCTTCTGAAGGAAATACATAGCTTTCAGTTTACTGTTTTGTTTAGAGCAATCTTCATCCCATCCCCCTTCTGTAAGTATGTCAGCTCTCTGGGCAAATACAGTTTAAGACCAGTAACTTCTGGTTTATAGGTGGTAAATGGTCTACCTTCCTTGATCCTGCTAGGCAAAAAGAGGCTAGAGGGACAGGTATTAGCAGTTGTTTCAGTCTTAAATTTAATGCTTCAGTTGAGTTGGTCTCTTGAGGAACTGATTAACTTTAACTGACAGTTAAAGACTGTCAATCATACTCACAATCTGAAATCACTTTCAAAAGACCTCCAAGACTGTCTGGTCAGTTCCAAAGCTGACAAAAGAAAATACCTGCTGTCTTGTCAGGAATTTGTGCATTCTCAATCCACAAATATCTGTAAATGGCAGAGCTATATGAAAGTGTTTTGACTTTCCAAATTACCACAGTAGTCTACCTCTTGGCCCAGAATTAAAAAACTACAACCAGTCGTTTTATTTTGCTTGGCTCTAGCCAATGCCAAGTATTCATAAACCTCAAAGAACATTTCTGCTGAAGATTAACTGTTACACTTTGAATTTTTCTTTCTCTTTTTACATTCACCAACTTAATCTTCCCATCCAGTGGATTTTTCTGGCTATGTCAGACATTCTTTTACCTTATGGAAGAACAGCTTTTCCACAGATGTAATGATATTTGGGCAGGATGCATGCATGCTGGTCTTAACGAAAGTGATTTTCTACAAAGATTTACCTCACTGAACTAATATTATCCTTGTGGAGTAAGTGACATTTTCAGAATTACCTATATTATGTGGAAGAATTAAATTGATAGTTTTTCAAGGAAGTAAAGACATGTTTCTCCTGGAAACATGTAGCTTGGAGGCATGCAAACATTCATACCTTTTGAGTCGTTTTGGCTGTGTTTTGTTTTAGGCAGGCAGGACGAATCCACTGATGTGTTATATGTGAGTAGGGGAAAACTTTTTTTAACTGTCTTGCCTTCAGGAAGAGGAATGTCTTGGAAGACTTCAAGTGGAGTATCAGTTGCATGTAGCTAACTCTCTTTGTACATTTATGGAGACCAGCGTTGCCAGAAGGCCACGTTATCAGCTCCACTTTAGAAGTCAACTGCATGCCACCATCACTATTTTAAAAAACTAATTCTATTCTCTGGTGGACCTCTTACTATCATTCGTTCCTGTCAGGAATAGCCCAGCCTAAACTTAATTTTCAAGATTTTTTTAATGTATGGATGCCAGAGCAAGAGTTTCTTACACAAACTAGTCCCTGCTATAGTGAATTTATGCACTCTGTAACATTTGGCTTCCTTTTTATACTTAGTTTTTTCATATTAGCCTCTAGAATTTATGATTAACCTGAAAGAACTGGCCAAGCGCACCGAATGGAGTACATGTGAAAGTTAATCTTGTGTCCAGTTCCATCTGTCTCAAGGATAACACTAGCAGCTAAGATACTAAAATATTGCCACAGAAGAAAGATATGTGGCTTTGACAATTTTTGCTACAACTTTTGTCAAGGCCTTTCATAGAATGCTTCTTGTTTAGGCAAAACCATTGTTCAAACCTTGTTTCTATTTTGCTTCAGTATTAATACAACATTTTGCCTCCAGCTGTTGAAGCTTTTGCTTTGAACCTATCCTGATACCTCTGTGGTGATGTTCGTTCTGTCTTGATGGCAGACATTCTATTGCAGCAGCAGGTGAAAGAAGGACACAGAGCAAGTTGTCAAAGATGGGCAGATATATAAAAAGCTTTTTTTCTTTCAACAAAAGAAGAAAACTGATTTTTTTCAGATTGGGCAAGGAAATTTTGGAGGCAAAGCAGTATGAATAGAACTGTGAAAATGAATAGCAGAAAACTAAAGGTATGCAACAAAACTATTAGGCAGCAGGCTTTACACAAATCCAAGGGTTGGACAGAAAAAAAGCCTTATTTTTGCAGACTTTCCACAGAATTAACTGCTGTCTACTTTGACATAAGCTGCTGAGCTGGTGGGCTTGCTTGTCTGAACCAATTCAGTAGTTCTTGCATCCTTATTCATACAAAATGTGCCCTCCAATTGTTGGTGTGTCAGGGCACTTCAACTTTATTGGTGTTTCTGTTGTTCGAAATGAATGTATGGCCTTAGGTTTTACACAGCAGTGGAGATTTCAAGGGTGTGCCTGCTTCTTTAAGTGGTGATTTCACTGCTCAAAACTGACAAACGTGCATTCTTAATCTAGGAACCAGTTGTTTCATTACATGTATAAATGAAGAGCAGAGGGCTAGTATGAATTCATCCTCATGACAGAGGAGAGAACAAAGCCTCCAGAGACACAGAAACATTCTCAGAATTATAGATTTACTCTTCCTCATCAACCAACTGTCTAGGGCAAAGCTTTAGGGCAAATACCCTGAAGTAATGTCAGGTTAAAAAAAAGAGAGCTTTCTGTGCTGTCTGCTATGCTGAGCAGCTACAGACATTATCACAGATCATTTCTAAGAAAGCTGACCTAGGAGAACATAACTACTGAAGATAATTCAACTGCATGATGGCAATTCAGTCCTACTTTGGTCTCCTCCACAGTTTCACACATGCATGGATGCACTCCAGAAGATTAGTTCTGGGCAGTGAAATCTTGTATACATTCTGGAAACAATGACCATGACGTCAACCCCTTATTGTGAATCCTTCTCACCCTTACTCATTCTGTTCTGTGAGGTATGAATAAACCAAACAATGTGAAGCCTGCCAGAACTGCCTGCCTGAGCAGAAAGAGGGGGAAAAAACCAGCTTTATTGAATTCTAACATTCGTACAGCCATGGTATTCTGTGGGTTTACTGTTTTCTGCATTCTTAATTTTTCTGTTATGACTACATTAGGACTAGTTGACCATCCTTAAATAGGTCAGTAGCATAGTTGCATCCCCTGAATTTTTGCAGAAAGAAGCGGCCTGAAACTCAGCCCTACTCTTTCCTTGTCCTTAGAGTTTCAAGACAAGACTTACTGTGAGTCATCACATCTCTAAAAACAAATCTTGTAATCAAAATAGTTTTACCTACCAAACCTGATCAAATAGTAATGGGGTTAAGGGCTTTTTATAATCCTTATTGAAATGCTGTAGAATAAAGAAAATTATGTAGTAAAACTTAATTAAACTAAAAAAAAATTACTGAGTGGGCCGATGCAATTTTTTGCACTAGTACCACAGATACACATTTTATGTATTACTAAGAACCATTTCTGAAAGCTGGAAAGTTCTTACAAATATTAAGGAAGGTAAGCTGGTAAGCTGATGATCATACCTCTGTAGACCTTATATTCCTGTCTGACTTACCCTACTCCTATAACAAGTCACCTCAAGGCTTATATGGACAAATAGGTCCTAATTCTAGCAAAAGAAACCTACATACTGTCTCCACCAGAGCTAGTCAGTGTCCCCTTGTGTTATATTCAGATCTTTACTGAGGATTAGGAAACAACACTTTTAAATATCCTGCATACCTGCGATTAATGGTAATACGCATTTGAAATCTAACAAATCCTTTATATACGTTGAATCTTGTGGATTTCACAGCTGTAGTACAGTTATCACCAAGCTAGTAGTTCATCAGTATTGCTAAATTAGTCACAGCAATGCCTGAGCTAAGCAAGGAGATACTAAGTGATCCCTAGGAGTCTGATAGTAACCTCTTATCACTGGAGTTGTAGTAAAAGCAGTAACTGCAGAGTTGTCACTTGATGTACATGATGAGACCTAGTTTGTGTGTGCCTGCTGTACAGAGATCTTTCTTCTTGGGTATTAAAAAAATAATTTTTAAAATCTTTTTTTTTTAAATGATTGCAGTAAAGACCAAAGGTAGGATTGATCTTATTAACTTTAGATATCTACAGCGTAAGTATCCATAACTGACTTCATCAATCTCCATGCCTTATCAACAGAAGGGAGGGAAGAAAGCAGTGATTAACCTATTTATATGCCTACTTTATGATGACCTGCACTGTACTTTGGTCTCCCTTGACTGTATTGGCAATTTCCACTGACTATATAAATTAACTTGGATGTTTGTCTCAGATCTAGATGTCTATGTGTTTTGACAGATGAACATTCAACATGTTCAGTAAAGACTTGGTATTTGTTTGTGAGCTTTACATACATGTATTTAATGCGAATAACTATAGTTAATGTTAGAAAATTCGATTTCAAATTCTCTTGAATAAAGCATTAGTGAAACAATAGGAGTAGCTTTTGAGGATAATGGGAAATACGTTATTTAAAGCTACCTGTTTGTGTTGTTTTTCCTCTAGGTTGGCTTTACTGAAGAAGAGTGGTGAAGAAGATTGGAAGAGCAGGCTTGGCAAAAAGCAGGAGTATGCAAAAGTGTCTGTCGCTGATCGTAGTGCGCAAGTACAAGAAGTTGAGCAGCTGTTGAAGAAGGTAATTCTATCCTTGTTTGGAAAAAACATCTTACTTGAAATGCTTCAGCGTTTTGAAGATGCGTCCAATCAGGCAAGCATGCCTATTATTAGCTACTAGGTCCTGCTATTCCTCTTGTTGTCAGGCTTGTTTAAAAAACAATTCTTCCAACATGACCTCTTTAAACAAGAATGTCTTTGCTGTCTTGAGACATATAATATTGGTTGCAATGTCTTCACGTCAGCAGATTATGAACCAGTAAAGGGGACTGTAAGGCTTCTGGAATATTTACTGGTATAATGATTTAAGCCTTTTCTCCCCACAGTGAAACTGGCTTAAGAATTTAAGTTCAGGTGTTGTCTTTAGTATGGGTGAGCTTGTGAAGATTTCAGATTCCTATAGCTATGTTGAGCTGGTAATGAGTGCTTGCAGCCCGGAAAGCTAACCATATGCTGGACTGCATCAAAAGGAGTGTGACCAACAGGTCAAGGGAGGTGATTCTGCTCTCTACTTAGCTCTCATGAGACCTCATCTGAAGTACTGTGTTTTGTTATGGAATCCTTAGCACAGGAAGGACATGGATATGTTGCAGCGAGCCCAGAAGAACACTATGAGGATAATTAGGGCTGGAGCACCTCCCATATGAGGACAAGCTGAGAGAGTTGGGCTTGTTATGCCTAGAGAAGAGAAGGCTCTGGGGAGACCTTGTAGCAGCCTTCCAGTACTTAAAGGAGGCCTACAGGAAAGATAGGGAGGGGTTCATCAGGGAGTGCAACGATAGGACAATGGGTGGTAGTTTTAAGCTGAGAGATTTAGATTAAATATTGGGAAGAAATTTTTTACTGTGAGGATGGTGTGGCACTGGAATGGGTTGCCCAGACAGGTTGTGAAACCCATCCCTGAAAGTGTAAAATGCCAGATTGTATAAGGCTTTGAGCAACCTGACCTAGTCGGAAGTGTCCTTGCCAGTTGCAGAGGGGTCAGAACTACTGGATCCTTAAGGTCCCTTCCAACCCAAACCACTCTGTGATGCTATGATATGCTTTTCTTTTGATCAGTAATTATGCATCCTAGAAACTGAGGAAATGCAGGTACTGGAGCATTCATGAGCCGTTTGGCTTTTGATTACCTTGCATGATCTTCGATGTTTGTTTATAGCCAAAACCATCTGGAAAAGGATATTATCTGTCTTGTCAGTGCAAGTGAGTAGATGGGTAGAAACATGTAGAGGAAAAGGAATTCTGCATTGTTGGCCCACTCTTGCTATGTCTATGCATGAGTGAGTTATGTTGCCCAGCAGGAGTGGATTGGTAAAGCAAAGGGATTACTGATAACGACCTTTTATCCCTGCCATGCTTGCTTGTTTTGCTTTGGTGAAATTTTGCTTCAGGCTAAATTTACTCTTCTCCTGTGGTCTGACTGCCTTACCAGCAGTGGCATTATGTGGGAATCCAGGAGTGTGCTTCAAGGCTTAGTTAAGCTTCATCCTAAAAAACTGCAGTGTGAACCAAAGCAGAAAATGTGAGGATGACTGGGAGATTTGCTTCAAAATGGACTGTTGTTTCAAACTACAAGACTAATGTAGACTTGCTTCCCTTCTGAGTCTAGTATCTTGGAAATTATAGTGTTGGATAAAATAAGCAGTTTCAAAAACCTTTAATTTTTGAAGTAGTATTTTCACAGAGGACAAGTGAAGATAAAATTTGTGTTATAAATTTTACTTGTGGGGACAGTAATCCTTGGATCTGTGAAAATACTTCTATTAAATAGTGTAGGCAAACAATAATAAAACGTCTCCTGTTTCACTGCTATATTAGAAGTAAGAAGTTGTTGCACAGTCTGTCATTATCGAGGATGAATCTGTGCCTGAACATGTTACTCCTAAATGGCTATGTGTTGATGGGTCAGAAAAACAAGAAAGCTGATTTTTCCAGTTTGGTTTCTGGGTTTTGTTTTGATTTTGCTCAAAAAAATCCAGCTGCTAGTTTGAAAGATGTCCTAAAGTAAAAATAGTTTCAGCAAGAAAAGCGAAATTGTGGTCACCATTTTAACAGGCTAGTCTCGAAAATGACAACTAGATAACAAATGTACTCCAGCTAAAGACAATGGAGTTGAGAAAAAACTTTAAGCAGCTGCCAAGATTTAAGCAGAGCAAAACCTTTGTTCTCTCTTCTCACTTCCCAGCACCCCTAACACCCCTGCTGTGTTACCATGTGCAGCAACTTCACTCAGCATAGCACAAGTTGGGCTTTTAAAGCAAGTAAAGGAGCATGAAGTGCTTGAAGGGTACAAGCTTTGAAGTGACAATGCTAGCAGTGGCAGTTTCTGTGACACTGGGTCACCCACTCCATTGGTTTGTGTTAGCTCTTGGCTATTTACAGCCTAAATCAAAGGATTTGCATAACTGCCAAAGAGTTAAATCTTGGATATAATAAAAAATGTTACTCTTATTAGATACACAACTCCTTGTTTTAGTGTTTGTGATGGTGATTCATTATGAGATATGTGATAAATTATGTCAAGCTTCACTAAGCTGACAACACTGCTTACCCCACACAATGTCAGTGTCAGCAGCCCTTATATCTGGAAATACTATTATTGATAATTAATCAGTGTAATGGTTATTATCCTTTGAGGTCCATGAGGCAGTGTTCCTCTGAAGTCTCTGTAGAACAGCTTTGAAAGTACAGTGTACTTAAGAATCTTTCTACTTTCTGTTACTGGATTGCAATAAAAATGCAGTAATTGTATTCATTACTGTGGTTTGGTGCTCAGTTAAAATACAGTTTCCACACATGGCAGCCAGGCATCGACAACCAGAGTGTGTAAAGTTCTGTCATGCACCGCTGTTCAAAATAATGCCTGAAGTTTTTAGTTGTACTATGTCACTCCTGTTAATGTAGTCAGACACTTTTTTAGGTTTTCTTTTGTGTATGTGTGCCTTTTAAAAGGTTATCTAACTTGTTATGGACCTTTGATTATTCAAGCAGAGCTGTATAAAATAGAATTTATTAGAGTACATTTAGATTTCTTATAAACAACTAAAGTTGAAAGATTCATACTCTTAATAAAACAGTTACATTAAATGGTTCTGTTTGATCACTTGTCAAAATGCTTCTGCACAGTTGTCTGCGTAGTGAGATATTTCTCTAAATGTGTTATAGTATATTTTATATGTAGACTAAACTGTAGGAAACCCTATAAAAATCATGGAAAAGCTTAGAAAGCAACCTCATACAGGGGGAAAGAGGACTAAAAATTGTATCAAGGTGATATAGATGAGGGGGAAAGCTGATATTTACTTGGAGTTCTAACATCTGTTTTTGTGATTGCTGCACAAAGGAAGAAAATTTGTTGGAAGCTATGAGACTTTTTAAATTATTCGTAAGTACGGTAAAACATACTTGGACAATTCAAAGAATCTCTAACATCAGGGGAATAGCTGTATACTGAGGAATGTCTTACTTTAGGTTGGGAAAAGTATTTTGGATTCAGTGTATTTGTGTTCATCATCTTGGGTTGGATGGAAGACTTCCAATGTGTTGGGATTTTTTCATGGGTAAAATAATTAAGTAATTTTAAAATCTTTTCTTAGTATCAAAACGGCAAGATTTACTTGAATGAAAATGCCAGGTTTATAGTTGGCCTTTTTAAATAGTCCCTGATTAATGTGATTACCAGCTGCATTGTATTCACATTAAAGCAGTGAATGACATTTGAAATGCACTTAATTCTTACAGCAAATTTAAACTACAACTCAGCACTGGTGTTAAAGGCTAGGGCTGAACAATCAGTTCAAAATTACTTGGAGATTAAGTGTGTAAAAATCTTAAAGGAGGTAAGCCCTTAAAAAGTGACCTTTAGGCCAAATATTAGCCTGTTGCTGTGGTTGTAATTTTATCCATTTTATATATGGTATCCACCAAGTGCTCATATCCGGTTCTTATCAAAGCTGAGACTCTTAATGATGGTGCTTCATTTTGAATGACTCTAACAACCTGCATTTACCCATATACTGTGCAATGTTCCACATTTATTTAACCTGTAGAAAGGAAGAAGAATTATTGATAGTAAAGCTGTGTCTAATCAGCTTTGGGTAAGCCAAGCTCTGAGGAGGGGTTATTTGTAGGCTTTGTTTAGAATGGTGAACTCACCTTCACTGGGTGCTGTGGGCTTAGCAGTTCCCTCCAGATGGCTTTTGTGTATCCCAGTTTTAGTAGGCATTCTTTACTTTCATCCACAAGATAGATGACTTGTTATTTAGCAGAGCCTGATTAAACTTGCAGCTGATTATTCACGTTGTGGTTGACATGGTTCATCACGGTAATGGTGCATGAAAACAGAGACATAAAAATCATCAGCATATGAAAAGTGTATCCTCTGGCTGTGCTGTTGTGTTCTGTGTTGAATTCTAGTGATATTGTTGCTAACTTGTTTAATTCCTGCATGGAATGGCTTTGGTAAACATGCTGTTATATTACGACAACATTTCTGATCTCTAAACATTTCTAGAAGATTAAAGTATTCGGATTTGCTAGATGAAGATTAGTTATTTCCCCCATCTCCATTTCTGATAGTCCAGTTCTTTTCTAATTCCTTTGTTTCCTTCTATCCTTTTCATAGGAGCCTGTATATGCTTCTACTTACTCTCCTGTTATACCTGCTCTCCATAAATTTCATCCTTTTCTACCTATTAATCAGGTGAGCAAAAGTCTGCAAAATTTGAATGCTGAACAATTTCAAGTAAGCACATTTTGACAGGGCTTTTTTATATAGGAAATTAATAATCGTCTTAACTGATTAACCAGCTTAGTAAGTGCTGCTTTAAAGAAACATGGTATTATGCCACTGTGTTGTATATTCTTCTCCAATATACATTCTGCTAGTGTTTCTCTTAGGACTGCTTTTCTATAACTTCCATATCTGTTAGCCTATATAGGCAAGAAAATAAATGAAGGGAACATTGTTGCATTCGTTATAACACAGAAAATGTGCAAGTTGTTTGAAAGGGTATCTAAAAGGAGCAATATTTAACTGCACAGAATTTATTTTAGAATAAAATGTTGTGTACCCTGACTTCTCTCTAAGAAATGCACATATACAATGTTAGACATAAAATCATCTAATGTATTGACTATGAAAAACAAGCTGCTTTTGTTCAGAGGTGACTTTTGTATAGTGCTTTTCCTTAGTTCCTGTCTAAAGGATTTTTACCTTGGCACATCCTGCTTCTATACCCTGACTGTCCCATCTTCCTGCTTCTCTCTTTTTCTTCCCTTAAGGTCTATAGTACTAGTTTGAAAGAATCAAGCTCCCTGATTTCTGATGAACATCATCCTTGGAGGTGGAAGGTGAAAAGCTGTACAAAATTCCTATTTAATAATTGGAGGGAGGAGTAAGACTGAAAATTACATTCAGATCTAAGGTGCACATTCCCAAAGCAACTTGTGGCAATAGAGTTAACTTTGTGTTTGCTTGGGAATAGAGTTCTGTTGCTTTTCAAGTAAATATCAGAGAAGCTCAAGATCATGCCCATAGCTTTGCAATTCCATCACAAAATGTTTGAAGAATTAAGAAATAATGAGAAATACAAACTTTCTTCAGTTAGAGCTACCTTATAAAGTTCTCTTTGAGCAGAAGTAGAATGCTGGATCTTGATCTGAGCAAACAGTACCTGTTTCACGTGATCTAGAGGTAAAAGACGCAAAGGCAGGACTGGGCATAGAGAAAAACAAAAGAAAATGAGGAGAGTTAACTGGAAGGTTTCAATAGATCTATGCAGATATAGTTCTATTTTATTACACCTCCTTCTCCTTTGCCATCCACCTCAACTCTGTAGTTGTGGTACTATAAGGAATCCATTGGGTTCTTCATTCCCACACAGAATACAGTGTATTTTACATATGAGCAGCTTTCTGGCTGATATGCATGATTTCCACATTCAATTTCATAGCTGGTTTTGAGGACTCAAAATTTTTTTGAATTAAAAGTTAAATGTGGGACTAGTATCTGAAATGTGTTGGTGTTACTTTTTCTCTGTAAGCTTGGGATTTCATATAGCTTTATTACTATTTACTTCACATGACCTACTCATTTTGTTGTGACAGATTTCAGTGGCTCTGGATATGTAGAAGGTAAATATAAAGTCTAACTTAATAGCATAATAATACTCCAGTAGTGAGAGGAAGACCTTCAATGGGCTGTTCATCCCATCTGTCTTAAAAGGGAAACACCCAAAAAGTGTTCACCTTTCTGCTGGATGCAGTAGCTACTTCAAGGTGCATACAGATTTGTTTGGGTTTTTTCTTGGCACAATTAATCATTTTGTTGTTTGCACCAAACATGAGTTCAATATATTCATTTTGTTCAGGCCACTTTCAAATCATGCATTTGTATTTCAGTTTTCTCCTTGTAACAAGACTGTATAAAGTTGCAGAGTAAAACAGTGCAGAAAATTTTCTGTACTTGTACAGCTGTTGGATTCTTCTTGTGCTTTTTTTTTTTTTTTTTTGTCTTGGGAGCCTCAGCTAGAGAAGTGAATTGTATTAAAAAGCAAATAGATATTTTTTTGAGTTCTTCTTTTATAAAACTTATAACATTGACTTTAATTTGATACCTGTTTTGAAAATTACAATTTTTTTACATTACATTTTTGGTTGGACTTGCCCAAGTAAGGACAGTCTTGATCTTCAACATAGAAAACAATAATTTTTCTTATTTCTTGCACTGAAAAGCAAAAGCAAGCCCAAACAACAAACCAGCATGCTAACAGAACATTCTATTGTGTTCTTGTGACCTGAAAGGAACACTGCTTGGACTGGAAAATTGTAGGATACAAAATGAAGCATTGCCTAGATGTGGACCCTTCCGTAGCAAAAATCATGCTGCAACACTGCAAAAGCAGTGGAGCATCTGTGCACACCCTCAAAACATGGTTACAGGGCTAGAAGAGACCAATACCATCATCCAACCTAGTCAAGCAGTGGGAGAAAAGTAATTTTTGTTTCTAACTGTCCTTTCATTGAGTCTGTCACTGCTTATCCAACCTAAAATGGGTCATATGGATAAATACACTCTTCATTCTAAACTGTCAACATACAGAAAACACGCTGCAATATCAAGTTGGAGAGGGGTGTCCAATCTTGGGAAAAAATATTTTGACCCTTTCCTGAAACCTTTCAAAATAGTCAGCATCCTGGATAGAAGTGTAGAGGCTGGAAATGGGTGAGCTGTCACAGTACAGGTTACCACTGCAGAATAATGGTTCCATGGGAATTTTTCTCATCTTTTTCTGCCTTACGAATTGGCTGGTTTTTCCCCACTTCCCTTTTCATAGCACATTTTTCACTTAAAAGCCTAGATTACCAGATTTTTCTGTTAACCTTTTTTACCCATCCATGATTATTTCTTCATTACCTTCATGAATCTTCGGTATGCTGGTACAATCCCAAGAGACTTCTCAGCAGAATTTATTTTTTTTTTCCATCTGCAAGAAAACATTTTGATCAAAGTTGGGATGAATCAAATCACTGCATGGGCCTTTTCTGTTCAGCAGTAGTTTTTCAGTCAGTTAACTAGTTTGTAGCCTATAAGCTGCACTGATATTTTTATATTGCTCAAAAAGCTCAATGTCATCTGTGATTAAGTCAATATATTAAAGAAATCAAAGGTAACTGTGTTAACATATTTAATACTACTTGATCTCATCAAACTTACCGTTTTGATTAAGCCTGTTTTCCATAAAGCCATGTGGAATGGCATTAATTACATGCCTGTAGCTTGATTATTTATTGATTGTCTTACAGCAGTCTTCCAATGAATGTTTGGAACAACACACAGCTTTTGTGACCTGTACCTACCTGTTTTTGTTCTGCTTCTTCCAAATATTGTCCCTGTCTGAGCTTTTATCAGTCCTATATATTTTCCTATTTTCAAGGGGGATTTTTTAAAATCACTACTTGTGTTTGGGCATCTCCTATTCCAGGTATTTCATGTCATTGAATGCCAATTTTTCTGATCCTTTTTCTGCTTCACTTCATTTTAAGAACTTATTATTTGTCTGAAATATGATATCAATGAACAAACACATGGATATCTTTTCCATGACAAGTTAGGATATTTCGTTGAATATAACAGCCTATATTGTTTAATGGAAAAATAGCATTGGAGATGTTGTCTTCCTAAGCTTTTCATTTTTTTCTAAAACAATTCTTGTTCTGAGAATTTATTGGGGTCTTTAACTCTCCTTATCAAAATTTCAGTTACAAATTCAGATTTATTCTTCTTTCATATCTTCTTTTTTATTTTTTTTCACTTGGAAATAAAATTTGCACTTAAAAGCTTGCAAAGTTTTGCCCTTTTTGCCTTATATTCTCCCAACTAGAATGTGCTTTGACCAACTCATTCCTCCATAGACGCTCTCATTTTGGCAATTGTGAAAGCTTTCTGAACTACTGCCACATACCAGGTATATTTGTTCTGAAATTTCTTTTGACAATTGCATTGTCTCATATTGGTTTTTCCAGCTGTAGAAAATTATTCTTTCTACTAAGCATCACATATACTTTTCTTTTTCACCAGGACCGTAACAGCAAAATAAATGGGTTAGCGGTTGCTTGGTGTCTATTCAGCTTACTGGTTTTTTTAGTTAATTTTTTTAATAATGGAGGAAGATGGGAATCTCCATGCATTAGGAAGAGATCTAAAATGGAATTCCTCTCGGATTTTTTTTTTAGGAACTCCAAGGATGTTTTGTCCAAGGAAGCAGCTTAAAATCTTCTATTAAAAAAATAAAACAGCAACCTGTTTCTGCTACTAGACAGCCAGTCACTCTCTCTTCTCCCTTGACAAGGCTCAAGAATTACTCATGATCTTTCTTAAAATTTACGCATGTTGTGATTAACACATATGCATTCCAGATTTCTATCTTCAGAATTTCCAGTGACTTTGCAGACTCTAGAGCTTTTCAGGTATTTGCTGGAGACAAAATTCAGAATTAAGCCCCCTGTCATTTAAGAAATATATAAATAGTACATGTCAAAGAATCTGTGTGACTCTGATACTTACTGCCTCTCCCTCACTTCCCCTCATATTGTAATCAAAGTCAACATCCTCACTTAAGCTAAAAGCATTTCTTTTGTATATGAAGTTTCACTTGTGTTTTCATTAGGTGTTTATTAATTTCCTGCCAAGACTTCTTTTAGTATATTGCCATGGGTTTTTTTTTTTTCTACCAGCTGTTCATCCCAGAAGTGCCTGTTCTTCAGGCATTGGTATGGGTAGAAACTAGGGGAAGTGAACAGAAATTGCTTCAAGTGTTTTTATTTAAAGCATTCTGATGCTTTTACAGAACTGGAGAAATATTGCATAAACTTGCATGTCCTAATTGCTATTGAATGTTTGGGAGTTCTAGGGGAAATTTGGAGGGTTTTATCTTGATTATCATGACTTGCAGTTATTGTGTCTTGCTGCCCAAGTGTCTTCTCTAATAAACTGAGAATAAGCGTTAGGGGAAAAGGCTGCATATGTACATAGCACCAGAGGAAAGAGTGGAGGGCTGTCATGTCCCAGTCCTTGTACAAGCCATTTCTTGGCTTGCCTCTACTCTTCTGGGTGATGGATACTGCTCCCGATAGATGACGAAAGCTGTGAAATCTCTGTTTTGGTGTGTCCTCTGCAGTAACAAGAGTTTTTATATAAAGTGACTGATTTATTTAGTCTGTTTGATTTTAAGCAATGAAATAACTGATAATATCTAGGTTTATATCTCTTCCTTGTACCTTGAAACAGAGAAGAGTGTTTACTTCATGTTCACAAGCTTTTTGAATCCTTTTTAATTTCCTCTCTGTAGTTGTATGAGCTAGAGCTGTGATAAAGCTTTAGATTTTTGTATGGTTTTTTTTTCAATCCTAGCAGCTAGGTTGTGAAAGAAAAATGCCAAATGGCATACAACTTGAAAGTAATTCTATAGCTGACAGTCCCATGCACTAAAAATACTTTTATACTTGATTCCTATGCAGTATAATCCCTGAAATGTTGTTATTTTTATAAGATAAGTGCATCAAAGCAATATTTCTTTGGCCTGACCTAGCTAGAGCAGCGTATGTAAATTCAGTTTCTTTCCTGTTTAATGTACCATCATCAGTCCTTTGCATTAGGAGGACACTAAGTTACTTAGTGCTTCTAGATGCTCCTAATCATTCAAGCTGTTGGCTGCTACCCTCTAAAGCAAGCGAGAAAAGCTGAGGGTGACCTAAAAAAAAATAAAAATAACAGACGGTCATAGTCATTGGAAAACTATTCAGTAGAGCAAGCTGACACATGAACTAAAGTGAGCAGCCTCTGGAGAGATAAGGCTGCTAAGCCTACCAGGAGAATTGAGGTACTGTAAAAGAATGATTCAGAAATTGTAAACTAAGTTACACTTCTTCATTGTTATTCCCTATGACACCTGCAGATTTGCACACATGAAAACATCTGCTGAGAGTCAATTTAGTGATCTCACTAGTGTAGCAAGTCATTCCTCAAAAGAACAAGGTCTGGAAAATTATATCATACATAGAGTAAATGGTTTGCTTTGCTTAGAGGAATACCATTTGCCTTGGCTGATATTTTGAATAAAGGTTAAAGCACACAGACCAAAACCTCATCTTCACCATGTAATAGGGCAGCAAGATAATGAAGCATCTCAGAGTCATTAAGCTGTGTCTGTGACTTTCCTTTAGTAGCTTGTTATCATGTTCTCTTCCCTTTACAGCTGGCAATTGAACCGTTCAGCAAGTCCTTTGCTATACCCTGGTTGGTTTATCTATTTTTTTAAACATGCTTTTCTCATTTCTCCCCCAAAAAGCAGAGAATAGCAGATAACCAGGAGAGTCAGATGACCATCGAAGAAAGGAAACACCTGATTACAGCTCGAGAAGAAGCCTGGAAGTCCAAGGGTAAAGGAGCAGCCAATGACTCCACGCAGTTCACTGTAGCTGGACGAATGGTAAAAAAAGGTCAGTGATGAAATGATCCTAATATAAATAAGCTGCTGCTTATCTGTCTAGTCAAAATAAAGTCAGGCTAAAGCTATACAGAAGCACCATCCATATTTAGCAAGAGGAGAGGAATGTTTATCTTCAAGTGAATATCATGTCATGAGTCTGTTCACCCTGGCTTCTTTTGGCCATTGGTATCGATCCATTTTGTTCTGTACTGTTACCATGCAGTTATTACTGGGCTCAAGTCTAACTGGTGCTAGTCAGTCACTTAAATGGTAATATGTTTTGGTTTTCCTTCTAATACAGCCCAGAGAGTATAGTTAGATTATTCTCTTATTTATTCTTCCTTTGAAAACCAAAGTGCAATGTCTAGAGAAAAGTTGTGAAATGTAGTTTTTACTGTTGCTGGCACTTCCCCCACTCCTAGAATCACTGGGAATATTTCACAAACACATGTTGTTTTTATGGATGCTCTTTTGGACAGCAAATCGAAGTGTTGTGTTTGGCTGAAGAAATCACTGAACAGACTTCTGTGTAGAACCGGGGAGTAGAAATGACAAGGGAGCAGTTTTGACATTTTTGAGATCTCTTGAATTCAGTCAGTGTTTCCAGATGCAGTCACTCTTCTAAAGTGGACGGGAGTCTCTGAAGGCTGTACATAGTAGAAATACAGCTATTCATGCAGTGCACAGGGGATGATGAAAGCTTTGGAAGGAGGCATCTAAACCAATCTCTCATGGTTAACAAATACTAAATTTTGGGTTGTTACAAGAAGTTGACTATTGAACAAAATGACAATGAACATTAAGTTAAATGACAACCACCAAAAACATCGTTGTGGAATGAGAGCAGTATTACAACAGGGAGTAACACCAGTTTCAATCCAAGCCACATTCTGTGGCAGATAAATAGACACATGGTATTAGGAATTACATTTATTAGTAACATATTTTAGCTGCTTCTTCCATTATTTTGCTGCTTGAAATGCGATTGGTCAGTGTTTAGAGACTAACCTGTATTGGAGGGTTGCCAAGAGAAAGTGTTTGATTCTTCACAGGCTGCTTTTTTAGATTATTTTTGGCCAAATAGATTGGTCTTTGGAAAGGAGCAAAGGTGATAGTATTTGCTTTTCTTAATGGGAAAAGAAAAACACCTTGAAAGGATAACTTTAGGAGCTGAGATTATTCTTTTGGAGAAGCAAGGTTATCCAGTGACAGTGGCATCAGTAAAAGTAGCCCAAGTGGAATTTTATTCAGATATGTGCTATTTTGTAGCCTAAAAGAATGAGTTTTCATGATAAATTTTTAATTTAATAGATGATAAGAAAGGAATTCAAAACTAAATCCTTGTTATATACATGTGCACAGATGCTGTGTTTTAATTGCTTCTTATGGCTGAAATTTTTCAGTCTTAATTGGAAGGTGATCCCTAACTAACATCTGAAGTGGTTCTCAAAGTGGTCTCATGGATTAAGTCCTCGGAAAGCTGCTTAAAAGCTGTATCCTCTCAAATACGTCTTGATGAAGGCTTTACTGTTTGACTTAAAACCTGCTGGAATTTAAGAGTCTCTTAGGTAACAGTGGGAAAAAGTGTTTGCAGAAAAGCTACTTGATTATATTCTAAATCTGTCTTGGTGTTTGACAATTATTACTTGCTAGGAGTTGCAGTAAAGGTAGCGGAAACACAGTTAGTATATATTCTTCCAACACAGTGTCAGTTTAATCCAATCAAAATAACTGAAGTCTTTAATATACATGGCTCAGTAATTAGTAAGCTATGGCTAAGTGTAAAGTAGATATTAGAGGGAAGTTTTAATGTCAGTTTCCCCGTTTACTGGAAGCTTGTACAAGAGTTAATTGGTGCAATTCTTTGCTTCAGTATACTTTTCTACCTAATAAGAAGTCCCTAATCCTCTAGAGTGTCTTGTCTCTTAGTGGAGCAGCATAGATTCATGTGAACTGAACAAAAATAATTTTATTTTATCCACTGGGTCTAGAATGAATTACTTTATGGTAGTTACTGAAAAGGAGGTAGGAGGGTACAACAAAAGGAGGGAATAGTGCTTTATATGGTGGTAACTCTGACTTTCACTTCCACGTGTTCTTAAAAACACAACACAGCCCAAGAATTACTGCTTAATCCAGTGGCAGCATTCCCAGGTCAAATGCAGACTGCTGAGTAGAGATGGGTTTAAATTTAAAAAGGAGTGCGAGGAGGTGGTGGTTGTGAAGGTGCCAAGCAGGGTCTTGTTTAGTTACCCTGCTAACCATATCTTCTTGTTTAGAATAATTGCAGGTTATTAAAACATAGCTTGTTTTAACTGGAGTCCAAAAGATAGAGCAAGCGATCTGCTACCTTGTAAACAAGCAAGATTACTGTATTCAAGAGAAAGCAAGTATCACATGTTAGCTTGCTTACAGACACTTGGAAATAAAGCTTTGTTCTTGTGAACAGGCCGTTTTCCGAGGCTGCTGTTGATTTTAGGAGCAGGCAGGGCAGTACAATGTGCCTGCCATTCCTAATACAACAGTTGCAGGGTCTGGGGAAGTATGAATGGCTCTAAGAGTGACATTGTTGCAAATGTGGGCTAACCCTGAACTGCATTTCCTATGTTCTCTGTTCTTACGCAGGCTTGGCTTCTCCAAGTGCACTAACACCAGTAGCATCCCCTTTCAGTAACCGGCAGAAGTCCACTGCTCCGGTTACAAAGCCTTTGGAAGGTAAGGAATAAAAGTGGCAGAAAAATGTTCAGGCTTTTTTTTATTTTTCCCTGTCAATTGACAAGTTTTACTTTCTGCTTTGCTTAGAAATTGAAGCCAGGCCTGATATGCAATTGGAATCGGATATGAAGCTGGACAAGTTGGAGTCGTTCTTGGGAAGGCTGAATAACAAAGGTTGGTAGAGTTACCAGAGGTGGCTATGTATCCACTGTCTGAGTTAAGGAAGTCACTTTAAGTACCTCTTAGTTAAAACACCTGCTAGCAGAAACTGAATGTTTCTTTGTTCAGGCTTCACTTACTGGTCACACGGTTTGTTTTTCTGATTCAGTCTTTGCTAAATTTTAAGAAAAATGCCTTCTGTTACTGTATTACAAATGTACAATAGGATAAATTACAAATGCCAAAATAACTTTCTTCTTTTTGTACCCACAATGTACACATTCTTTTTGAGAGCAAAATTTCTTAAAACTGCACAGCCAGGCTGAACCGTATTGCCTTATACAGTTAAACAGCTTTATATGCAGTTTAGTCTTACTAAAATCAAGATTGTGTACTAAGCTGCTCTCAACCACAACTCATTCACCTTCCTGCATTTTTGAAAAGTGACTGTAGCAGCCCATACAGCTTCCTGGTACACCTTGTTGGCTACTTTTGACACTGTCTAGAATTCTTTGGTGTTTCCATCTCATGTGTCTGTCCTCTATTTCTAAGACAAAAATCCTTTTGTAATTTGCAGAATGACAAATACCATAAGCAAGTGCATTTACATTTCAGCAGAAGAGGCAATAGCATAGAATACTGATTACGCCATGTTCAGTAGCCTGAAGTAGTGACTTTTCAACTTATGGTTCTAGTATATTTTTCAAAGGAAGGAATTATGTAGTTGGAGGCAAGAGGGAATATACAACACCATGAAATGCTGATATCATCCTACCAAAGCAACTAATTTTTGATAGTGCCTGACTTGTTATTCAACTATATTTCCAACCATTTTTTAGTAAAAATTGTTGCACATGAGTAGCAGTTACACTCAGATTTTGTCATCCTTTTCCAACAGACTTTTCTGCCATCTCTCAGAGTTCCATTAATTTAAAAACCCAAAAAAACCACCCCGAAAAACCCAACAAAACAAAACAAAAACTACAAAATCCCCAGAAGTCCATCACCTTCCCAAAAAAACTTACCCCAACAACTACCGAACAAGCCATGTTTACCTACTCAGGGGTTAGAAACTCTAGTGTGATTATTTACTAGGTGAGATTTTTTTCTTGCAGTTGCTGGGATGCATGAGACAGTGCTGACAGTTACTGGAAAATCTGTGAAAGAGGTGATGAAGCTGGATGATGATGAAACCTTTTCCAAATTTTATCGCCATGTGGATTTCCCTTCCTCCTCAGTGCCTTTGGACCTTGATGAGGACTTTGATGCCATCTTTGATCCTTATGCTCCAAAGTAAGAACTTTCCCCCCAACCACCATGCTGTTACAAACTTAGACACAAGGCTAGCGGGTCAAAATGTTCAGCTTTAAGTCATTTGTTCAATGCAATTACTCTTCTGTAAGAATCAAGGAACTGATCCTGATTTCCTAACAAAAATCACACACAAAGTCAAAGCAACTCTCTGGTCATCAGGTGATTCTGACTAGAAAAATTAACTGACAGTTACAAACACTGCTTGTTTTCCAGGTTAATCTCTTCTGTAGCAGAGCACAAGCGTGCAGTTAGGCCAATGCGCAGAGTCCAGTCCTCAAGAAACCCTCTGAAAATGCTGGCAGCAAGAGAAGATATTCTTCATGAATATACTGAACAAAGGCTGAATGTTGCCTTCATGGAGTCAAAGCGAATGAAAGTAGAAAAAAGTAAGCTAATAGGATGGTTTATACAAGGCACTGTCTCACTATTTTAATTCAAACAAAACAAAAATCCCAACAGAATAACCACCACCAAAGGAACAGAACATATGCTGTGAGAGACAATAAATTGATTGAGGTATAAGGTTGAATGTAGACTGTCTAGGAGGTCTGGAGAGAAGGGCATGTGTGACTTTCTCAGAGAAAGCTACCTGCAACCACCTCCTGTGCGGAGATTTCATTGTTTATTTTTAGCACTATTGCCTTGTGAGGAGCGAGAGAGAGTGCCATGGTGCTTACAGGGTGAGGACAGGGAGATCAGAAACAGCTGGTGTTATGTTACAGTGGGGGAAAGAACTGGCAAGAACAGACAAACTTCTGTTCAGGTGCACTGGCCTCAGTTTTGGGTCCTAGTTTCCTCGCAAACTGGAATTGGCCTTCTTGACTCCAAAAAATAATTAAATTAATAATTAAATTCATTAATTTATTTAATTTAGGATCATTAATCTGTGGCAGGGCTCTGTGATTTAGTTGTGATGCTTCTTTCTCCTGAAAACCAGATAGACTGCAAATTGTATTATTGAAAACTTTATTCAAATGTTTGTGAAGCCACATTGACCATTTGGGGTAGAAGTTTTCTCTGTTATATGTGAATAAAGGAATATATCCTTAAACCTTGCCTGTGTTGATGAAAGCACCAGTTGTATGTGTAATACTTTGTTGCCATTTTATGAGAAGCATTTCCTTGAGTTACAAATTGATAAAGTAATTTGTCTTTGGTTGACAAAAAAGCAAAAGTAGCCAAGAATTTAGGCTTTAACTTTACAGTAGAGCATGGTAAAAACTTATAAATCTAAATGGCTTTGGTATCACACTGGCTGAGACAAATTTGAAAGGGATTTCAATTAATGCGCCTTGGCCACTCTACTATCTTTTATCATTAATCAGAGCATTGAAGATCTACACTGTACTTCACAAAACATCGGGTAACACATGTTTCCTGGCAAAGTTAGTATTTTTGCCAAATGACATATTTCTGACACTGATAGTTTACTCTTGGGTGATATCTAGAAACTTAGGTATTTCTAAACCCACAGAGCTTTTGGGCTAGCGGTTAATCAGAGTTCAACCTGGTTTTGCTACTACTATTGAGAAAGAGAAAAAACTGGAAGTAAAGGGGGAAATATTTTTTTTAATGCAACAAACAACTTTTTAATAATATTGTCCTTTTGCATATTTTTTTTCTCCAACTTCTTTCTATGTAAAAGTGTCTGCAAACTCAAATTTCTCAGAAGTAGCACTTGCTGGCTTGGCAAGCAAAGAGAATTTCAGCAATGTTAGTTTGCGGAGTGTTAATCTAACAGAGCAAAACTCTAATAACAGCGCTGTGCCATACAAGAAGCTAATGCTGCTGCAAATTAAAGGTATGCTGGAACTACTTTTACTTTCCATAAATAATAGGCTGATTGTAATGTATGGGAGTTGCTACCATAGTTGGATGGTTAGCTTTTTCTAGATCTCCAGCTCAAGATTTATATCTAAAATCTAAAAGAATAACTCAGAACTGTGAGAACAATGAAAAACCTTAAAAATAGATGTACATTGTGCCCACTGGTGCATGATTTCCAAGGAGAAAACAGAATATTTCAGAAATTACAGCCATCTTGTGTGGAAATTATTGAACTGTCCCATTCTTCCGGTGCTCAGTATATTTGAAAGTGACATGACATTGTTCTTGGTCCCGTTCCCCTTACAGTGCATAGTAATGTGTCTGATTCTGCAAAATCACAGAACCATAGAATCACTAAGTTGGAAAATACCTCTTGGATTATCGAGTCCAACCATTTCTACCTGCCCCCAAGCCATGTCCCTGAGCACCTCATCTACCCATCTTTTAAATACCTCCAAGGATGGTGATTCAACCACCTCCCTGGGCAGCCTGTTCAAGCACCTGATAACCCTTCATCTTCAGCAAAATAAAATTCTTAAAACTTTTTGCTGCCTACAGAAACAGTACCATAGCTTCACTTACAGAATCCTTTACGTTTTCTTAATCTGGCCATTGTCTGCGATATACGTAACTCATTTATTCCCAAAAGGACACAAATTTGTTAAAGCAAGAACAGGAAATAATAGAAATATTAGTTGATAGGAGGTAATAGGTATTTTGCTTCCTGTTAGTAAGTGCTTTTTCCACAGAAGTAGTCTTTTAATTCTTCTTAAACAGTCTGTTTCCATGTATTTTGCTAAATGTGCTGGGATTATTTGTATTTCATTCAAAACAAATTAGATCTTGGCATTTGATAGCAGTAGTCAAAGGAATATAATTAGCTTTGTTTTCACTTTAGGAAGAAGACATGTTCAAACAAGATTAGTTGAACCAAGGGCCTCCTCACTGAACAGCGGAGACTGTTTCCTGTTGTTAACTCCACATTTCTGTTTTTTATGGGTAGGAGAGTTTGCAAATGTCATAGAAAAAGCAAAGGTTAGTACTAGCAGGAGGCTTCTATTATTTATTTTTAGAACTGTGATAGCATTTGTCTCTGATGTAATTGAACCTTGGGGCCAGTTGTCTCCAAAAGTGGCGTGTAACTGATAGTCAGTGACAGGTAGGTCTGCAATATTCCTACAAATATGCTTTAGCCTGTGCACTGAATGAAATCTGGCATAGGAGTGTGTAAGTTGTGAAGCTGCAAGAGAAAATAGGATATCCTCAGGAAGCAGATTTGTGCTCAAGCAAAATACAGTCTGAATTGCAGGATGTCCTTTTTATTCCCATGTTCATTAAGATCAAGCCTTGTTTTAAGGCAAATGAAGGTATGAATGTATTTCTGTAACATTTTCTCTAGTGTCTGTGTATTTAGTACAACAAATAATAACAATTTCTCCTGCTATTTCTCCCAGAACAAGATATGCATAAGTATTCCAAAGACTTCAGCAATCCTGTTCAAATAACTCTTAATCTCTTAGGCATCAGAACTTGCAACTTTAATTCAGACAAAGAGGGAACTTGGCTGTAGAGCTTCTTATATACAGACTATAGAAGAAGGAATTAATACGCACACCCATGCAGCCAAAGACTTCTGGAAACTCCTCGGTGGACAGACAAATTACCAGTGTAAGTGTTCTTACAGTTATAGTATTGATGTTTTATCACAGTAGAATAGTTGAGTCAGTTCTCTTTAAATACAGTTGGATGCAAATATTTTTTACTAAGTTTTGGAAATCTTTTCCTTAAGCTGCGGGAAATCCTGAAGAAGATGAAATGTATGAAGCTGCAATAATAGAAACAAATTGCATTTACCGCCTCGTAGAGGATAAACTTATTCCTGAGGATGACTACTGGGGAAAGGTGCCAAAATGTACCCTGCTACAACCAAAAGAGGTATTGTACCACATAAGGCTCCTGTGGTAAGTACAGGAACACACAGCTGCTGATAACTTTCTGTAGCTGCAAGTGCTCATGGAGGTGCTCACTGAAAATTGGGTCCACTGAAAATTGGGTCCTCTGTGTTTCTGAAAAGCTTCTGAACACTTTGCTCTCTGGAATGTGCTGCAGGTCTCAGGGCATTAGGTCATAATATCTTTAAAGTGAAATACTATTTTAGGTGTCCTAGATCTTTTTGTCATCAGTGGCTCACCCCACAGTCATGAAATGCAAAACAGGTAGCACTTCAGAAAAAACAAAATAAAATTAAAAACTAGTTTCATTTTCAAGCATTTTTATTTCAATCTTTAGTGGACTTTTCCCCTTGAAATAACAACGTCACCCATCTAAGTAAGAATGAGAGCAGATTTCCAAAATAAAGATATGATGCATTTTCTTGGTAGTTTTCAAGTTTTGACGCTGTGTGTTCTGTCAGCTTTCCCTGGATGCAGGATGAAGCATGGGTCTAAATGTGAGTGAAAGCTGCTGTCATTGCACAGCAGTAAGTCATGCAACAGAATCTGATTTTTAGTAAGAAGAGCTCACTAATCTGCTAGTGACCTAGCTACCACCTAAAGAAATACCTTGTAGCATTCCCCGTACTTGCTTCCAGTCATCCTCAACAACTAGATGGCACAGTGCAGACCACTGCCCTGGCTTTACTTTCATTACAGTGATAGGTGTTGGTGTCACTGCAGAAACTCAGATATTTGGAGGAGTTTGTATTCAACCCACAGCCAGTTTGCAGTACTGGGAATCAAGGGTATCATGTAACCTAATGGTAGGTTGTTTTGTTGTTTTTCTTTGTTTTATTAGGTGCTGGTGTTTGATTTTGGCAGTGAAGTATATGTATGGCATGGAAAGGAAGTTACTTTAGCACAAAGAAAAGTGGCATTCCAGCTGGCAAAACATCTGTGGAATGGCACTTTTGACTATTCCAATTGTGACATAAATCCTCTGGACCCAGGGGAATGCAATCCCCTCATACCCAGGTATCAAAACTTGAGTTTAGTCTCATTGCTGAAAGTTAGTTTCCTTAGCCACATTTCACAATGTGAATTTGCTTCTGTTTCTTTTATTCCATCATACAGAAAGGGACAAGGACGTCCAGACTGGGCTGTATTTGGCAGACTCACAGAACATAACGAGACCATACTCTTCAAAGAAAAATTTCTTGATTGGACAGAGCTGAAAAAACACAATGAGAAGAATTCCAGTGAATCCCTTCACCACAAGGTACATGTAATAGGCATGGTAGGTATTTCATGTTAGATGACCTAGCTGGGATAGAAGACAGGGAAGCTTGTTCTCAAGGATCCAGAGCACTACCTTTATCTTGTGGTCTTTAACCTAGAAGTCAGGACATCACCATTACAGAGTTGTTTTATACTAGTGCCAAGCAGCTCAATAATTTTGATGAGGTATCAAATGGTGACAAGACATTAAAGTACTTGAAACATGCAGGAGTCAAACTGTTTGATGGAACTTTGGGGTAAGAAGAAAATATCTATGCTCAAAGATATATTTTTGTGTTTTTTGACAGGAAGAATCCAAATCTGACTCTAAACCATATGATATCATGCTAATGGTACCTGTGCCCCAGACGACTGTAGGTACAGTCTTGGATGGAATGAATATTGGCCGGGGCTATGGACTTGTAGAAGGAGAAGACGGGAGGCAATTTGAAATTATCACTGCATCTGTGGATGTCTGGCACATCCTGGAATTTGATTATAGTAGACTGCCTAAGCAAAGCATAGGACAGTTCCATGAGGGAGACACATACGTGGTGAAATGGAAGTACATGGTGAGCACTACAGGTTAGTGAACAATTGCACTTCATGCTGCTGAAACATGGAGAAGTGCAGCTAAAATTGCTGCGTTTAGTGGTGAGATCCAGACCTGGACTTCCTTGGATATGAAACTGTTTCAATGGTTAGAAATGCTAATTTAGTCTTTGTAGGTGTTGTGGTTTATCTCCAGCCAGTAACTAAACACTCCACAGGTGACCACTCACTCCCTTCACAGCAGAATGTTAAGAAGAGTGAAAATGAGAAAACCTGTGGGCTGACATAAAGACAGTTTAACATGTAAAGCAAAAGACACTTTTTAAAGGTATTTCCATTAGAATTTCCACCCCTGGTGGAATGTTATAGGGTTTAACATTGCAGTGAACTCCTACCTCTGCCCCTGCCCTGGCTGGGACATATGCACAGACTGCAGTCCCATATGGATGTACCTACTCCAAGTAGAGCCTTATCTATGAGCTACAATCTTTTGTGGGATATATAACCATGGCCAGAGACACTTCGAGATGTACCTGCTGTGACATGGGCACATTGGGGTGTCCTCCTTCCATGTGGACTCATCCACAGTCACAGTCCGTTCAACTCGAGTTCTCACTTGAGTTCCAGCCTATCCAGTGCAGCAGCACATGAACAGCAATGCCCTGGCCAGCTGCCAGCCCAGGCGTGTCGCCATTGCTGTTATCAAAATGTTCCCCAGTAGAGCAGAGTAAGATGGTAAACAGTACAGCAAGCAGCAAAAGCAAAAAGCAACCACTAATGAGCACTAGACTCTATTAACATACAGTAAGGCTAACAAGCCCTGTGGCAAGCACAGAAGCCTGCTAATTGATAGCTAAACAGCAATTAACAACTATAAATTCAGTCTAGCACATTTTAGTCAAATCTGTTGTTATCTTGAACCCCTTGAGCAGCACGATGGGTACCAAAAAAGGACTGTTGTGGTTTAACCCCAACCAGCAACTAAGCACATCACAGCTGCTCGCTCATTTTCCCACAATGGGATGGGGGAGGGAATAGGAAGAGTGAAAATAAGAAAACCTGTGGGTTGAGATAAAGGCAGTTTAACAGGTAAAACAAAAGCGGCACATGCAAGCAAAGCAAAACTAGGACTTGATTCACTGCTTCTCACCGGCAGGCAGGTGTTCAACCATCTCCAGGAAAGCAGGGCTCCATCATTCATAACAATTACTTTGGAAGACAAATGCCAGCACTCGAATGTTCCTCACCCTTCCTTGTTCTTCCCCCAGCTTTATACGCTGAGCTTTGTCATACAGTATGGGACATCCCTGGGGTCAGCTGTGTCTCCTCTCAGCATCTTCTGCGCCCCCAGCCTCCTCACTGATGGGATGGTGTGGGAAGCAGAAAAGGCCTTACTACTGTGCAAGAGCTGCTCAACAATAATGAAAAAATCCCTGTATTATCAACACTGTATTATCAGCACAAATCTAAAACGTGGTCCCATAGTCACTACTATGGAGGAAAATAACTCTGTCTCAGTTAAAACCAGCACACTAGGCTGTTAAGAAATAGAATTTATTATTTTATTTGTTTAAAAGAAAGTATTTATAAAAAGTTGTGATTTTGTTTCATACATCAAATATAATACTGTCCATCTCTGCTTTTATCAACAGTGGTGTTGTATGTGTTCACAGGACAGCTCATTAAGCCAGATTTGTTCCCACAGCTTAAGACCAAAATAACTAGGCAGCTGGACTAATGACAGTGTTCTGAATGTCTTTCAAGAGAGGTAGGCTTAGCAACAAGGAAAGCCTTTGCTGGGTAATGGAGAACAGTAACAATGACAGGAAAAGCCCTTGCCAACTCCTTGCCCTTGCTGTCCTTTTTGCTCTTTCTGGAAACCCTTTGCTATGGGTTTCAGTCTCAAGTGGAAAATTTTAGCAGTGTTCTGCAAAGAGCTTGAGAGCAGCAGTAAATGCTGAGAATCAGTCAGCTTGGTATGCTCATTGGAACTCTTCCTTCTGGCACTAAACTAAGAATGAGTGGCTCTTGTGGTAAGTAAAATAGAAATAGTCTAAAAATGATTGTTCCGGATAAGAAAATATTAAAATTGGTTGAAAGAAGTATAACAGCTATTCAACTTTCAGGCTTTTAGCAAAAAAAAATGTAGGTAGATTTTATTCAGGACCCTTGAGTTCAGATGCTGGCAAATCCAAGAAAAATACAAAAGCCCATGAGTCTTGAGAGAAGCAAGTAACAGTGATACTGAACTGTAAATATGCTCCTAATCCAAGTGGATGAAAATATGTTCCATCACTCTGAAACAGAATAAACTTTTATGTAGGAGGCAGTAAATTTATGGGCTGAACATAGAGATAGGAGTAAACCCCATAAATTTTAAAAGTGGCTAATGTTTTTAGTATTCTCAACTTGAAAAATATCAGAATGCTTTCTCCTAAGTATTTCAGTTGGAGACTGTTAAGCACTGCTGAAATCAAGGCAGAAGTTTTAGTATTATTTTAAGAATCTGATATAAAGCTCTTGAGTTTTTTTAAATCTTTTATTTGATTATATCTGTTTATTAAGTACCCACTGGAAAGAGTAAAATATTCCATAACTGGTTGTATTGTTGAATTTCACATGCTGTAAACGTTATTTACTTTTCATAACAACTCACTACTGATCCTTTTTAAAAATAAAAAGCAATGATGCTGCTAACTTGCTTTCTAGACCAAGATGAAATACCAAGTTAATTTTTAAAAAGAATATAAATAAAACTGACTTAATTCTAACTTTTTTATGACTGCAAAATACTGCTCCTGTGTTCTTTTGATCTTAAGTTTTCCTTTCTAATATCACTTTACTAAGAAAGATTTTTCTTTCATGCCTGGAGCTTTCTCAGCTGTTGCTGTTTCCAGTATCACTGAGCAGCCAGCTTACACTCCTGCTGCCAAAGAACAGTGTGTAATGTGGAAAATGAACCATAATGCACTCTTCTGGTAACATAACTGGCCATACCATTTCACATGCAAATTGGCTCAAGTGATGACAGTTATTTTTCTCTAGATAGTACCAGTTCTATCTACATCTCCTTCTCTCGCCAACACAGGCATCTCTGTGTTTGGGCTTAGATCCACCTGATGAGACAATGCCAACTTTGCACGGGGTCATACTAGCTTGGAGACCTAATGTTCCTCCAATTGGAAGTCTTTCTGGACAGGATAGTGCTGAGCTGGCAGATGAGATAAGACCACATGCTGTTTAAATCTATAGCCAGAGTACTTTCTTTAGCATGTGCTTTCTGTTTTGCAGTTGGAAGCAGGCAAAAAGGAGAGCAGCAAGTAAGAGCTGTTGGAAAAGAGAAATGTGTGTATTTCTTTTGGCAAGGAAGGCACTCCACAGTGAGTGAAAAAGGGACATCGGCACTGATGACAGTGGAACTTGATGAAGAGAGAGGAGCACAGGTGAGCTTCCTGCAGAGCTAGGTGGCAATCCTGGCAAGACTTGCCTACCCAAGTGGTGGCTAACAGTAAATTTGGGTGATCTTTTTTACCTCCTCTCTTTCTGAAAACGTCATCTTGCTAGTACAAATAGCCAGCCCTCAGAATTAGTTCTGGCTTTATTCCAACTTCCAGAGACATGTGAGCTGCTTTATTCATTGCCATTCCCAAATCCCGCCTCTAAAGATCGTTTCTGAGAATGGCAGAAGAAGAATGTTTCATAGAATCATAGAACAACCAGGTTGGAAGAGGCCCACTGGATCATCGAGTCCAACCATTCCTATCAGTCACTAAACCATGGCCCATAGCACCTTGTCCACTTGTGCCTTAAACACCTCCAGGGAAGGTGACTGAACCACCTCCCTGGGCAGCCTGTTTAAACATGTCCCTTTCCTAATTGAGAGATGCAAACTAGGAATGAATGACAGTGATCATAAATATGGTGTCAAATGTAAAAAATAAAACTGGTCAGATTATTTCCTCTAATCTTTCTCAATTATAGGAATCTTAGGTGTTTATTTACATGGCAAATTTAAGATATCATTTAGAAATACAGCTTTTCCCTTTGAAGTTATCTGCTTTCTTGGATTTTTATTATGGACTTTCAAAACAGCTTCAAATGGTCTTAACATAAAGCAAAACCTTGAGAGAAGCCACACAAAAACCAAGCAACTTTTCTATTGACATCATATTCTTTTATATGTATAGTTACAAGGTCCTCAGACACAGCTTCAATGAAACCTGGCGAAATCACCTCAGATACAGAGGCACAATTACAGATCACTGCTTATCAAAACTTTAAAAGAACTGATTGTTTATCCTTCTACATCTTTATTTACAAATTAAAAAAGCATAAACATCACAAAATATAAAGACAGAATTACCTGCAGTTCCTTTTCAACATCAATAGACAAACACACACAACACAACAAGCAAGTTTTCTGTCCAAGCAACACTCACTTTTTCCCTCCACTCCCTGCAGGAATAGGTTAAGAACAGTTAAACAAATGTGTACCTTCCATTCCATGTATGTTCAGATAACAGGACTGTCATCTTGGTGCCAAGAACAGGACGGGCATTTTCTACTACGCTAAGGCATTCAAATACATTTGAAATTTTCTGTGTTTACTCTGTAGTTACACAGTAGATTGTCTTGTTTTGCAGATATTCTAGCAACCGCGGATACAGTTAGTTTCAAGTTCAAAGGACAGGCTAGCTTGCTTTGTCTTTAGGTGGAAGTAGGTTTTGCTGTGGCTTGTTTGTTACCAGCACACAAGAGGGGAGGTTTAAAACTAATTTCTGTACGTTGATAATACTGTAGGACAGCAGCATAGATGTGACCAGTAAGACAGGAATTCATAGAGGAGATACACTAGACCCGGAGTGTATTTGTGCTTGATTCTATGCAACACACCTGATTTAACAGTTGGCTATATCAGTTTCATAATCAAAATGCAATGTTTAAGGAGCAAAGAGAATGTGTGTTGTCATATAAACCAGTTTACAGCAAATGATGAACTTATTTCAGTTCCTACAGTATCTCATGGTAGTTTCAAAGAATATCTGGTGAGATGGCCCAGTCCTGGAGAGAATTCAAATAATGATTGGTGTTAGTTTAAATTATTTCAAATTGAAGTTTATGTGGTATTCTTTATTCTCTGACAGTCTTGATTGTTGGATTTCAGATAGAGGTTTATTTTAATACGCTGATGCATGCAATGTTAATTGCATATGTGATAATTTGAAGAATAGTCAGCAACTAGCAAAAGGAAAACCATCTTTGTGGATAGCCATAACTATAATTTTTAATTTTCCATAGAGACTAGTTTTCCTGAGTCTGTATACTTGCTTCCTTTTTTTTAATGAAAAGAGGTGCTTTCAATTTCCAGTTACAAGTGCTCCAAGGGAAAGAACCTCCATGCTTCCTGCAGTGCTTCCAAGGAGGGATGATTGTGCACACTGGAAGAAGGGAAGAGGAAGAAGAAAATGCACAAAGTAGGTTACTGTTACTAAAGAGCTTTTATCCCAAATCCTTTTCTACCTGTTGAGAAGGGTTTTGAATTGTCTCAACTACCATACTGTGTAGTAAAGAAAAATTGATGCCACAGAACCCATGAAACAGCTTTGTCATGCTTTGTTTCAAGATATTTTTTTCTTCTTTGAGCTTGAAATGGATTTTGTAACCTGTGAGCAAACTGATATTATTGTATTGATAGGCATATAAATAGTTCTAGTTACTTTTTTTAATTAAGCAAGGCACCTCTTTGCTTTAAAATATGCTCTTTTCTATATAATCTAGGCAAAGAGTATTTTTATGAGCAATTCTACACCAAGTAGAACTCTAAACTTTTGTTATGCATTTATTATTTTTTGCAGCATATCCCTTGAATGCTGCAGTTGATGCAGGAAAATTTCAGTGCAGGTGTAGCTTGGACATGTTCCGGTTTGCATCCAAATTCCACCTATATCTAAGGGGCACAGGAAGCTGGATAGAAGGGCTATGGTGTTTGTTTTGCTTTTTCTCTTGTATGAAACAGAGCAGAAACTTGACTCTTCTGGTCAGTTAAGCTCTTCAGTTCTTAACACTTATACTCTGGTAGCAAGGTTTCATAAGGCATTTTCTCTGCAACAGGTTTTCTAAAGTAGCATTAGCCAAACCTGATTGTTAGCTAGTTTATTCTGTGACAATATAGACATGTGAAATGTGAAAGTTATCCAGTATGAGAACAGCTGTTCCAGAGCAGAGATCTTGAATTCCCAATCCCATGTAAATGTATAATACTGCTGCACTGTTCCTGTCTGCTCCAGGTGACTGGAGGCTATATTGCGTGCGAGGAGAAGTTCCCAGTGAAGGAAACTTACTTGAAGTAGCATGTCACTGCAGCAGCCTGCGTTCCCGGACATCCATGATTGTCCTCAATATAAATAAAGCTCTTATCTACCTGTGGCATGGCTGCAAAGCACAGTCTCACACCAAGGATGTAGGAAGAACAGCAGCCAATAAGATAAAAGAACAGTGAGTGTCTGACCTATACTTTGGAGATGTTTATATAGGCTACTGATTTACATAAGATAGTCTGCCTCAAAGAAAAGTTGAAATAAATAAAGCTGTCTTCTGAGTACAATTGCAGCAAGTGCATGCTTGGTAAGGAGGAGGGATGATGGGTAGTTAATTTGTTGGAATGAAGAAAACACGTGTTCTGTAATCACTTTCACTTGCCATCAAATGCACTTATTCTTCCTGCTGTACTAATTACAGTTGCAAATAAAACACTCTCTCCATTTGGAGAGAGGTGATCAATCCCAGCTGATAGGAGGATTAGAATCAAGTCTTGTGAATAAGGAAGAGAAAATGAATTTGGGAAATCTGCAGGAAGACAGCAGCGGTTACAAACTTGGGCAGTGAGAATCTGTATTGTGAGCTCACGTGAGCATCTCCTGCTCTCTGGGTATGTTATCAGAAATGTTATGAAAATGGTTGCTGAAATTGTCTATCTTGCTTATTGATAATTTTTGTCATTTTCAAAAAGCCAGTGTTGACATGTAATACGCAACAAGCCTGTGGGGTGGTTTTGGCTTCTAGTAACACAAGCGATCAGCAGGTTTGTGTTAGCTCTGTTGGGGGCAGGAAAGTTTGGTTCACTATCTTTTCTTTGTGTTTTGTAGATGTCCACTGGAGGCAGGGCTGCACAGCAGCAGCAAGGTGACAATTCATGAATGTGATGAAGGGTCAGAGCCCTTGGGATTCTGGGATGCATTAGGAAGGAGAGATCGAAAGGCCTATGACTGCATGTTGCAAGGTAGAACTGTGTTCCTGGATTTGTGCCTACATTTTGCTTTACTGGCCTATGACATCACAAGATTTAATGTAAAGCTTTTGAAGAACTTCTTGGTAGTTGAGATGATGCCCTCAGAGAGATGCTTCCAAAAACCTACTGAATCAAGGAATACTGTTCTAGAAGGAAGATGCTGGAAATCTAAGTGTTCCATTTTGTTCTCTTACCCTTCTGCAGCTTCTCTGTATTCATGCAGCATGCAACACAGAGCAAAGTTACCAACACATTTTCCTTCTCTTCTGAAGGGATTAGGGGCTGGTTCTGCACACATCCTTGTCCAATCTTTGCTTTGAGATTGCCAGTGAAGGTAGCAGGGTGGTTGATTTACCAAGTGTAAAATTTGTCAGCTAAATAGTAAACTCTGAGATGGACTTGCTTCATTTAAGCTGCAAAACAGCCAGCTGTGAAATGGCTGATAGTAACTAGCCAGGATTAGATTCAAACTGATGGCAGCCAGTCTTTTAGCTCAAGTTCTTCACAGCTGTTGCTGGACCCCCAAGAGACCTTGTCATATTTCCTGATTTTTCGAAAAAATGGAGAATTTACAGTCCCTCTAAAAAATTATTTCTTTTTTTTTTTTAACATTCATCTCTGGCATTTTCTATTGCAAATCTTCTTTATCTTTGTTCTTTAAAGATCCTGGAAAGTTTAATTTCACCCCCCGCCTGTTCAGCCTCAGTAGTTCATCAGGAGAATTCTCAGCCACAGAATACGTTTACCCTTCAAGAGACCCCACTGTCATCAATTCCATGCCATTCTTGCAAGAGGATCTTTACACTGCCCCACAGCCAGGTATATGATTTAAAATACTTAAGTTACAAGAAAACAGATCATTATATCCTGCACTGGGTTGTGTAATCACTTTTAACTTGATTTATCAAAGAAAAATACGTGTGCATGATCCTTATATAGCATTAAGCAATAACAGTAATTTTTCTGTGATAAAGGTGCTGAGAACTAATGATATGTACATGTATCCCAAAAGCTTCCTATAAAAACACGTAATTTGTATCAAGGAAGTTCAGCTGAGGTTCATTTGTATGAATAAAGTAAACATTGGTAAGCTTTGAAATGATCCTGTCCCAGTGCTGACAAGTATATAAGACTGGGCTTATTTAGAGGATTCTGAGAAGGAATAAGTAGGTGATGATTAATTTGTTATTTTTTCGGCTGTGTAGCACTGTTCCTTGTTGACAATCACCATGAAGTGTACCTATGGCAAGGCTGGTGGCCTGTGGAAAACAAAATCGCTGGATCAGCTCGAATCAGGTGGGCTACAGACAGGAAATGTGCCATGGAGACAGTACTCCAGTACTGCAAAGGTAACAGATTGCTGTGCCTGGCTATTCTGAGTGTGTTGTACTTTCACATGCCTTGCTGTCCTAAGTTGAAATGTACTCAAGTGCTTCCTCAATAGCACTGAGAAACTTCAGTACACTGGTAGAGATATATTTGTCACTCTGTCTTCACAAACCATTAATGTAGTAATGGCATCGTTCCCATATTGCCAAGATTCTCTTCTGACTCAGTTCTCAGACAAAAGGCTTTATTTCTCTTCTGTATCCCCACTGTGGGAGAACAGGTCAGATGTTAGAGCTCTAAAACTGAATTCTGAGAACATGGCTTTTAAGCCTAAATGCTTTCTGTTTAGGTCCTTTTAGATTTCATAAGCTTCTGTGTATCTGAAGGATACTGAAGGAAGATATATTGTTGATGTTAACTGGGTTTTGATTTAGTGGAGGTGGTGGAAAGACTTTGAGGAATGAGAACAGGCCTCACACGGAAACAGGTGGTCATTGGGAATGCTGGAGCATAGAACTGAGGCTCTGTGCTTATTTCTACAAGACAGAATTATTGCCACTCAGTCTGCAGTGATTCAAGCTGCAATTGATGACCATGTAATAGTACACTGACCAGATTATTTTCTACACTAGCAGATTTTCTTCAAGACATCATAATGTTTTCCTCTCACTTACTCTAGCGTTATGTGAGTCTGGGAACAGACCTAGGATCTTCTGACGGAGGTTGAAAAAAGAAAGGTGTGGGGTTACCATCCAGGAAAGAGGGCAAAGTAACACCCATATTCTGTTAGTTCAGAGGAGGTAGTAACACATGGCAGGAGACAGCTGAAAACCAGTAATGGAAACACTGAGACGAAACCTTTATTGGACTGCGTTATTGCTCTATGTGGATTGTCCTTTTGTGTCCCTGGCACTGCTTTGCCACATAGCAGCTTTTGTTTAGAAATGAGATGCTAAAGGCAGAGCCATAATTGGAAGCGTCTTGGGCAGTGACTGAATTCTTAAAGAGGAAGCCAGTTACTTGTTTGTCACCACCCCCACCTGCAGATTTTGCACATCAGAAGTAGTGATATAAGATGCATTTCTTTGAAATCATTTCATACAGTGTGCTTCACAGAAGTGAAAGTCAGCATAGAGAAACATTGCCCCATGCAATGAGGTGTCCAGAGTTGCTCAGCAGGCTAGTGAGAGAGATGGAAGTAAAATACCAGTCCTGATGCAGTGCTGTAATCTTTTCATAATGAAAACCATGTTTTCTGGCCCCAGCAGAGATGGAATCAGATACACATTGTGAGCTTTGGATACTTCTCCAGATTTCTTGAACTTCACTGAGTTTGATGATGGGAAATGGGAATAATACCTTGTGCACTGGATTGAATTTGCTGCATCTGAGTTTGATGCACAGTGGAAAGCTCTTTAGTGACTCCTTATGGGTCTAAAGTTTAATGTATGTGTCATAGGACAACTTTTTTTTTTTCTTACGCTGGGTACTTACTTCTTTACTTATGGCCATGACTTTGCAGCAGTTGTGGCATTGTTTTTGGGCTGTGTGCCTGGATAAGTAGAGAGCAAGTTTGTGACTTGTTTGGGTGCTTTTCCAGACCAATTCTACTTGTACTGTTTCTATGCTGAAGCTGCTGTGAACTTCTTAAGCATTTTTTTACTGTTCAGACTATGCTGTCCTGGTCATCTATCACTTTCATCATCTGGGCTTCTGTCAACCACTTCAAAATTGCATTGCATCAAGCTGTCAGGGCTGACTAGCTCTTGATGTAACAGTACTTATCAAGGCATAGAATGCAGTTTCAGGAGGTACCAATGGTGCTGCAATTATTTTGACTACCAGTTAGTGGTAGTGGAGTGGTTAGAACCATTAAAACATTTTTATGTCATTTTTTTCTCTCCGTTTCTTTCCTCATCTATGTTGCTCTCCCTCCTTCCTCTCCCCTTCTTTTTTTTTTTTTTCTTCCTGGCATGAAAGAATTTGACTGGCAATTCTGGATATCCCTTAAATATACCTGGCAGTTCTCCTTGTCTCCACATTAAATCTTATTTAACTTGTCAAAACATCTTGAAAGTTTTTTTGGTTTTCGTTTTTATTCTGTGTTTTTACCTGCTAAATCAGCAGACTGGAGAACTGAGCTGCAGAGCACTAGGAAAGGGAAGAATCTGGTTTGCCCTTCAGTGATTCTCCTGGACTGAGCAAATGTCACTCTCTCTCTTTTTTTTTTTTTTTTTGTTTAATCGGCTAAATTACTGAGTGAAGCAACACAACTAGCAGATTCACACATTTTCTAAGTACAAAGTTTTAAAATACTTGTTGAATCCTTCATAGGAGAACGAACAAATAAACCACAGTGAGAATCCATGAAAGAGAAAGCTTAATATAAATATCCAAATGATAAATCTCCTGTCCGAGTTGCATAGTTAAAGCATTTTATTATCTTTGTTAAACTACTCCACAGAGCTTTTATCTCTAGTATTCAGAGTTTCGTGTAAACGTATTCTTTATTAACAGTTTGCTTCCAACTTCTGATGTAAAGGCAAACTTGTAATGTCCAGGTTTTGCAGACCTAATGAGACAACAATGTCCAGCCAAGCTCTCCACCTGCATTCAGCACATAGATTGCATAAGTTCCCTTGTGTGCTCCTTGGCAATGGGGTGCACTGTGTTCCTGCCTGACAGCCTACAGGCAAGCACTGCAGTAAAAAACAGTCTTGTCTAATGGACTGATACACTCTGGGCTGTCTTTGAAACTCACCGGTAGTCACCATGCAGCTATTACAATACTTCTGTTCATTTTCAGATCCCATTCCTTTGAATTTGTAGTAATAGAATTGTTGTGTTAGACCTCATTATCCCAAGTCAGGAGCAGTTTAAAATATTCTCTCTTAAGCTTCCGAGCATAAGCTTTATTTGCTGCTGGCAGGACAGTTCTGTTGAGTGTACCAAAAGGCTTCATTTACCTGAATTTGGCTAATTTCAGACTCTGATTACTCTCTTCTAATTAGGTTTTTGTAAGAAAAGTGGATTGGTAGGTTACTGTGGGGGCTTTTCAGCATACCTGGTTTGATCTTTGTGATCAGTTACAATAAAAGGCAGATTCAGGAATACCAGAAAATATGTTAAAAGGTGCTATCCTGGTGATGTTTATTCCTACTGTGTTAAATTGCTTCAGCTTTTCAGTAAAGAATCAATTAAACATGCTTGTCAGGTAGCTTTGGACAATGGAAGACCTTTCAAAATATGGCATTGTTTGTAATTTTTATCTCTTCTTCTTTTTTTTTTATGTATTTTGACTGTTTTTAGGAAAAAATGTAAAGAAACCCCCCAAATCCTACTTAATTCATGCTGGCCTAGAGCCTCTGACCTTCACTAATATGTTCCCAAGTTGGGAACACAGGGAAGACATCGCAGAGATCACAGAAATGGTAAATCTTTTCATTGCCCAGACTGTTTCCTATTGCGAGTAATTGTTTCTTGTCTTGTCAGTAACATTGCTTGTTTGTTCTTTCAAGGCCCAAAATCCAGAGGATAAACTTAGAAAGTACAGCTCAGGAGTCTGCACAGGAAGAAGTTTACAAAAGGGCATTCCTGATATTTTTTTTTTCATGTAACTTCTCATATTCTTTTTTGTTAAAAAATAAACTGAATCATCTCTTACAAAGAAATGGGCTAAAGTTCAGCAGAACAACTGTTTCAACCATGTGAAACAGACAGCAAGGTGAAGTTCTGATCTGTCCTCCAGGCTCAAAAATGCCCCACAAAGGATCACCTGGCTCCATGACATCCAGCATCCTCACCTGGAAGTGGAGTCACAGCTGAATTACATATGACTGCTTTAAAAGCCTTCATTGAAGGGGAATCTCATTGCAAATGGCATTTTCTAGTTTGTAAGGCGTCTGCAGCTTTGTAAGTCCATTGCAGCCAGTGGAAAATGCTGACTTTGTGACTAAACACAGAATTCAGCCTTAAATCAAGATTCTGAAAGTACAGGATGTCCTTCTACTAAGTGCAGGCATTCTTTTTTAGCTGTGAAATTGTAGGGCACGGATGTGTAGAGCTGGATGTATAGCTTTGTGCTCCATAGGCAGGGCAGTGCAGGTTGATCCCATGCTACCTGCAGACTGCAATGGGAGTGGTTTCAGCATTGTGATCCTGTTCTATGTTTTCCTTTCCTCCCTACAGGATGCTGATGTTTCTAATCAGATAATCCTTGTGGAGGATGTGCTGGCCAAGCTATGTAAAACAGTGTATCCATTAGCAGATCTTCTAGCTAGGCCTCTGCCTGAGGGAGTTGATCCACTGAAGCTTGAAATCTATCTTTCAGATGCCGACTTTGAGGTAAGGAGAATAGGTGCAGTGCTACTCTGTGCATGTGTGTCTAACCATGCTGTGAAATCACTTGACAGTTTTGCTACTCGTGTTTTTACTAACAGCATATCCTTTCATTTTAAATGCAGGCTGCATTAGAGATGACAAGAGAAGAGTACAATGCACTGCCATCTTGGAAGCAGGTTAATCTGAAGAAGACAAAAGGACTTTTCTAAGTTGTGTTAATTGGAGTGAGCACTAAAGGGAAGCCCATTTTTACTTTCTATGCCCTTTAGAAGATTTGTAGCCTACATTTACAGAATAAATAGAAATAATCTGAAGTTAATAGTGACTACCTATCTGGAAGTGTGTAATAGTATAAAAGGCCAAGAGAACTCTTTGGAAATGGAATTCAGTTTCAACTCTTAAAGGCAGCGTGTTTAAGCTCCACTCTTCTATGCACTTAAACAGTAGTCTCTGCGCTACTGCTGCAGGTGTCCTTTGGCTATATCCAATACTTGCCATTTTTGTTTTTTGAAGAAGTCCTCTTTGTAAAGTGTTATTTTATTAGTTTGTGGATTACAAAGAATTTATATTTATATAAACACATAGAACAAGTATGTATTTAACAATGCAATATATATTCACTTTCAAGACTTTCATGTCAGAACTACAGAAAAATAGCTAGATGACAGTTGCTTGTACTGAATTAGCTATACCACCAATATCTATCTCCTACGCATTCTGAAAAGTTTCTCTTTGCAATAGTTAATGACTTGTTCTCAGTGCGGCTTCAGGTGCTAAACTGAACAAAGCATTCATATTTATAGCATGGATTTCTTGAGAAACTATGCGAATCAACCTTTATTATCCAAAAATGTATAGTGCCTTGTTTTTTGTGTACAGTTTATATACAAAAAAAAAGATTGGTCTGCATTTTGAAGATGGCTTAGAATGGTCTCCTATGTTACTTTTATAATAGTAGAAATAAAAACATCTCAGTTTCTAATACTTGTTGTAAACATTAAATGTCTTTTGTGATATAAGAACCGAAAGTTAAAGCTTCTGAATAAACTCTTAGCAATGCTCTGACTTGTCATTATTTTGTACTGTAATCTGTACTGTCATTCATCAGAACCTTCCATGATGTGGTATTTTATCAAAATATTTTAACCTTAGGTATCTGTGCGTGTTGTACAGAGTTATAATTTGAGAGGCAGATAATGTAGAAAATAATCAATGTATGGAGATAAAATTAGTTTGTGCAACACTTCAATGCTGAATGTTGAAACGATCACGTAACTCCTGTATCCTTTGGGTTTCCCTGTTTTATACATGAAACCAAAATTATGCTGGGTTTTCAGACTTTGGAAAAATCTTTCCAACCTTTGTGCAATTGGGAGTAAAAACTTGAACTCAAAATATGGTATCGTGTCTGTTTTTTCAATAAAAGTGTCAAAATTGGTGTCCTGATTAGGACATTGAATATAGTGATCAGGTAGATATTTGCTATTGTTTCAAATGTTTTTCAGGCATTAGTCATTTTTGTTGTGTGGTTCCCCTCTGGTAGCCTAGTGGATTTCACATTTTCATTCCTGCCAGCATAAGTTTCCTTCTGCCTTGTAGCTGTTTTTGCCTCATTAAGAAGTGATCATCCACAGTACTGCCTGTTGCTGCTCTTGCCATTCTCCAAAGCCTAGGGAGATGAAAAGGGATATTTGAATGTGAGATGTAGACTTCATCAAGAACTGTTGTAAATGCTGATCCATAGTTAAATTAGCCTTGTTTTTACAGATCAGTAGTAAGTTGTAAGCTAGCCTTTGAGCAATTAACCCACCTAGAAATATACAAGTATTGTTCACCTGACTGAGATATTACAGGTGAATTTTCAGCATTAGCATATTTCCTTTCATTACTGATCCCTGTCAAGATCTGAAAATACAGAACCGAAGAAAAGGCTAGCAGCAGTGTTCCAAGCCAGGATACTTCTCCCATAGCCTTCAGCAAAACTCAAGATGTTTACATCATAGATTCAAATCGTAGAATGGTTTGGGTTGGAAGGCACCTTAAAGGTCATCTCCTTCCAAGTTCTCAACTCTGTCTTCAGTATGGGGGACACTTTTACTCTTAAAATGCAGGGCTTTATAATGAATACATTTTTAAGCACTGAGAGGTTTCCAAAGTCACTGCTGTATTCACCCAAGTATTTTTGCACCCATTTATTTCCCTCTTTTACCCTGTCTGATAAAATCAATCAGGAATTAAATATTGTTTATTCATGTTCAATCTGTACTGCAGGGGTAGTGGGTTCCTGTGTTTTGATTTTTCTCTCCTATAGAGAACTGATTTGCATAGCATGATTGACCTTGTTTTTACCTCTGGCAGGGTAGTATCATTTGCTTTTGTTTTTTGAAAACGCTGTCAGTCCTCTAAGTACTGCTGAAGGGCAACATCCACCCACTCTTAAAGCCTTTAGAATCTCAGCTAAAAGCCAAGACGAACCAGCCAGGGGACGTGCAGGCAGTTAAACTTAATTCAGTGCAGTCTGCTCTCTCTCCAAGTTACCAGATTTTTTGCAGAATTTCATGCCATGTTTTTGAATTCCAAGAACCAGGACACAGAACCCAGCTTCCTGTTTAGTGCATTGCTCGTAACATTGCAGAGGAGTATGTCAAGGTTTTGAAGAAAATAAAATAATTTTGTTGCCTTTAGTATACTTGTTATTTATAGAAATGCTTTCCTGAAATGTGAAGCTGACAACAGACAGCAAGTCAATGTAAGGCCTGTGACAGAACTGCAAGTTATGCTTTAATTTTTTGCTACCTTCCCTCTCCACTCTGGAGATGCCGTTTATGGTCGGAAATTGGCAAGAGCCATTAAAATCTTGGACTGTTTTTACAGTCCTGCCCTATATATGAAAAAGACAGTACCTAGATGATCACATTCTGCATTTTATGTTCATCTCTCCAGGCCTTAAGCCATGATTCTTATCTCTTTAAACTGCTCAATTCTAACTCTTTAAAATAGTGCTGTTTGATTAGACCAGCATTCCTGCACACATAAGGGTTTGTTAGCAATGAAATAGGATGAAAATGTGAACAGGTGATTATGCTAAAACAGCAAATCAAATGTCTGAAGAATCTGCAATCTGTATTCTTCAGCCAGAAGAGAAGAGAAAATAGAAGGGGGAATAAAAACAAAGCTCATCTTTAACCGTTTCGGAGAGCTTGTTTGTGTCCACCACCTTCCCACCAGTGTCTCAAACAAGTCAGCCACTGCCCTGCTTGTGAGGGAATTAGCTGCTGGCCTAAGTACTTGCCCACAGTGCAATCCCCCTCCTCTTCAAGTTCAGTGCATCTCAATTTAGCTAAGAGGCAGGCTGCAAGGCATGCCACTTGCTCTGCTGTTCACAGGTGGTCCTGAATTCCCTGTTTGGCAGCCCTGGGACATGCTCTGGATCAGGAACGTTTTGTAGGGGATCTTCCAGTTAGGTTTTGTGATACATAAGGGGAGATGGAGGGCGTCTGCAGCCAAGTGGCAGTATTTCACCAGCCATGCCTTTGGCAGCCCTACCTTGTCAGGAGGACAGCCCTCCTCTATGCTCAGCTCTGACAGCAGCGCTGACCAGGAACTAGTCTTGCAGATCGTATTCCTAAAGTCTAGAGAGCCACTGAAGAAGTAACCCGTAAAGCTGTGTGCTCTGGAGCTGAAGCAAAAGAAATCTTTATGTCTGGCTTGTGCTTCTCTTGAAATGCAGCAGATTTCTGAGGAACAGTGAATAAGAGGGAGCACTATATACTGTGTGCACACTATCATCTTTCCTGAATCTGGGCCCCTTTGCCTTCAGGTGCTCTCTGCCTCATTATTCCTTGGGGAATCAGTGCAATGAGTCCAAGTGCCAAGGCAGCAAGTGCACAAGATCAGCAGCAAGGACTGCATCTTTGCCCTCTTTCATGCCAAACCTTGTGCTTTCCATAACGATATGAAGCCCCAAGGGGAGAGAAGGTCCCATCCTGTTTCTGCAGACGCAGACCTGTGTCTCGAGGTCCACATGCAGTCCTAATGCACTGATGAAACAAAAAGCACCAGTTACTCTATTGGCAAGTCCATAAAGTACCACTTGTATAAAGTTTGTAAATCAATCCTGTTCAGTGCAGCCCCTTAGACTGGCACAGGAATCTATTTTCAAAGCAAAGACCAAACCCTGAACAAATTTATTACATTCTGTTGCTAAAAGATACGATATTTATGCAAAAAAGAACACTTTTGTTTCCTGGTCTCTCATTGCAATAAGGAACTGAGGTATTTGAGGAAAAATTTATCTTTTCGAACAAAAGTAGAGTCAATTGTATAGATTCATGGTAAAAGCTACTGAACATGGGTCTGAGGCCCCTGGCTCTGCAGGCCCTGTGCTGGCAAGTTGTTGCAGACATGCCTTTCTACATTTCTGGCTCTACCAATCCAACCATGCTGGAAGGGGCCTCAAGGGGCTGTCTAGCCTGTATGTCTATATCACAGTTGCAAATATTCACTAGATTACCCCCAACTTTTGCTCTCTCTCCTCTGCAGTGACCTTTCCACGCAACTACTTATCAAGTTACTAAACCAGAAAAAAGTCCTAGAGCACTTGCACTGCTGGAACAGCAAGGGGAGGCAGAAGAAAGCAACCCTTAGTTCCCCATTTTCCATATTACTAGTTGATACCTGTTCAGCTTTAATTTTACACTCTCTTAGATGGTGGCGTTTGCTCAGTCTCCCCCTCTGTAACCTGTGAGTTCCAGGCTGTGCTAACCAGCATGTTCATTTTTCAGTGGCAATTACTAAGCCACTTGTGCTGTGATAACACTCTGATACCGAAGTTTATAAATATGCTTTATATTTAGTTTATAAATATGCTGTATGAACTGGTAAATGTTTATGTGCAGGGCTATTAATTGTCTTTACACAGACAGTAAACATATATGATACAATCACTATTCTTGGTAAAAGAGACTTGCTGTGAAGAAAAGCACGTGCTTCCTAGCTCCAGAAATTGGATGCTGTACATAATAATGTTGTTGAAGTGGTAACATTTTATTATAAGTGCCTCTGTTCGTTTGCTTTATGCTTTATAAATTGCCCAGGATTTACAGAGAGAAACGTAATTGATTTGGCTTGGTTCATTTATGGGGGCCCAGGTAATAATTTATCATTTCACTTCTATAGCTTTATTTGAACTTAAGTCATTTATATAAATAGTTTCCAAGTAAAATCTTAGCTAGTTCTAATGATTTTTCTTTTCCAACTGTGACTGTTACCTTCATTTCACTGAAGTTTTAATATGTGGAGGTGTTTTTTTCTAACAACTCTAACTTGTGTAATGATGCCTCACTGCATAGTTGGGGGTGGTGCTATTTTTCTCCCTAGTTCTTTCCAACTGGTTTATTAGTGATCTAGAGAAGATGATTCCGTGTCTCAGGAAAGGTTTTCCAAAATGTGCTGCAGACCAGAAGCAGAACTGTACCACACCAGTGGAATAAACACTATGGGATGTAGCATATTTCATAAAAGGAAAACTACCAGAAATAGTCAGTTTTTATTTCAGAGGCTTGTGGTAGTATCAAAATTTCCAGCAAAACAAACAGAAGATCCACAGTTTGTCCTTGAAATGCATATAAAGACTCCATGCAAAAAGCCCATATTGGCTGGATAAATAAGATACCACCTTAGCCAACACATCTCACTTGTTGATGATCATAGATTATAACACCACCAAGTGCTAGAAAAATCTCTGTGTTTGTGTTTGAGAATCTTACTACACCTGCCTCATTTCTGATGACTCAGGACAGGCAGTGGTCTGCGAGAGCCTAGTAGCAGCAAATTTGCTTCCAAGTTATATCTCTAGAATGAGATGGTCGTTATCAGACACACTTGTGTGAAACCAGAACTTCTGGAAATGCACTTGCACATGCTGCCTCCTCACTCTGTCACCTGAGTGATCTCTTATAGGTTTGTTTCTTCCTGAAGGATATCATCCAAACCTTCCCCTTTCTTAGCCAAACTCGTTAAGAAAAATCAGAAAACCGTAAATGCAGTGTCTTCCAAAGAAGGGGCTGTGCTGTGGGGGTGGGGGCAGGCAGAGGATGTTTGCTAATGAGAAAGTGCTCCTGGTAGATGGAATAATGATTGAGCCTTCTTTGAAAGGAAGAGGTGAGGAAAAAACATTGGAAAACTGCCAGCATGGAGCGATTAAAATGCCTTTCCATTTATATTAAGAAGTGACTGAAGGTTGCCAACTTTCTTTGAATTTAATAGAAGCTTGTCCTTGTTCATGCCATGTCAAATGAGCCATGGCCATAGGATCTTGCAAGGGCAGATGACTGGCCACCATACTAGGGCAGTAACATAGGTGCTGTGCTGCAGGTGGACCCTGTTCCCACCTCTGGCAGAGTCAGACAGCCTGCTCATGCTGGGCTGCCTTGTGCAGTCAGAATATGGCCCCAACAGAGGCTCACACCCTTCCTCTGGCTGAACTGGAGCTGGATGCAGGCTACAGTCATGAAATCATAGAATTTGTTGGTTGGAAAAGTCCTTTGAGATAATCAAGCACAACTATGCCTGTCCACTACTAAACCATATCCCTGAGCACCTTGTCCACCCATCTTTTAAAAACCTCCGGGGATGATGACTCATCCAACCCCTGGGCACACCACGACAGCTCCTGGTAACCTTTCAAATAAGAAATTTTTCCTAACATCCAATCTAAACTTCCTGTGGCACAACTCAAGGCCATTCTCTTTTGTCCTATCACCTATGACTTGGAAGAAGAGCGACATGTCCAGCACACGACACCCCAAATTATCCATAACCAGTGGGCTGAGGGATGCCCTTCGAAGCATCCCCGGGAGGGGCATTCACCTCAAATCCTCTGTTTGGTTTTGAGCCCCTCACTGCAAGAAAGACATTTTGCTCCTGGAGTGTGGTCAGAGAAGGGCAACAAATCTGGTGAAGGGGCTGGAGAATGAGTCTTATGAGGAGCAGCTGAAAGAACTTGGGTTGTCTAGCCTAGAGAAGAGGAGGCTGAGGGGAGACATTATCGCTGTCTACAACTGCCTGAAAGGAGGTTGTAGAGAGGTGGGTGTTGGTCTCTTTGCCCAAGTGACTGGTGATAGGATGAGAGGGAATGGCCTCAGGCTGCGCCAGGGGAGGTTCAGCTCGGACGTGAGGGAAAACTTATTCATTTATTATCAAGCACTGGCAGAGGCTGCCTAGAGGCGTGGGTGGGTCACCATTCATGGAGGTATTTACGAGACGGGTGGACGAAGCGCTTAGGGATGTGATTTGGGCAGGTACTGCTGGGCCTGATGACCGGGAAGGTCTTTTCCCGCCCGGTGATTCGGCGGGAGCGCTGGGGACCCCGCGCAGCCCCCGCCCCGCAGTGCGGCTCTATCGCCGCCAGGGGGCGCTGCTGCCCGCGCTGCCAGGGCCCGAGGGGTCCCGCCAGGGGGCGCCATTGCCCGCGCTGCCTGGGGCCGGCGCCGCTGCTTCCGCTGCCCCCGGCGCTTCGCTTTGAGCGCGCACCGTGGCTGTCGTTTTTTCCTCGTCGCAGGGAGCCGGCAGGGCCGCCTGCCAGCCCGGTGGGCGCTGCTCACCTCGCCAAGCCGCCCCCACAGCTGCTTTGCCCCCCGCCGGCATTGTGTTTGCTCGCCTTTGAAACTGGCAGGAGGCATCCGCCACGCTCAGATGGTGAAAAGAGAGGGAGAAGCACCTGCTACCATTTGGGACTTGGGTTTAGAGCGGTGCTCGCGCTGAATACAGACGCCCTGATTTGGGGGCTTGGAGACAGATGAGTTGGAGAAGGGGGTTTTATTCAGCTGCTGAAATACTCAGCCAGATCACAGTGCAGCAGTTTGCAGGAAAAAAAACCCACCTCTCTCACCCCGTACACACAAAAAACCTATTATTTTTGAGCACTTAACGTGCTGAATACTCAAGAGGTTTTTACCTTGCAGTGGGAACGTTGTTAGGAAGGACTAATGCGCAGCAGCCTTCTTGCTCTGTTACACCAGTGACTGTGTGTGTTGTCACCTGCGTACCTCGTGTCCCTTGAAAGCATTTTGGGACTCCAGCAATTGTCAACCTGTAGGACACAGTCTCTAACATGGAGTGAGAAGTGAAGGACATTTGTCCAGGACACAGGAGCTAACGGGCTGAGGGCAAACGCTTCATGCTGGATGGTTGTCAGCAGTTTGCTCGTTTCCAAGGCATAGATCTAAATGGGTGACCCAAACCAGACTTGGACTTTGTCTCTCACTTGCTATGACTTTTCATTAGATTTATTACCGTATACACAGAAGGGGGTCTTGCACATTTGGCCTTTAGCAAGTTGTGGTTATGAGCCCCTTACGCTCCAAACCAGGCAGCAGCCCAGGACTGCCCCTCCAGAGAGCTGGGAACAACATGAGGCATTGCACGAGTGTACCAGTGCGTCTGACGGCAGTACTGACACATGTGCCTGGCATTGCATCTGAGCTAATAAACCCTGGGTTTGTTAGCTTGGGCACAGCACTGCACTGACATCAGGGAACCTATGCTGGCTCCCAGCCTACCAACTGGGAAGCCTCTGGACTGTTTCCCCCAGTTCTTGTACTGGGTATGCACAGACAACTTGAGGGCCAGGTAGTGATATTCAAAGCTGCCCTTCCTCATTTTTTGGTAGCACTTAGTAAAGCCCAAGCCCCAATAGTTCCTCAGCTTTCGCTCCTGCCTACAAAAGGAGATGGCCAGGAATGCATAAACTGATAGAGGGCATGGGAGCAGCTATATAAATGTCTTTTGTCACTGTGACCACTGCAATACCCTGCTTGCCCACTCTTCCTTTTGTCCATTTTCAGCCTTCAGGCTTGGAGAACATCTTGCACCTGAATCATGGTTCCATATAAAGACTAAGAGGTGGTTTTGAGGCAACAGTCACCACCACTCAGATCTATAGGCAGTAGAGCTCTACTTCGTTCAGCTGCTGGGTACTAGGATTGCAGTCACCTCATTTAACAGGATGCCAGGGCAGGGATGGGACGAGGCTCACACAGCAAAAGGTTGGACAGGTGACTCCTGTGTCATCTACCAGGCATTTCAGCACTGAGTGCTAAGGTTCTGGGGACCACATCGCATTGGGCATTCCGTAGAGCTGGCTCTGACTGCCCAGTTATTGACCACCTGGATACTGGGAATGCGCCACAGCCTGAGTCTGACTTAGTAAATATTAGTTTCCATTCTGGTGAAATGCAAGCCATTTCCTGCTAAAGGGCTCTTTTTCTAAAAGCTGAAGGCAGTGAAGTTAGAAACACTCACTTTGTGTCAGCAGACATGATGCCTCAGTCATCAAGTGGGAAAAAGACCTGAGGAAGTGAGAGGTGCAATGATGAAAGGCCATGAGCAGCTGCTGAAAGTGTTCATGAACCAGGAGTAACTTTATATAAAGAACTAAAAAAACCCACAAAGCCTGGTTTGATTAAATTATTGGATTCAGGAAAGCGGGTCACCTTCTGGAAAGCAGCTTATGTAGGTGTGAGGCGATTCAGGCTATTTCTGAAGAGGGAAAATATGCAACAGCTTGCTGGCTAAAGCACAGGCCACCCCCCTCCCAAGTAAGGCCACAGATTTCCAGTGGCCCTTGTCATCACCCCTTCAGTCCCTGTGCTCTCAGGGAGTACTGGTGTCCTGCCTGGTCCCTGTCTCCAAACTCAGAACACACAGGCATAAATGTACACACAGGCATGCAAACTGTTCCAAAATTGCTGAAATTCATTTGCCGACACAAAAACAATTTTAAAGGTGAAATTCAAAGGTGATGAACCTTTCTGCTTTCAGTCAAATCATGATCAGAGCTCCATCCTTTAGGTAGCATAATGGCCAAAATCACTGTTGGAAACTCTAAGGACTTGGCAGCTGAAAATCAGGACAAATTAATTTTATGTCTAACCTGAAATAACTGCTTGGAAATAATACCTGATGACCACCCCTGAGGACCCAGGGGCACCCTGAATGTTGCTGTAGGAGCTTGAAACTTTCAAGACCCTGTGACCACATGGGTCAGCTAGCACCCACTGCTGATCCTGCCCATGTAACCTACATGTTACCATGTAGGCTGGAAAAAGAAAAGCCATTTGCTAATTCACAGCGTGTCACTGTGACTTGTGAGAGGTGGGAACTTGTGGTGTGGGTGATTTCTTTGCAAAATGGCTGAGAGCCTCGGTACACATCCTGACTCATCTCTGCTTTCTCCGTAATTTGGCCCAAGCAGTTGAAAGCAAATGAGGGAGGATGTAGCAATAATATGGAGGAAGCTGGAGAGGTTAGAAATACAAGCAGGAAATATCCAAATTAGGCCGTGCCTGGGAAAACAGAAGTAAATACATTTGAGGCAAATAATCTGAAACACTGAGAGTCAATAGAAGAAACCTGTTAAAGCAGGCATGTCAGTTAGCAGCCATTACTGTAATGTGGGACAAGACAATCTGTGTGATTTGGGGCTGCCCACTGATGTATCACATCGCAGAATGAAGGTGTGCTGGGGCTGCAATAGGTCTCTGCTGAAGCTGCACCTGGGCTGTTGAAATTGTTACTGTGCACCTCAGGTCTGGGGTGATACAGACAGGCTGGAGGGCTTTCAAAGAGCACCACCACAGATGAGAGGTGGGAGGTAACGGTTAGATGAGGAAAGCCTGAAAGAATTCAGCACAAACAACTTTTCCAAATGGTGACTAATGGAGGAGGATATGATAACCCTCTGCAAGTATTTGAATGCTATGAACACGAAGGGTGGCTCATTTGGGATAAGATTAGATGTAGTGGGATGAATCTAAAGACAGGAAAAAATGTGTTTTATGCAAGGACTAAGATGCAAAGGCTGTGGGGTTTCCCAAAGTAGGGGTGGAAGTCTCCTTGGCATACACAAAACTGCTCTGTGTATGAGAAGAAAACAAGGCCACGTGCTGTTGGAGTAGTTCCACACATAAGTAGATAAGGTAGCTCCTCTGCCTTCAGGTCTTTTGCTGTAAGACTTGCAGTTATGTAGGAAAATAAATCTCATCTTCATCGCCTTGCTTGAAATTCTCTCTAGAAGCAAGCTGAGTACAAAAGTAGATGACAAAACTCTTTTCCCGAATTGGTGAAGGACATTGCTCATCATAACCTGGAACTCCCCCTGCTTGTACAATGAGTAGGTGCTATGTCCTGCTTTGCATAGGTTTTGTTGTTGATGGTCAAGAGAACATAAAAAGGGATAGTTAACTGCAGCCAGCTATCACCTGCACTGCAGGCAGTGTGCCAACAGGGGTGAGATGATTTCATCACACACTGTATTCTTCCTGGAAATGAAACTGAAATTAAGTCAAGGTGATAGTGACAAAATGTTTCTCCTGTCCTGTGGCAGTTCATTGCCCTCTGGGACATAAAGCAAACAGACTTTGCATGTTTCCAAAGGGAACTTCTATACTGAGGCCAGTGGCATAACAATTGAGTTCACATTCTTGTTCCTGCAGAGGGCAAGGTCTGGTCGGGCCCCTTCCCATTCATAGACAGAAAGAGATCCTTATCCTGAAGATTTTCCCAGCATGACTGGACCATTTTAGAGAGGCAGGAGACACATACACTGCTTTATTTAGAGGTCCATCTTACATGGCTGTCACCCACCTCACATGATGCTATCAGATGTAAAATGTTCTGGCACTGCAGGCCCCTCTGACAAGCACAGCAAGAAACAAGAGAAAAAAGAAAAAGGAAAACAAAAAAGAGTTGCAGAGAGATTTACTTTATCTTATAAACAGTGAGGTGGCTCATGAGAAGAGCATGGGTCCCTTCACCTCCCACTTGACTGGATACAGAAGGTGGAGTCACACCACTTGTCTTTCAGAACCTGTCTGGGATGTCCTGGATCACTCTTTGAATTTTATTTCTGGTTGCGTGACCACGCAGGCAACTCAGGTGCCTGAACTTCAGGTTCCCCGAGCTGTACTTCAACGTGACTGTCTAACAACGTAGTATGAACATCCACTGTATTTATTTGTTTTCTGAATAAGACCAATGGTCAAGCACTCTTTGTTTTAACAGGAACAAGTCTTTTGTTAGGAAAAAAAATTGTGAGACAACTAAACAAATCTAGAAATAAATCTTCTATACAATACGGATGTTTGTTTTCCAGGTATTCAGTGGCCAAGGTGTAATTAATTCATGGAATTGCAGCTACTATCAAACTGGGGAAGAGGCATTCCAGCTCTACTGTTGATTTTAATTCCCAGTTGAAGTGAGACACAATTTTTCACCTCATGTTTTATTCAGGCCCTTCACAGGCTTTGGCTTTTACAGGCATTTTTAAGGGAAAAAAATGAAGACTTGGATCCAATCCTATCACCTGCTGATGGGTCTCTTCTCTCCAGTCAGTGTGAAGCTAGGCAGAGAGGGTTGGCACTCTCTCTTCCTGTCCCACTCCCTTGGATCTGTGTAATCTGTACAGGCTGGGGTATTCACAGCTGCTCAGATCCTGTACAGCAGCTCATTAAAATGTCAGACTCACCACTGCACACCCAGGGCGCTCATTCCTGTTGACATCAGTGGACAATGAAATTGGTGGGAGTTGGGGAAGCAGGAAAAGCCCACAACTTTCTTTATGACAAGATTAGTGATCAGAGTAGCTTTAAATTGCATTTAACTCTTCTCATTTCACTAAGCAGAGTTGTCAGGCTGTCCAGTACAACTCAAACACATGAACATTTCAGTAAGTTTTCCCTTCTTGTGTGACTCGGGAAAGAAACGTGTATCTGACACTTATTCATGCTCTGCTGACAGGCTGTGCCAAGGCTTTCATGTTCCTGGTGATCAGCAGTACATGAGGAAAATGGATTTTGCTGCTGTGCATCCAGCTTTTACAGTGCATCGCACAAAACATTTAATAAATATCGAATAAAGTGAAAAATAAATCATTGTGAAAAAGGCCCGAGGTGATCTGACAGCTAAGCACAAAGCTGTCACTCTGCTTCCCTGGACAAAACCCTTCCATCCCTTATTTTCAGGCTATAGAACTTAGTTAGCGGTTACTACAAATTCAGTTCTTCTTTACCTAGTTTCTTCCAAACTTTACCTAACATACTTCTTTTAATGGGAAAACAAGACTGCTCACAGACATAATACAGAACCTGAAAATAAGCACTGACCAGAGCTAAATTTCAGTTTGAAATACTGAACTACTGCTGCCTGTCAACTTCTTCACGTTCAAAAGAATCTTTGTACTTTCATATTCAGACAAATAAATGCCTCCTATATCCCTTAATATGTCTAATTAAGTTTCCAGTTTAATTCTGGATATTATTTTAATGAGGCCTGTGTCACTTCTAATAAACTGATACACTGGAGGATCATTAAATATAATAAAAATGTTTCTCATGCAACAAATCACTGTAATATTTTGTCATATATGAAAGGTGAGTGATTCTCAGCACTGCTAATCATTCCATATGTAAACAATTCTTCTAGGATATTGCTGAAGGATTTTTTTTCCCCTGGGTTTTCTCCAAAGTGAAGCAAAGAGTTAATGCTGCTTCTTCATTTCTCATCGTCTGCTGCACCAAGTCGGTGGAAAGGACCTGACAGTGGCCACAACTCAGGCTGGGTGCACATAGCCCTGAATTTTGGTCGTGGTGGAAGGTGACAGTGGGCAGCAGTGCTGTTCTGTTGTGGGCACTGGCACCAGCTCCTTTGGGAATTTTCAAGTAAGTGCTAAAAGAGGTCAGTGCCTGTGTTGCACAGGATTTAAATTAGCATGTTAAACACTCATACGTACGTGTCAAAACAGTGCCAGCTGAGCAGGAAGGCAGTGCAGCTCACAGTTTGAAGAAAACAATCATTTTTGCGAACGTTTTTTTTTCTCCCTAGGCCGATTGTTGCTTTTTGAGTAGTAAAGGGGAATTTTGATTTTTTTTTGGAAGCAGAACATACATTGAAGTCCCTTATTAAATCAGCTGGCTGAAGTGCAGCTGCTGAAGGCAATGGTGAGAACTCGCCAGCTTCTTTTGAAAAGCATCCTCTTGTTCTGGGCATGGTTTAGGCTATGCAAGTTTATTGCAGATGCTGGGCTCTCCCCCAGAGGGTAAGGTCATGTACTTCAGCATATATCATTACACATTTCTGGGACAGTGAAAGGCTGCCAGAACAAGTTATCTTGCTCCACCTGGAACCAAGTGAAAAGGAGATTTCTTTCTCTTTGATTCCTTGGTCTCTTGGCCAAATGAACTTGGACACTCAACCTGCCAAATTCACAGTTTGAGAAGGTTCAGATTAAACCTATGGGACCTTGCTGTGCTTTCCAGAGCTTTCTCCTCATGTTCTTCCTGTAGCAATCCCTTCCATCTCCGTTGGCCCAAAGGCCTGACAGAAAAAATCCTAAGGAAAAGGCTTCAGTCCCAGTCTTTTAGCTGCCACCTGGCACAAAGCTGGTCCAACACACACACATTCACTTCTCCAGTTTGGGCCGTCTTCACTAAAAGACCAAGCAGCAGAGTCCTGTGCAGGCAGCAGATAGCAAGCAGGTATCTCACACACTGTCAATTAGAAACAGGCATGGTCCCACTGCAGTCTCTCTTTCCCTGCAAACATTTGTACTTGGCATAATAAAGCACTAGCACTTAAATAAAGCTAACACGCATACACACAAACACACAAAAGCAAATGAACCCATCAGCCCCAATCAGGTCCTGTTTCGGAGGCACTTTAAGTGTAAGGAGTAGCACCAACATTCAAACCACCAGTCTAGGAGTTGCAACAAACTGCTTGCAAGTCCTGCTCCAGTTACAGCATCATTGGTCAGGCAGAACAGGAGTGCAGCCTCATCAGTAGGTGCTCTGGGGCCCACATAAAGGGAATGCTCCTTTGAGCATTACAGTCTGCCACACACATGAAAAATCACATACACGTCACTAATATCAATATTATCATATTTTTTAAAATTGGACTTCATGCATGATTTTTACTAAAAATATGTATTTTGAGTTTTATTGTTCATCTTGGCCTGGCTTTCCTAAGTAAGCATGACCAGGGTTTTGGAAGTGTGATGAGATGCTGTGTCTCCCAGGCAAGGCCTGTCACTGCCGAGACAGTAGTGCCAACGTGACACCTGCATCTTTAATAATGTCAAACGGCTTCAGAACACTGACATCTGCTCATGAAGTTTGCAGTTTAAGTGATTTTTCAGATATTCAAGTCAACTCTCTCTACCTGGAACCTTGCTTGGAAAATGTTTGACATTTCTATAGCAGGCATTTGCTCACGTACAAAAAAGTTATCCAGTGAAAATAAGGGCTTTGGGACTCAGCCAATTCTTATGCACAACACAAGTGAGCCCCCCTATCCTCTCTTTTGTCTACATTGTCATGTTTCGACAAGAGAGACACACCATGGCCATTAATGTGTTTGTGGACTTTTCCCCTCATCCAGGAACTCTGCTTCACTGCTCATACCCTGGCATATTTTATTGTATTTTAGCTTGACAACTCTTTAGGAGAAGACCCATAAAACTGAGGGTTTTTTTCATTATTTAACTAAAGATGCCTACAATAGCTCAATAATATGATGAATCATGCATGGGGTTTTCATTTTTTTGCTCAGATACCAAAATACCTTGCCAAGGTTCATTATTTCTTACAATTTAAGCAGATCTTTTAAAATCTGACCATATTTTAAAATGTCTCATCTCTTTTTTTAATACCTTTGGGTACATATTGTGGGGATTGGGACATATAATCACATAGAGTTGGATAAAATCCAATCCAGATCAACTGCTATTACAGGAACAAATCTAATAGGGTTTGGTTTTTTTTCCTTTACTGTGTTGGCTGCCAGTGAGTCAGAGGTTAACCCCGGCATGCTGACTCTGCAGTTGGGTTCATCTTTTACCACCAGGCATATTGTCCAAGAAGGGCCTGCATGTTGCAGTCACGCACACACATGCATACATGGAGGGAGATGGTGGCCATGCATGCCTGTGTACCAAAGAAACCCCAGACCTGCCCCGTACACCAAATGGTTATGAGGCCAGGCTGGAGTCAGTGCCTTGCTCTCTCAGCAACTCCAGATGTCTTCAGTAGCTTGCCGAATCAGGCCCTCATGTTTAAGTCACAGCAGCAGCACCGGCAACCCCAGAGCAGGTCTAGGGGTCCCTGCTATAGTTTTCCCAGCCTCCAGCCCTGCATCAGCCCTCGTATATCAGCACTGGGGAGCAGAGCCTGATGACACAGCACAGTCCAAACACGTATTTCTTCCTTGTAAAAAACACAGAACACAACATTTGGCTTCTGTTACCAGAGGTCTGGGGTATAATTAATCCACCTTATCTTGTGTTTTTAATTACATCTGCACTAAAATATCCAAGTATTTCACAACCACAGTACTTTTAAGATGCAAGGAAAATATTACAGCGCTGTTTTCACAGGAGGGAGGCTTTGGTGTAGAGACTCTGAGTAAGTAGGGCAAACTTCAGAGAAAACCCGGAGCATGACGGAGAACAAAACCCAGATGTACCCAGGCTCATGCTTTGCTTTAAATACTACATTAGGATCCTTCTCATTCATGATGCCAGTATAATGGTATTTCCTCTCCTGGAATGGTGCATTTCGCTTTGGCCAGCACCTCTCTCTCTCTCTCTCTCTCTCAGAGAAGTCAGAGGGAGAAAAGGAGAAAAAGACCAGAGAAGCACAACCAAAACAATTTTCATTGTGCAGATGACCTCCATACAAGGCAAGGAAGAGGCGCAGGAGTGTGTGGAGGACCGTGAGGTGCACTGTGCCCAAGAGAGCCATGGGCAGACTGTCAAGTTGGCAGCATGGGGATGGGCTTCAGCCAGATGCAGGGCACTAGGGCTTGGCACCAGGGAAGTCAGGCTTAGCCCTGGAGCTGCTTCCATTTTATTTTGTGTCCTAGAATGAGCAGTTTAACACTTTGAGGTTTATCTAACCCAAGGTTGCTCCAAAGGCATTCTTAGACCTCCTGTATACAGGCTGTTTGTGCACAGTATCATGGGCATACAAATGTGCTATGAAATCCCATGTTAGTACCATATGCAGTGTTCCTGGCAAAGGTAAGATCTGAGTCAAGAAGGGCAAAGCTCAGTATCATAAAACCTGAAGACAGATGCACTGCAGGGATAGAAATCTAAAGTATTCCTTTTCAAGCTTTTATTGTTCCAGCATGACTTCTCACACGTGCCCCCATACTTAACTATGCGATGATAAAACATTTACCCAAATGAAAAAGAAAAAAACGTCAAAGACTTGAAAAATAGGCAAGAAAACAAATTAATGGAGCCAAAACAGACTCTTCAATGTGTTAGGGAAGCACCTCCCAGAAGGTGTTGATTTTCAGAAAGCCACATGGCTCGATATTAGAGTTTGGGAAGATGCAGTTTTACTGAGGAGACTGGTTTGAACTCCAGGCCTGTGATAGAGCCACTCAAATGCAGATACCTTGTGAGCTGTAAGGTAGCTGAGCAAAGCTCTCAACCCAGGCTCAGAGGATGAAGGCTGCCTCAAAAGTGTGGGAAAGGACATAGTGCCCCCCCACCCCAACCCTGCACAAACTTGCTGTAGGGTTGTACCCTCCAGCCAGTAGTGGAGGTCGTGGCCATGTCACAGCTGATTTATGATTCATGTATCTAACACATGCAACCATTCCTTCTGCCAGCATTGCAAATTTTCATGACCACTGCCTTCAGCTGCACATGAGTTTAATTCCTCATGAAGAAGCCACAGCTGATATCCTGATGGAGGCTTTGCTGTGCTCTGTACAGAGCTGTCAGACAGACCATGGCATGGATGCTGGCATTGTGAAAAAATAGCCTAGATATAGCAGGCATCTGTATAGACATCAATGAAAATGTGCTATGGTCATCAGTAAGATTTAGCTACCTAGGATGATACTTAGTATCCCTGGGGCTTGCAGACAAACACACCAAACCAGATGCTACCACACCATAAGCATTTTTGCTTGCTCAGTCATGCCTGCCTGTTCCGTTCCTGCCAGACTGCCAAGCCACTTAACCATGAAGGAGAAGAGAAATTAAATTCTCCATGAAGTCTAGCCCCCAAAGGAATGACTTATCGGGGCATTCCTCCCAAGCACAGACTGGGGAACATAGTTCCCCAGTTTCCAGGTACTTTTTCTAGGCAGCTCTCCAAAAGCTCATGTGCCACCTCGTGGAAGTCTAATTATCCTGGCAGTGGGGACAGATATTAGACAGGCAGGTTGAGTAACTTAGACACAAGGCCATCAGGCAGAGACAGTTCAGCCTGCTGTCAGCAGAGCAGATCAGGACTGTCGGCACCTGCCTCTGTTCTTGATGATAAGGGAGGATAGGAGAGTCCAGAGCTCTGTCTGAGCCTAGGCCTGCCTTTGCTCTTTCATCTCAAACACCGCAGATCCCAAAGGAATCCTCTCTTGCATCACATCCAGATTCTTTACTGCCTTCACAGGCTGAGGTGACCTTGACCTCCTGACACCACTTCCTTTGACTTGAACCTTTGTCTCTGAGAAGTCCTGTATTCCATCTAGGCATACAGAGTGGTCTTAAAACTTTGTTCTCCTTAAAGCCTGGAGCTCTCTGTAAGAAAGCATCTTTTTCTCACATCTGCAGGTCTTGTACTCACTTTGAAATATGAGATATACTTATGGTTCTGCTGCATTACTTTGTGCACATTTTAATGTGAATGTTGTATTTCCATGCAACTTGAGATGGAGATTTCCTTTGGTAACCATATCCATGATCTGTCTGAACCCTGTAGCTTGATCCCTTGGCAGCCTCTATCACCCATTTTAGTTTGCACAGCTCTGTCCTCTGCCATTTACTCTCATGCTCAAGAAAAACCTCCTGTAAACATTTGCCAATTATTTCTAAAAACCTCTTCTTCTGTCTACAAAAAGCTTTCTAAAGACAAGTATTTGCTGTTTATGATGTTAACGTTGTCTTTGTGTTCCCTCAGCAACCAGCTTGCCTGTACTTTAAGCTACCTGGGCAGGACCAATGCTTGTCCTTTCTTTGGTCCAACATGATGGCAGTCAGGATGACTGAAACTCTGTGAGTTGGTAATAAAAGTGTTAAACACATCATTACACTAATGCAGGGAAAGTACTTCCTGGGACACTGGTAGGAGACATCAAGCAATTCATCTAAAAAACTGATTATTCCAAATACCATCTTCCTTCATCCAGATCAAGCCATTGGGACCTATGCTGATTTGACTGACCACATTTGCTCTCACCAGAATCTGTTTCCTCACTATCTCTTCAATTTCTAATAGTCCTCACTTTGAGAGCCCACAAACATAAATTAATTAGAAATAAAATTTAATTTATAGCATCAAAATCAGCCACATTTGGAAACAGTCTAATTCCCTGATGCTCAAAAGCACATCACATAATTTATCAACCATCACATTTTTAATGATGTCAAACATTTGTCATAAAATCGCCATTAAATTGGTATCTAATGGCTTCTAATAAATGTCAGAAAGAACTTGCAGGTGCCTATTTGAAATATATTAAAAGCCATTATGCAGCAATTAAAAGGAAGTTTCACAAATAACATTTTATATTAGTTATGTCTCAGAGCCATGCAAGGAAAGGAGGGCGACATTTTGAGGGACCTCTGAAAACACTCCCTTGCATCATGCATTTCTGCAGCGATGGACTGCATACCTCCCTGGAGACCAGCCCATGCTTCCTGGGCATCCAGAGCCCTCCCTGCAGGATGAGACCCTGGCTGCTCATGATGCAGTTGCTCTAAGTCACTGCTTTAAGGCCCAGCAGAAAGGTGGCTCATAGCCTTCCCCTGCATGGTCCCCCAGGGTGCTGGGAGGTGTTGAGGCAAACATGGACATGGGGCAGGAGGGGAGAGCTGCCAGTGTGGGGAAAAGAGAAATGGGCAGTGACATTTGCTGGCATTTGGAGGGGACGGACAGGGGAAGATCTCCAAGGGTCGTTCAGAAGATTTTCGGGTGGATGAATGGAGAAAAGGATACAAACAGCCACTCTACCTCTGTATATGTGAGCTGAGTGAGAAAGAGGATTACAGAATTGGGTAGAGGGATAACCTTGGGCCACCTAGTACTGAAGTTTGCATATGCACTATACTCTGAAGTGTGCACAGTTTAGGGTTGACTTAAAGAAAAAAGCTTGTACTACTGGTGCTACCCTCTCTACCACCTTATTCTCCAGTTCACCCCCTGTGTGGTTGGTGCAGTCTGGTACAAGCACATGCTAGGCTCTGTCAGGGCACTGAAGATCCCCTTGGCCTCCAGAAGAAGCTGTGTGCTGAGAAGCACCAGTGGTTCATGTTACTCCCAAATGTCCATGCTCCTTCTGTTCTGGAGCTGTGGTTTAAAAGGTATATCTTACGTATGTGTTAAATACATGTACACATGTATATACAATTTATATAAAATATAGAGCTCATTAAAAATATTCCCAGGTATGATGCCCCTAGTTTCTCTTGCAGCTCAAAGATTACTTTCATCTGCTATAGAACCAGAGTCATAGAAACATTCAGGCTGGAAAAGACCTTTAAGATCACGGAGTCCAAGAGTTAACACTGCCAAGTTCACCACTAAACCATGAGTGACAGAAATGTAAACTTTAAACAGTAAGGGGAATTTCATACATGCCTATATCAGTCCAGCCACAGCTTAGAAATAGTTAAAAAGAATAACTTAATCCCAGCTTGCTCCATTCCAGTGTCAAGTTCTCTTAAAAGGGCAGCTTGCTTTCTACCTTCTTTTCTTTTTTTTTTTTTTTTTCCCAACTTAACCCTCATAAACAGGAGGGAGGGAGGGATTGGACCGGATGCAACCATTAATCCTGCTGGGGCTCAGGCCAGTGTAATGAGAATTAGGCAAGTAGGAGGCTGTGGAGTCTGATGGGGACAGCACGTTCTGGCGTGGTCAGGAGAACGAGCAACAAACTAGTGCCTTACACAAGTAGGTATCAGCAGCCAGTAATAGATCTATTATGTCAGTCCATAAATATGTTGTTATACTCCACCTTCTGTCCTATTCTTACAGTACTATGGCTACTTTCCTGTCCCATCTACATAGCCTAGAATTGGTCCAGACATAGAAAAGCAGGAAAAAAATCCAGTTCCTACACCCTCCCTGTCACTTACGCTGTAAAGGACCTGTTTATACAACTGTGGGAGAGGGTGTGTATTTGCATATTAAATGGGATCAAGAAAATATGTAACATATGTTGCAAACAGAACTAATGTGTAAACACACATGTAAACCTGGGCTAACGGGTCCTGCCAAAATATTTTAACCATCTGTTTTTACTTACTGTTTTTGAACAAATTATGTTTATTATGTTAATTTATTTTACTGTCAACAACACCAAATGACAGAGTTGCCGCTAAACAACATCATTATATATCACATTCTGGCATAATACCAGCAGGTTTTTTTAATGTGACAGGAATAAATGCATATTAAAATGTCAATTTGTTTAAAATCTAGTTCAGGATAGTGAAAACATCTGCACAAATTCATTATGTTCCAACAGAAAGTGTTTGCACAGAGACTACTTAAGGTGCTTTGACAGGACTTGGAGGAAGAGGCAGCAGGGCAGAGATCCTGCCTGGACTCCTGGTTCCAGCTTTGAGATTGATCCCAAGAGCAGTGAAAGGAAGGGAGCAAAGTGGAAGACAATCCACGTTTTAAGAATCCTAGAATTATTTGAGTTGTAAAGGACCTTAAAGATCATCTAATTCCAACTCCCTGCTGTGGGCAGGGACACTTCCCACTAGATCAAGCTGCACAAGGCTCCATCCAATCTGGCCTTGAACACTTCCAGGGATGGGGCATCCACATCTTCCCTGGGCAACCTATTCCAATTTCAGTTCCATACCACCCTCATTGTGAAGAATTTCTTCCTAATGTCTAATCTAAATATTCCCCTCTCCAGTTTATAGCCAGTCCCCCTAGTCCCATCACTACACACTTTTGTGAAAAGTCTCTCCCCAGCTTTCTTGTAGGCTTCCTTCAGGTACTGGAAGTCTGCTATAAGGTCTCCTTGGAGCCTTCTCTTCTCCAGGCCACACAACCCCAACTCTATCAGCCTGTCCTCATATAGGAGGTGCTCCAGCCCCCTGATCATCCTTGTAGCCCTCCTCTGGACCCATTCCAACTGTTCCATATACTTCTTATGGTGAGGATTCCAGAACTGGACACAATACTCCACGTGGGGTCTCACAAGAAGGGAGTAAAGGGGTAGAATCATCTCCCTTGATCTGCTGGCCACACTTCTTCTGATGCAGCCCAGGATATGGTTGCCTTTCTGGGCTGTGAGCGCACACTGCTGGCTTACATCAGGTTTCTCATTAATCAGCACCCCTAAGTCCTTCTCTGCAGGGCCACTCTCAATCACATCATCCCCCATGCTGTGTTGAAACCACGTATTGCCTTGACCCAGGCTTTGCATTTGGCCTTGTTGAACCTCATAAGGTTCTCACAGGCCTGTTTCTTCAGCTTATCCAGGTCCCTCTGAATGACATCCCATCCTTCTGGAGGGGCAACTGCACCACTCAGCTTGTTGTCATCTGCAAATTTTCTGCACTTGATCTCACTGTCTATATCATTGATGAAGTTATTAAATAGCACTGGTCCCAGTATGGACACACGAGGGACACCACTTGTCACAGATCTCCACCTGGACACTGAGTCGTTGACCATTACTCTCTGAATACAACCATCCAACCAATTCCTTCTCCACCAAACAGTCCACCTATTAAATCCGCATCTCTCCAATTTAGAGAGAAGGATGTTACAGGGGACTGTGTCAAAAGCTTTAGAGGAGTCCAGGTAGACTACATCTGTTGTTTTTCCTGTGTCCATTGATGTGTTTACCCTATCATAAAATAAACACTAGGATGATCAGTCAGCACTTGCTCCTAATGAATCCATGCTGGCATGGATCCGTCTTCCCAGGTACAGAGGTGAAGCTGACAGGTCAGTAGTTTCCAGGGTCATCTTTCCTACTCTTTAAAAATGAGGACAATGCTACCCTACTTCTAGTCACCAGGAACTTCTGATTGCCATGACTTTTCAAGTATCACAGAGCGTGGCTTGGCAACCACATCTGCCAATTCCCTCAGGACTCTGGGATGCATCTCATCAGATCCCATAGACTTAAATATGTTCAGGTTCCCCAGGTGGTCACGAGCCTAACCCTCCCCTACAGTGGGAGGGGTTTACCCACCTCTTCACTATCTCGTTGTCCCATGACCCAGGAGGGGTGAGGAGAGCAGTTATCAGTGAAGACCGAGGCAAAAAAAATTCTTGAGTACCTCAGCCTTCTCCTCCTCTGATATGAGGTCACCATTTTCATCCATCAGTGGGAGTACACTTTCTTTAACTTTCCTTTTCTTATTGACTTATTTGTAGAAGCCCTTCTTGTTAGTCTTTACTTCTCTTGACAAGTTCAGTTCCAGCTGTGCCTTGGACTTCCTAAAGCCATCCCTGCAAAACCATGCAGCATCACTACACTCTTTCCAGGTTTCCTGTCCCTGCTTGCATTGCCTGTGCAATTCCCTTTCCTCTTCAGTTTGACCAGCAGGTCACAACTCAACAACACTGGTCACTCCTGATTTCCTGCACCTGGGGACTGAGTGCTCTTGCACTTTAGGGAAAGCATCCTTAAATATTTGCCAGCTCTGTTCTGCTCCCTTGTCCCTGAGGACCATATCCCAGGGAAACCTCCCGACTAACTCCTTGGGGAGCTGGAAGTCTGCTTTCCTGAAATTTAGGGCCTTTACTATACTCCCTGCCTGTTCCTCAGGACCTTGAACTCCACCAGTGTATGATCAAATATTTTTTTTTACTCATTGCCTAAAATCAAACCTTTCTTACAGTAGGATTTTTTTTTTTTTTTTGCTGACTCCCTCCCCTTAGAATAAGGGGTTTGTCAGTGTCATCTTCACCCTTCTGGCTACCCCCCTCACTGTCTGCAAGGGCAAAATCATTCCTTTTCTGATTTCCAAAGTCTTTACCCATTCTCCTAAATCAGTGTGCTTCCTGAGACCTGTTCCCAGGACACTTGTTCACATCTTCCACAACAAAACTAACAATGTCTCCAAATAACTTGTGCTAAATCCCATCTTCTTCTGCCATGTGAGCAGTATGATCTTCTCCTCTGGCCACGTTTCCCTTCCAGTGCTGTTCAGAGGATGACTTAGGCTGCTTTTGTTGTCTTACTCCCTTCTCAAGGCCACTCTCACAGCACTGACCTTTCTTCACACCATGAGAGGACTCTGTTCCTTCCAGTTCTGGACCTGTAGATGCTTTTACGCCACTCTTCAGGCAGGTCAGGAAAGTGGCCAGGAAACTCAATTCATTCTTTCCAGCAGTGAGAGAATAGACTACAGCCCTGTACAGCTGGAAGTAGAGATTTTTATGTGCTCCATAAGACAACTAGAAAACCTGGAGAAGTGGGGAGTCCTCTTGGGTTTTGAGCCAAAAAATACCCAGAAAGAAGACAGACTGACTCTCCCACCAAAATGTTTCTCCTTTCTCTCCAAAATGCTGAATCCCCCATGCTACCCTTGTCTCCATTTAGCGCAGACTTCTGGGGCTGTCTCAATGACAGCTGGGTTGTACCAAGCACAGAAACCAGTACACAGTAAGACAGGCTATGGGATTTTCCCTGGTGTTTTTAAATGGACCTCAGAGAGGAGAAGAGAGAGTAAAATAAATTTGAAGTCTTCAGAAACACTAAAGAACCAGAATTTAAAAAGGTCAAAGTGGAAAATGCAGAAAAGCCCAAGCTGAGATCATGAGTTCAAGCAATGCTTTCTGGCCACCATGAATCATTCTGCTTCCAACAGTTTGCTTCTGTAGCTGAAGGAACTCATGACATATAAACCACTAACTATGTGATATATTACACAGGACATAATACAACATAAAATACAATCAGACCACAGTCCTGAAAAGAGAAATGCATATGTGTAACGATACACATGAATGGTCCTGCTGAGGCCTGAGGAATTACACCAGCACAGATAGTTGAACATGTGCACAGAACCTTGGAGAACCAGAGCCTGGGAGAGATATGGTCAATGAGGAAATCTCCGATCGTGAGAAATCCTAACTCAGCATAACACTGCCTCTGATATTGAATCAATTAGCTGAGAAGCATCCAGTAAGGAAATATGATATTGCTTTCTGGGGATTAAGGAGCAGGCTTCTAGGGACAAGATTTTGTTTAAGACAAGGAACAGGCTTCTTTTGATTAACCTCAGGCTTCTGAGATGTATAGTAAAGAAATATTGTGCACATAAATATTTTGATAACTTGCTAACAAATTCATAAGCCATGCCACCTTTGTTTAAGCGCCCTCCCCTGTTATGACAAGGGCTCTTCACACAGGATGGTAACTGAATAATAGTTTATAGCATCCACTATAACACTATACTTTGTCAACCACAGCAGCACATGAGAGGCAATGCCATGCAGTGCAAAGTTTGGGGCAATTCCCTCTCTCCTCTCTAAATTCTGGTTTTATGGAGAGAAAGGTTACGTGGTTTACATTTCAGGAGTTGAAATCCCAGGAAAATAAGCCTCAGTCCAAGTACTTGTCCAGCATACAGCAGATATTCCATAAAATGTATGGGCTGATTTCACGCATCCGGCTGCTCATTTTACAAGGGGATGATTAAGATGGTCATGGTTATGTTGGCTTTTAGTCCACAAATACTTCAGCTGTTCTGGATTCATTTAAAATCATAATGTACCTCTGTGTGCAAAAAGCAAGGAGCCAGCCCTCCTCTACTCTCACTGTCATGCAAATTCAGCCCTTTGCTTTTGACGGTGTTTCCAACGCGGTTCATTAGTTGCTGTTGACTGACACAGTCCATCTATTTTTTTTTCTCACAGCCCATCATCTCCCTCTGCTCTGGCCCCGAAGAGGCCCATGGAGTGGACAGGACTGCCTCGGGAAGAAGTGGATTTTTATTGCCGTTTGCTGGGTTCCACCCCCAGTTCCTCCTGTTTTTCTTTCTCTTTGGTATCTCCCGAGCAGCATTTCGCAGCCTGCCTCACAAGGGATGCCATCGTGCCCTGCCCCAGTCTTCTAGCCAGAGCATGCTGAGCTGCTCTGCTGACACTTTTGGAGAAGTAATTTGTTGAGAAGAAGCATTACCAGTGGAACTGAAGTTCAAAAATGCTTCCTCCACCCCAAGACTGAAACTTTAACACTTGCACCCCAGCCCAAAAGAGAAATGTGCCTGACACCATTGGGAGAACCAGCTTTTCTCCCCTGGGAATCGAGGACGTTTTTGTGGTGTGATCTGGGTGTTGTATCATCATGCAGAGTTACTCCTGTAATACTCCATCCCCTCCCCAAAAGTCGTACAGACAGTGATTAAAATGGCAGTCTGTGACTCAAGAGACATAACCACCTTTTCCCATTTAAGATTTGGTCATCCCAGGCTTTTCATGCAGGCTGTATTTGATACTTCCTGCTTCAGAGATTTTTCTTGCTGCAGCTGCTCAGCATCCCTTCTCCTCACCCTCCTCCACATCTTTTCCAGCACTCACTTTATCTCTTCACTGTAAAAAGGAAAGACATTTATTGCTTCATTCATGTTAAATGATTATCATGTAACAGAAATAAACTACTTGTTCCTATACAATCATAGATTGCTTTGCAGAATAGTGGCTTCAAACAGCAGAGGCAGAAGTCTGCAATGTGTTCTTCTGAAGCAATTTTCATTTCTTAAAAAAAAAAACACCCAACAAAACAAACCCCCAAACCCCTAAATCAGTATCTTCCCACAACTGCAGCTGATTTCCTGTGTAAACTAAAACCATGTGATATTCCATAAATGCTTCCAGCTCTAAATTACAGGAAATGAAAACCATCATGGAAAAGGAAAGCTTTGGACTAAATTCCCAGATCACATATCATTATAACTCCATTTCAGTCTGATTACAATTTGGATGCTTTCTAACATACCTGTTAGTAGTTAAAGGAGCCGATAACAGCTGATGGAGAGAAGTGTCACCCAGGGCCCCACTTCAGGACAGGGCCACCTTTCACGCCCAGGGCAGCGCCCTAGAGGTGCCACAGCTGAAATGAGAAGCTGAGGCTGATCAAGGGAAGCATTTTTATGTGGCCTTGGTGAAGGTCAGGCTCTGAACTTGCAACTGTATTAAATTGCCTGTGCCATACACAGTCACGGTTTGCAATTTGCTGGCCACACACCCACATCTGCACATGTACGTGCTGCTTCACCATCAAGGGCTGAATGGCTGTGCAGTTATTCAGTGCTCAGTAACGTTTTTTGCAATAAGAATGGAAGAGTTGTGCAAGCAAATATGAGCCAGTGCTGGTACAGAGCAAAAATGAGAGGAACTGATCTCACCCCATCCCACCTGAATTTGAAGTATATGCTTGGTCCTTTGAGAGTGATGCTATCCACTGTTGCTTAGAGCCTGAGGGCTGCTCTAATGCCACATAATCTCTCAATAGTAGAGATTTAAGCTATGTCTGCAAGCTACTGCAATACACATCCTGCAGTCTGAATGTACAGATCTCCATGCTTTCCCTTTTGGTTCCTTGACAGAGAGCACCCACAGCGCCTCACAGCTGTGATGAACGTACTTGTGTAAATATCTCTGACTTTCAGGTGGATTCTCTGCAGCTTTGACTTGCTGGCAAGTCAAGTGGCCAAGCTGAGATTTATGGACACTTGTCCCAGTGTTCTCATCTCATAAATGACTGCAGAAAGGGGACTTTCATTCCTGTGACCAGCACATTCTCTTCATTTCTGCAGAGTATCTGTCCTTCAAGGCACTAAATCAGCCTGGCACTGCTAAGAAATAGGGATTTCAATTAAACAAATTAATTGCAATGCTCTTATACAATTTGTGAATTGATATTCTAGGAGATTTTTTTAGTTTGTTCAGCCAAGATCATGATAATTTTCCTTTTGAACTGATACAGCAAATAATTACCAGATGGAAAACAAGTTGAGGCAAAGTACCCATTTTAAGGACAGTTCTTGGGTACACTATAATTTATTTTTTATTTCAAATGTCACAAGAGCAAAGCTTCAGTCTTACTATGGAAGGGAGTCTTGCTAGGTATCAGACTAATGCCTGTATGCCACAGTCACCCTTTCAGGTGTCTTAAACATTGCTGTCACTTCTTCACATGTAAAACATCTGGGGCAATCCCTAGCACCTCTGGATGTTGAATTCTAGGCTGCCCTGTTCCTGATATTACAGAAGAATTTCTAAGAACAAAACTATCTCACCCACCAATGTGTCATTCACATTTAGACCTGCATTGATTTCTGTCTTGTTACCAGAATGCGGCAGATGCTCCAATGGGGTAGAGGGTCACACGCATGATGCCAAAGAAGCCAAGACAATTTGCACAAATTGAGGACTTCAGCCAATACTTTTTATAAGCTGTTCTTGCTGAACATCTCAAATTAGTGGTTTCAATGCCAGCAAAATCATTAAAGTGAACAGCTTTGCCTTGTTCCCTGCCCAGCAGACATTTCTGTTCGGGTAAGTCATTAGTTATTCCTGAGGTTGTTAGGTTATCACATTGAATCTTAATCCACCTAATTCATCCCAGCACACTCCCATTTGTTTCCAGTGCTTGCCTTTTAAAATACCATTAAATCATGTCAAGGGCCTTCTCTGCACCTGCCAAGAAAGCTGCATGCGTCCTCCCATTTTCTTTGCCACGTGAATCCTATTTAGTGTATTCCTGGAGAAGACAACTCTTTGCAAATCCTATTTCTCCTTCTCCTATTTCTCCTTCTCAAGAACACTTCCTCACATGCACTAGGGGATTTTAACTTTAACGTTCCCAGCTCAACCTGAGCTCAAGTCAGTCAGTGTTGTCCTGAGCTGATGCTGGCAGGTTTTCATTGCCTTGAGCTAGCCTGAATGTCCCACTTTCTCTTGCTGAGGTAAAAAGTTATCGGGGGAAGAAAGAGGAAACTGTTTGCCTTTGATAGAGTAATGCGAAAATAAAGAAATCCCAACAAAACCTGCCCTTGTTGTCCATAAACCCCTTTGGTTAAAAATTCTGAACAGGATACTAAAAGTAGAGAAACTCCACTGAGATCAGTAGATCAGCTTTAAACCAAACATATAAATTAGTAAAGAAATCACATTCTCAGTCCTACATAGCTTGTAGTGAATTAGACCAAGGCTTTAACAGAACAAAGGAACCTAAAAAAACCTTAATCTTACTCTGAAGGAAAAAAGTCTCTGATCACTCCACCTGCCACTTCTCTCTGTGCCAAGAAAAACTGGAGTATACACCAAAAATACTGAAAGAGAGTTGAGTGTTGCATTAAATTTATGTACCACTAGAGACTAGGGTTTAATGTGCTGACTGAACTTATTCTAATAACTTAGATGGGAAAAATCCATACTGCAAATCACCTTACTTAGGTTGGTTTAACAAGAACTGTTTACTCAAGAAGGAAAAAACCCTGAGTGCTGATTGCTTTCTTTCTCACCCAAGACGCAAGACGTACACATGGCCAGAGCCTGGCAATTTTTTCTACCTGCAAAATACAGAAGAAGAGGAAGGGCAGTAATTTGTTAGACCGGGTGAAAGATTTTCCACAGAAAATAAGCAGGATTTGCTGAGAGCTTATATTTGTGCGTGTGTTATTGATTGAATGTTTGCAGTTGGAACAGGATTTGAATACACACAGGGAACCAGGACATTCAGGGTCTGTGCTAATGTTGCCTTAGTCATCATGGTGAAACTTTGGGAGTGCATTGGGTCTTGTATTTCTGTGTCTACACCACTGGCCAGACTTCCATGCTCTCAGGCCATACTGTGCCCATTACCTTACAGCAGATGCTTGTTTGCAGTCTCTCATCTTATGAATACACTTACAATGTGAATTTTGGTTTGGGGAGTAGGCAGAGGCATGGACTGGAGGTTGATGAAGTGCACGAATGCAAGGGGTTAATGGGCTGCTGCAGCTGCATTCATTGCCAATGGTTAAAGGTCAAAACCCACCTTCACCCTAAATGACATTAGCTGAGGAGAGGAGACCCCTCACGTGGCCAGGTCTCGTGCCCACATTTTGTCCAGTGAGACCCATGCATGAAGGTTCTGTCTGACCTGTATGTGGGTATGAGGGGTTAGGGAGCACCCTCAGGGGGACCTGTGGAACATGAGGAGAGAGGAGAGTGAAGGGGCTAAAACTAGAGTAGGTTCCCTGGCAAAGATCAGCACCAAAGTTGGGCAAACCTGCTTTAACTAAAAATTCAGGACTTCAAAACCTTCCCAAGGAGGTTTCCTATTAGCACCAATTGAGTCAAGTTATTTTTAATTTTCAGTTGGGCAGATACACCTTCCCTGGGAAGCAGTGTGAGACCACCCACTCACATTGCATAAGCCACCAAAAAAGCATTAAACTTACAGTAACCATCCTCAGTCACTATGACCCCATGGTAGATTTGAACCATTCACTGAAAGGTGAAAGGGTAATGTGAGCTAATTTTTTTTAATCATTGCTGTAATATTAGGAAGAAACTCTGTTAACCTTTTGGGGACTGCTGACTTACCAGCTGGTGTTCATTTGGCTGATCCTATGGGCTACAATCATGGGAGGGTAGTTTCCCAGGAGAGCAAATAAAATCCAAGAGGTACATTTTTCTTCTCGGTCCCTGCCTGCTATAACACTAAACCCTTCATTAAAAATGTGATAACCCATGCAATGTATTTTCCTGCATGTTATAGCCTTTAATCTTTAATGTTAATGACAGAAAAGTTACCATTTGCAAGACCCTATTTTGCTCCACACTTCAGACATTTTTTTATAACCATGTTTTCCTGTCCTCCTTCTGGTAGATGGTGACTATTTCAGATTGAATTCCTTTTTATATTAACATAAAGAGAATTTGAAAAAAAACCAAAGCTATAATATAACTAAAATAGAAGAACTTATGACAGTGAAATGTCAAACACTTTTTTTCCTAGCCGTGGCCACCCTTTGATTTTCTGTTACGAGGTGTGTGCCTCGAAACTGAAGTCAGTTTTGTAAATACTGCTGACGAAGAGGAATCAATCCACCTCAATCCCCAAGTCACACTGACTTGACTTGTGCACAAATCTGAGAGGACAAATTATTGGCTGATCAGTTGGAAAATCTGTGTTTTTACAAAGGATGTAAAAGCCATATCAGAGAGTAGGGCTTGGTCCAACTATTTGTAATAAGGCTGGTAAAGAAGGAGTTTCTGAAGCTGAATCCCAGTTGCATGTTCCTCTGCGTCCTTTACACGAGTCTTTGCGGCTTCCCTTGTACCTTGGACCTTGCTAGCTGTGAAATGCAGATAACAACACTGATACCAGTGTTTCACACTGATTTTGTGAGTATTCATGAGCTGTGTTGCATCTACTTACAAGGTTAGCATCACATTTCAAATACAATTACAACCAGTGCCCAAAAGAATGCTATGGGTTTAAGTACAACTATTCTCAAGGTAGGAAAGCAGTCATGAAGAAATCCATCAAATCTGAGATGGCAATCAGAGAGTGGAGGCACAAAGAATATCTCTCTTTTCACATACAGAGTGTCAAGCATAATGGGGTCTGTTCTGTTGCATGCAATTGTCATACCCATAAGGACATAGAAGAATGAGAGAATATTTCAGTCCTCATCTTGATAGAATTTCCTTTAAAAACAATTTTTCTAGCAGAGGACTTGAGGGTGTGTGATACCCTTCCATCCTCTTCCTGAAGGCAGTTCCTCAGTCCTTGGAGGTAGCTGAGGAGTATCTGGGGCATCAAGGTATGTGCTGGCCGGAAGGCATCTGTGGGACTGAAAACCAGTCTGGGGAATGGCAAGTAATGGTGATCTGTATGACAGGTAGTGGTCTCCACAGCTCATGAACTTCCTTGAGGTGTCAGAGCAGGGGCAGGTTTTAGGGAAGATGAGTACTTGGGTATTATGGCCTCCAGTGACTTCTGTTCCTTCATTAAGACTAAGGAAGGGGGTGGAGCACCCATGTGATGACCACCATCACACTATTGCCAGCATGGATGAGCAATAAACTGCTTAGAGCAGAACAGAGGGGAAAGGGTCTGCTCTTGCAGCAGCCTTGCTTTCTTCTTCTCTGGACACTCATCCCATAGCCTGAGACCTCTTCTCATCACACTGATATGATGGACAAGGGCAAGAACAGTTTGTCCTGCTTTGAATCATAGTTTAGTACCATTGGCACAGGCTGTATATAGTTTAGTACCATTGGCACAGGCTGTATATCTTATCCTTGAAAATCACTACCTCTTTCAGTTCCCTGGAGAAGCACTACTCCATGCTGGGGCTGTAACGTCAGCTTGAACCATGGAGCACAGGGGAAAAGCAGGTCTGTGCATGGAGTCCAAAGCTGTGCATTGGTCGGCATGAAGCTGAAAGAACAGGGAAACCTGATGTTTGCGAGCAAGGCTTGCCTAGTCAGCACATGGCTGGTGAACCATGGGGCTCAGTGTCACAAAGAGCACTCTCCCTGGCAGGTAAGATCGTCGTTAGTGAGCTGTTGGCTTTTGTCCTTCTGTTGATGTCTTTGGATGAGGAGGACAGGACCAAGCCTCCCCCAAGCCAACAGCAGAAGCAAAACTTGATGAAACTCTTGAATGCAGGAAGGCATAGGGTCATGTCTGCTTGAGGAAAGCCCAGCTGCTTTCCAGATCCTTGGCCAGCAGCAGGACCAGGACCAGATCTGCCCTGCCCAGCTAGGGGAAAATGCAGTGAAATGGAGATGTTGCTGACAAGGATATCGGTTACCATGATCACAAGATATTAACCACTGTTGAGCCACAGAAATTAATGCCCTTAAAGTCTGGAGAAGAACTCTGGCTGGTGGGAATCACCCAGGTTGCTGCAGGCTGTTTTGCAGACTCAGGGGCCTGAAGGCTAATGCAGCAATCTGATGGGAACAAGAACCACCAAGCATAACAATCCTTCTTAACCTGAATACACAGAAAATTGCATCACTCACAAACCAGTGTAATCCAAAACTAAAGGAGAATTTCCAGCTCTTTTTCAATTCTTTGGAAATGTCTTTCCCTTAATGCTGCTAATGACATTTTACTGGGTGGGGTTACAGCACACTCATTTTACTATTTTTTATGTCTCAAATATGAGCTCTGCCTTTGATGTTTCTACTTATAAGCACACAGATGTATGCTTGGCTCTACAGAGATATCTATTGTATGTCTACATGACCTTGGAGGGAACACAAAATTAGGTAGACAAGGATTAAGACTTATTTTGAGAAAGTGTTTATTCATGTGCCTACGTACTCTTGCTTATTATGTGCAAAGAATTCTAGGCAAACAGGTAGAGAGTTGTATTTATTTATCACTACTTAGAATTAGACACTCAAAGCCAGGATGTGTCTTCCTTATTCACCTGACTTTGACACTAGGAATATGGAATTTCAAATTAAAAACCGGTTTCTCAGAGTATTAGGTTATGCTGAGAGACCTGTCCGGGAATTTTGATTTTTTTTTTTTTTTCAAAAAGTTATTAATTGCAAAGTGATCGCAGCTACTTGCTTCCTTTTCACCCCCTTTTTTTTCTGTGCTATATTTGGTCCTGAACACCATACTTTTAAGGCATTAGTGGACTTTTTCTGCCTCCCATCTGTAGTCTTTTCTATTAATTTTAAGGCCACAAAGCTAATATTTGACTATCAGCAGCTTCATATTCAGGTGTTTTTTTTAAAGAGAACTTAAACTTTTCAAAATTCCATTTAAAATTCTGGCAGTGGCAATGTGTAAAGGTTGTAACTACCAAGGGCCCTGCAATACCGGGACAGCCCCAGGTAGCTGTTCAACAGGAAGATGCTCTCATTAAAGCCTTCGTATGCCTGACCCAATAAATCAGTATTGTTTCAGTCCCCTATTTTCATTAACAGCTCTGTATTATAGGCTTGACATCATAAATCTTAGCTGCCACCAAGTCTCTATTGTGATTGATAGTGCCAATGTTTTTCTGTTATTCGCACTTGCAGCTTTCATCAATGTAGTCCCTGCTGTGGTGTTTGGAAGGTGTTCTGTCTTACAGCGAATACTGGTATCCTTTTCTGGGTTTAATCAGAATATTGGTTGCAACTATAATGCTGTAGTATTCAAATTTAGCATAGCTAACAAAGCAAACATTAAATCAGCCATGGGCTTAATAAGCACAAGGAGAGAAACTTTTGCCATCCAAGTTGCTGCAGGGCTCTTGCTGGGGAAGGGAAGGAGGCATATGGACCCTTCTTGTCATCATCAGTTTTGTCAAGATTTATTTTGTTACATAAACTTCCTGTCTGGAGGAATTTGTGTATTTCCCTGTAAATCAGTACCTACTTAGCTTGCTGAATAATTAATAACAATAAATGCTAATTATAGACATTTCTGGGTTTATCACATCATCCCTGTCAAAAGCCAAAACTTTATCTTATCCTTTACTATAATATTATAAAATAATTACTTGGTTTTATAATCTTTTACTGGACAGCTGAATGTAAACAATCTCCCATTTTTTTGTTTCTTGGACTCTAAACACCTTTATCTCTGCTGCTAATGTCTTACAGTTCCAGAGGGAATAAAGCATAAGAAATAATATAATGATTTAATCAAAGCCAACTTAAAGGGTAGTTTTGCTATACAGGCATCAACAGTTATTGGTTCTTTCAGGATTCCTTTTTGAGAACCATATAAATACCCTGCACTTAAGAAACAGGAGTTAATACACATTTTAAGAAATGTTTTTCTATTTGAGGGAATGACTGATGTCTAACACATTATTGGTTGAATCTTAAAACATTTATGATGTTGTGAAGGCAAGGTTTTTATTATACAATGTATCACCACTTCTTCATTTATTCACAGAATCACAGAATCACAGAACAACCAGGTTGGAAGGGACCCATCGGATCTTCTAGTCCAACCATTCCTATCTAAAATCAAATAATCAGTAATAGACTGATATTTTCCTGCTGTAAAATGGAATCTAAACCACACATGAAAGTGGAAAATTGTTCAAGTAATGTGTGAACCTTTACTGATTGAACCTTAACTAAGTAATGGACTCTAGGAACCAATCAGGCGTTTTATGGTTCTCCAAGGTCTCTTTCTCTCATTTTAAAGTGCTACCTGGTGTAAACAAGTATGGAGAAGTCTTCATGCCATTAACACTGTTGGACAGTAGCAGCTTCAAAATGCATTTTCCACAAGCTTTCTTTCCTACCTGGAAGAAAATGGTACTTTCCAAGCCAGCATATGAAGGATTATCAGATACTGCTAATGAAGTACTTGCTTACTGTCCAGCAGCAAATACAGATGCATTACTGAAGCAATTTTTTCAAGACTTCTTTCTCACTTTTTTATGAGGTTAAATGGAAATTACTAGGGAACTGCCAAATGTAAGTTTGGTCTGAATTGCAGGAGACTAACCGAATGAAAGGTGAATTTAGAGTAAAAATAGTATAAGCAGCTTACAGGCTTATAACTATAGATGAAAGATTATATTCTGCATGGGAGTTTTGCAAGCAACTCAAGCAAAAGTGTTCAATGTCACTAACAGGTCTGTCACTTTCCATGTGTATTTTAGGATAAGAAACTTCAGCAAATAAAGATAGAAATGTTACAAGCTGCTGGATTACCTAATTTTCTTTTAATCCTGTACCATTTTACAAGTACATTTTTTGTTTCTTTTCTAAAAAAATAAATAAATGCAGATTGTGTTACTTAATAGTATTAAGAGAATCAGTCTGCTCTTCTGGCTAGATCTAGATCAAACAGGGGAGATCAGAAAGAAAATAAATGTACCTGATATTCCAGAATATCCAGAAATAAACTGCACGCAGTAGAAAGACTAAAGAGAAGAATATATGTTGAGTATTTTTATTTCTGAAGTTCCTTCGCAGTAACTAGATTAACTCACCCATTATCCCTTCTTTACTCATTCAGATCTTGACTCTTTTATCCTCTGCTGGCAAATTGAAGGTCTGTCTTGTGGTCAGAGGTCACTGAATTAATCACTTTAAACAAGAGCTTTGCTGAGGTTTCAGAATTTCTAGTATGACCTATTTCTCCTTTCTGTTTTTTACAGTTTCCCCAGTTTTTCCCCTGTTGATTTTAAAGGAAAAGTCAGTAGAATAAGATCAAGAGTCAGATACTGCCAAGAAATTAGTTGCCTTGTAGACCAGCTTACAGGAAATGGAAGGGCTGGCTTGGTTGCTGGTTTCTCTCCAATGCAGGATCTGGTCACATCAGCAGCAGAAGTTAGCGATGCTCTATGACAAAACTGTGGTTGACAAGTGTCCTCCTAATGTTAACACTGACATCCCCCTTTTAGTCCCAGCAGCTCCAGAGAGGAAAGCTGTAGTCATTTACATGGTTAAACCAACTGGAAATGCAACATTCTTAATCTTATGCCCGATATACTTTTCACTTTACCATTATACATACAGGCTTCCTCATTTGCTTCCATCTCCTCTCTTGCAACACAGAGGGGGCAATTTCCATGTGCATTAATATTCCAGGGACATCATGGTAGCAGCAAATTCTTTGAAGGGTAGAGAAGCTCTTTCTAGCTATTTCCCCTTGGAGCCGATTTCAACTCAAATCTGGGGATGAACAACTGTCCAGTGATTAATGAAGCAATTGTACCTTGACCAGCTACAATATTGCACTCAGGACTTTTGTATATACTCAATTTCCACTGAACCAAATAGAATTTAAAGAAAGTCCTACAAGATTTAGTGAAATGAGGGCTGTGGTTAAGAGTCAGGGCCCAAGCATGTTTTCCCTTATTTTATAGTCTACTCAGATATAGGAAATGTACTTTAAAAAAAATGTTATTTCTCACTCACATGCACCAGGAATTCAATGTAGATGAGAAGAAAAGGGTGCCGTCTGCTCAGCCCTTGCCCTGTCGCACCCTCTCACTCGCTGGCATTGCTCTCAGCAAGCATTATCTGTCTTTAACTGTATTACTCTATTTTCTATTCCTTCGATTTTCAGTACACCCTGAAAGATTGCATTTAAAATGTAGAAGAAAAAAAAAGAGTTAATTCCATTAATTCAAGATAGGTCTCTAATTGACCTCTTAATTAATACCTCTTAATGGTATATTTAACATGACACTGTACCACTATATGTAAAGGGGATGATACTGAATAATTCGGCGCTTCTATATGTCTTCCCAAGGAGCTGGGAGAAAATTGTGGATTTCTGTCATTATCATACTGCTCCAGGAACAAATTGAAGCTGCCACCAACAGGAAACATTACATTTTACACCTGCCTTGCTGTATTTTGTACTTACAGTGGTGAACTTGAAAAATTTTATATTTTCATTTTAATAAAAGTATTGGAAACATGAATGTGAACATACTTTTTCTCAATATTTTTGTAACAGGAGGGAGAAGGTGGAAACAACCAGCATTTCAGGACTGAACTCAAACTCACAACTATGTTGAGGAATAGAATGTGCACGGAGGAGAATTAGTTCATTTGATTTTAAGTTGGAATGGTATGCAGCATCTTCTCTGCCACCTCTCTCTCCACAGCCAGCCCATCCCCTCCACCCTGAGGAAGACACTTCATATTTAATTTAAGCCCTTTCAGATTAAGTGGGCATATAATTTACTCCCAAAGCAAGGTCAATTGCAACAGTGGAGGTGATGTAAAGGGGAGTTTGCTTAAACAACAGCCAGATCCTTAACATCAAGATTGCAGACTTGCATGAAAAACCTTCTTGTTCTGGCTGTCAGCAAAGCCTTTAATTTGCATTCAGTCTTGCACTCATCTGGGATCTGTGTGTGGTATTGACTGATGTTTTACTATTCCTTGTTAGATAAAAATATTTAAATTAAGAACAACTCAGTTGCAGGAAGGGCTTTATATAGTTATCACAACATGCTTCTCCCACTGCTGTGAGTGTAGGAGGCATGTTATTTTTCTACTACTTAACATGTAAAGTCTGACATATTTTAAGAACATTATCAAACTGTAGCTTTAGAGACCACCTTAAGCATAAAAACAAAGAAACAAATCACTAGTCTTTTGGCAATTTCCCTCAGCTAAACTGTTTCAATATGCTATTTTTACTTTTATTACTTGTTTCTGCCTTTGGCAACACAGGTCTTTTCACCCTAATAGGGTATAACGAACCATGAAAGCGGGATACATCCTCTGAACTCAAACGTCAGCTGCAGTTAAGGTGAACTGCTCCATTTTAAGGAACGGCAAGTTACCTCGTGCTTCAATGGAAACCTCAGCACCAGCACAAGAGAGGAACCAGGAGAAGTGGGTATCCACTGAGATGGAGTGTGACAGCTCTTGGGCCACCTCATTCAGAAGAGCTATGAAATAACTGCTTTATTAGAGAAAAACAAGGAAAAGCATAATTGCCAGATCTGCAGTATTTCCTCTTCCCATGGACTATGTTCTTTATGTAACTGACAGCATGTTTGTTACAACCTACCTTCAGATGTGTGCTGGCAGGACACACTGGAAATTGTACATCCAGACGAGGGGGATTTCTTAACCAGAGGCCTCCGACATCTGCTGCACACTTGTTGCATGGCTGGAACGTGAACAGAGCTTTAAATTTTGCTCTTTGATTTTTGCATTCCTGTTTTTAAATGCTGTTTGTGTAATTTATGCCTTGCAAGCCCACAGAAGTTTGGTGGAAAGGAATCTCTTTATTTGAACTCTCTGAAGTGCAATATTTCTCTTGGCTTAATTTTTCCCTCCTTCTAAGTTTATGTATTATCATCGGACAAATTGGCTCTAGTCTTTTCCAGCAAGTTATTTGAACATGTACTTGTAGTTGCTTTTAAGAACAGTACAGTTCTCAGACAGTTTCATTGCTATTTTATGTGCCAGATGTGGTTTGTTTTCCACAGCTGGAGTATTAGAAAAATGTTGCCTAACATCCATCTATCCTTTTACAAATGGAAATTAAAATCTAGAGATAAAAGATAAGTGGGTCCTAAATATCCCTTGTTTCACTTGTCTCCTTATGCTGAGATTTGTTCAGGCTTGCGGTCACCTCCCTGTCAAAATACAAGCTTGTTGCTCATCTTCTCTCTCCTTGGGCTTCCCCAGCCATTCTGCTTCTGTGCACTTCATTGGCTGCATTTGACTTCACATGCCCACTGACCAGAATCTGAAGCTTCAAAACAAACTTTTCTTTATTCCAACCTTCAAAGTAAGTTGAGTAAGCTTTTTTATTACTCTCCATTGACTCACATCACCCACATTAGCAGATTTACTTTTGATGTTTAGATTTTCATTAAAAGGTAAGATGAACTCTGACGTTCATCCACACTTAATACAACTTTTTATTTCTTTCATTTGGGAGTCATTACATAGAGGAATAGCTGGTGTCTCTAAAACATCATAGAGTGCCATGGATACCACCTCTGGGAGCTGTGGGATAAATCCATGGAAGGATCCATCTGTCTTGGCATGAAGAGATGATATGTAGGTTGACTCTTCTCCCTTCAAAGGAGGTTAAATGCAAACAAACATATTTGACTCAGTGAGGATCAAACAGGGCAGCCAATGTGCTGAGAGCTCTGTGAGGTCTGGGTGACACTAACTTTCTTCAAAGGAAAAGACACAAACAAACTGATTTTATGAAACCTATAAAAGGTGCCTTTGCAAATCACAACCACAGAAACGGAGGTATCAGTTTGGCAGAGGGCAAAATTTACTACCAAGCTGCATAAAAAAGTGACTTGTCTTTCTTTGAGAATTGCCTGTCTCTGTGTATCTGTGTGTGTACCTCTTCAGATGTTCACGAGATGGCATGTGCCACTGTGCGTTTCCTTTGCAATGCCTCCTGTTTTGCCATGGTCTGTGTTTCAGTCAAGGACAACAGTAAATAGCCCAGTACAACATGCAAAGCCAGACAGTGCATAAATTACAATCTGCAGAAATCTACAAAGCAGTGTCCTTGAAACATTCTACACATTTTAACATTTTAATTAAATGCATATTTTATGCATCTATGTCATAAGTACTTTATGGTCACCGGCTCTGCAATCTTCTGGACTTAAAACCTCCAAGAGGTACAAAAGGGAATATCCTACATATAGAAGAAGACGAGTCTTCTTCAGATGCCAGGACTCTACATCTTTCTGCTTTATAGATAGAATAGATCAGAAATACACAGACCAAGTCGTTAGGGTTTCAAATGGTTTAAACAAAAGCCACTTTGGCATTACAAAAATACTTAAGTACATATGCAGCATTTTCTGTATTCAGTGTGCCACAAGTGTTAATTAACAAATAAATCTTGTTCACCTTAGCTAGAAAAGTCCCCCTGTCAGTCTTGGGCTTTCACTCAAAAGCCAAGTAAAGGTCTTTATCATAAGTGCTGGAGTAGCACTGGGCACAAATATGTCTTGACTAACGGGATGTGATGCAATTAAAAGCTTTAGAAATAATGAAACCATCTCCTAAAGGTACAGCATTGAGAGGATGCTGGACTCCCTTACAGGAAATTATGCATTACCATGCCAGTTTCCCTGCTGCTGACTGAAAAACACTGTGTTGGATGAGCAAAAAGAGCTTTCATCAGTTGGGCACTCGCCCTTTGGAGGGCAGGCTTGTGGGTCTGTAGGGTGGGAGCAGAAAGCCTTGTGTACTCCTTACTTCACTACTCCTGATCTGTTTACACAGAGATATAAAGACATGAAGTGTTTTACAGCCAAGTGCCATAGGTGGTGCTTCCTCTGGGTACAGTCTGGACAGTCCATGGATGGAGTTGCCACGAGGGTGGGTTTTCAGTAGAAAAGGAAAGATGTGTTTTAACATAACACATTCAATATATTTTAACTTGTTTGAGCAATGTTAAAATATTACAGCTTCAAGGTTCTTGGGTTTCTAAACTATATTTCATACAGGAGTTTGGAGGTAGCCCATGGGGACAGCTAAACAGAGGAATCTTGTCTTGCAAAGAACAAAGAACTGCAAGTCTCTTTATTTATCAAAGATATTATTAGTGGTGACATAATGAAAGTACTAGAAGGAATGAGGGGCACAGGCAGGTGGGTATCACATACGAGCTAGAGAGGTCTCCCAAGGAGGTTGGAAGGTGTAGTCAGTCCATGGCTATACAGAACTCAATAGTGAGGTTTGGAACAACAGAGATGCAGATTTAGGAAGGAACATGACAAAGTCAGAATAGAGGAACTTTATTTCAGTGAGACTAGTTTGGGTAAGACAGGATTGTTAGATGCAAGGTGAGGCAGAGAGAAAGAGGATGAAGAAACAGGTTGCACTAAACTGGATCACGTGCCGTAGGAAATTATTCTGGTTGTGCATTTCTCTATATCTCCTTTACAATTCTAGACCTAGACATCATATAGGTAACTCTTAACCTTGCTGGGGCCAAGAGCTTATTTTCCTAATTATTTCTTTTGGCTCTGCATCACTACAGCTAAAAGGTTCTGCTCTTTTCACAGTATGAGCTGAACATCAAGTACAAATTGTTTAAGAGGAACCCATGTGCAAGTACACTCTAGGAGGACCTGACAGCTCCTGGTGCAGCTCAGCCACTGGCACAAAACCAGCACTCAGCTGAGCAGTGAGCATGCAAGCCATTTCTCTGATTACATTATTTCTTAATAAAAATATGTCTAGAAGAAAAAGATTAATATGACTTTGACAGGACATTTCCTCTCCTGATAGCAATGCACACTCCAGAGACAGTGGTATCCAGTCACAGTTAGAACTGGACACTGAGAAATTCAACAATATCTGTGCATCCAGATCTTGATCACTGCAGGCTTTTCAGGAATGATAGAGGAGGGGGTCAAAACACTACTGCCCAACAAACATGTTTCTTGCTTTTACAACCTCTCATTTGAGAAACCACATTAACATCTGGATGTAGCCTTATTGCATTGTGCAAAGTATGTCTCAGATTTAATTTAATGCACTATTCAGATTCATATAATTAAGCTGCAATCATGCTGGTCAATAAGTTTTTTGATTTTGATGTTAACTTTCCAGTGTGTCACTAATTGACTCTCAAGAGAATTACAGTTAGTGCTCACTGTAGTGGAGCTCTGAAGGACTGCAACTATTGCAATCTTTTCAAACCAAGATCACTTGAAGAAATAAAATTTGTAAGGAGCATGGGATTAAAAGATCAGAATAATGAAATTATAGGCAGCATCTTCAATTTTATTCTGAACTGTATTTTGCCATCTAACACAATATGTTGCATGTGCTATATGACGAACGTCTACTTTAAAGAAAAAATTCTGCTGGGCAGGTAAGTACTACACTGAATTAAAAGGTGCCTCTCCGTTTCCTACAAAAATTAAAATTAATAACCTAGGGAAAAGAATTCTCTGACTACTGAGAAATGATGTATAAGCTTGGCTATAAATGCATGGTATAATCTGTGTACGTATTTAAATGTTCCCTAGTTACCCCTGATTATAGCTTGCCACATCAACAAAACATCTGGTCTGGTATTTTTCTTGCATTGAAACCTCTTGGCAAAGCAGAAATTTTTATCTCAAAAGCAGCTGAAACCTTTGTTTACCATCTCATAGGACATGCTGTTAGGCTGTTATGCTGAAGACCTTTTTTAATGATGTGCTTGATGGAATTGAACAGTGTATGTTCACCAGCTTTCACCTTCGCTATTAATAACAGCATGGTTCCTATCTGAAATGTCTTCTATAATTGTGTAATTACACACCTCATTTATCCAATTGTTAGGCCAAGAGTCTGATTAAATATTAACAACTGCTTGGTTCTCCTAGTGTCATTAGTTGGAAAGCAACCCTGTAATCTCAGGTAACACATGATGGTAATTATCCTTCACAGTCCCACTTAGCTGAAAATCCAGCACAATCAGAGCAGATAAGGTTGACCAGCAGAAAACGCATTCCCTCCCATTGCTTCAACACTGTTTGAGCCACTTACCGTGTGTATGTACTATCCATGATAGAAAAGCAGACAGGTAGAGAGCACTGCAGAGCCGGACACTGGCTGGTTTTGCTCCACTAGTGCTGTGCTGTATGATGAGAAATTGCACCCTGGCTTCCAAGGTTATAATGTCACTTTTTACTTCAAGTCAAAGAAAGGTCAATTTGGATTTGCCCAAACATCCCTTCCCACAGAAAGCAAGGTGAGAGCTGAGAAAGAGCTCTTCTCACCTGGCCTTTCATCAGAGAGGCATGTGCTCTGTGAACTTCACAAACTATTAGGCAACCTTAGCTGAAATACACAAATCAGTAGCAAGCTGCACTTCTTCTGCACCCTGCATGGGAGTATTACTGGGTTCCTTAAAATAGAATGCTGCAGAAGAGAGCATCAAAATGCTATAAACAACCCAACATGATGGCAAACAGATGTTTTGTTCAGTGGCAGCCCAGGCCCTCCAAGCATCACAGCGTGTGCTGCTGCCTACAGCCTCACTGAAGACCTCGGAACCTTGGGGAGCCTCAGCTGTGTATGGGGATGACCAGGCACCCTCTGCCTCCAGGAACAGGACCGTATCAGGCAGGACGTATGAACTGGAGACCCTGAGCTGTGGGCATGGGGAAACATAGGGGTGGGCATTGCAGAAACTGATCCAGCAGATCCCTCTTTCTCAGCTGCTGCAGCGGCGTTAATAGAGGACCTCCTGGAGCAGCAGGGCTTTCCCTCCGTTAACATCTTATTACGATGAAAAGAGCAGTTTATACCTCTCAGAATTATTGCTTCCAGGCTGTCTGTAAATTCAGGTGAAACCTTGCATCTGGTTCAGGTTTTCAGACTTTCCGTTGCAGCAGAGAAGACAGAACCATAACTCATGCTTGAGGAGAGCAGGGCTGGAGGTGGGCTAGGATGGGGACTTGCCACCCGCTGAGCTGGGGCCAGCAAGCCACTGCCTGATGTTTCCTGTGCACAGCTCCTCGTCCGCCCTCTCCTACTGGTGCAGCACAGCATGGAGAGGTGTCGGACACAGCCAGGAACAGGATTGCTGGAGGGGAAGGGGTCTGGGTTTGCTCTGACACCTCCAGGGCAGAGGATGCAGAAGGGCTTTGCAGCTAGTGACGTGAGAAAGCCCATGAGAGAGCTCTCATCCGTAATACTCTGTGGTTCACCTCAGACTCCCATTACAGCCCTGACAGGTGATGAATTTGAAATAAGATTTGCAAGATTAGAGTCAGAAATCAATAAACTCCATCAGCTAGGATCTAGCAGCTGTCTGAAACAACAGGTTACAGCAGCAGATGAATACTTTACAGTGTGGGAAATGAATTAAAAATAAGATCAAAATATGATCAGAAAACAAGCTTCCCAGCTGCTAGCCCTATAGGAGAGCAAAACTCAAGAGAAATAACTACATTCAGGTATGTTCCTTTAAACACAGCTAGAGCAACATCTTCAAGGATGGATAATACCTTTATATAGTGAGCAGGTTATACTACAAGCTTCCAAATAGCTACTTGTTTGTGTTTTAGCTATCTGGTTTTCTGATTCATAACACAATTATCAATTCCTATATTCTTTCTGAAATCCACTTCGAACAACTCCTACCCACTCCTCTGCAATAATCTTTCCATGATACTTGCACCAGTTGTGTAAATAAAGGCTTCAGTGAAATATTATTGATACTCCTGACTCTTGGCCCCAGCAGGGATTGTTTTGAAAGCTGAGTAAATGCTTGGGTTGGCCTTACCAGCATGTGGCTTGCAGGTGGGACATGCAGTAGGACACGCTGTAGCCTGGGAAGCACTGGGGAACACCCACGTGGTCTCTAGCGTATCAGCACGTGGCAGAGGCCTCCCTCACCATCATTTTCTTTTCCAGCGAAAGCCACAAGAAATAGGATTTAAGCCAAAAGATGTTAAATATGGACAAGAAAGGCAGCAGAACACCAACGTGTCTGGGAGGCAGGGATGGTCACTGGAAGCAAGCCAGGGGAAATCAAAGCAACCTCAGTCCTCCAGGAGTGGAGTGAGATCTTCCCAACTTTTCCAGCGTGGGCTGGGACACAGTATTGAGACCTACTGCTTCCAAACCAGGTTGGGTGGGGAAGCCGCTGACTTTATTGTCACAGGAAATATTCCCTTGAAGCCTGTTAGGGGCAGACATAGCAGGTAATTCATAATACCAGCCAGTTATCTGGGTGGCTGCATTTCCTCCCACATTGCACAGGTCACCCATGGAAGGAAACCATGCAGTCACCTGTGTACAATAAGCACAGAACTGCAAACTCATGCGCTCACTTCCCACCAGAGTCACAGAGTGAGCTGGGGTGGATGGGCAAGTGAAGCCATTGTGGTCAGGGGATGAAAAGCATATGAAATACTGGCAAGAATTCCTGTTTCCAGCTGTGCTCAATAGCTTTAGCAGACTCCTAAGAACTCCAAAGATAATCTTGGGAAAGAAGGCATTGACATGGTCACCACTCCTGGAGAGGTTTCTGGGTCATTACTGTCTTTGTGTGTTACACTATATAAACCACTAAAATTATGTTGTTGTTCTTTAAAGGGATTGTAACAATTGATTGTCAGAAAACATCTATTGGCCTCAAAGAGAATATACTCAAAACTAGGTTTTTGCATCACATCGCTTGCTATCTTCTGTACTGTTGCAAGAGGCTTCACTGAAAAATAAAACAGCTGGTGGAATAAATGCGTTCAGTTAAGGGTGACCTGAATACAAAGCTTTTTTTCCTTCTGGTCTCGCACAGACATGTTACAAACAATTGTTTTCCAAACCAGGGTATCAGTCTTCACTGATTACTCACACTGACACTGCATGCCAGGAGCCTGCCCATCCTCCTGGTGATGCAGAGGATGTGAGAATGCGATCGCAGCTCTGCAGCAAAATTTCCGATTTCCCTAGAAAGATGTGACTAGGTGTTCAGAAAGTCAGAACAGCACTAGTTCCAGCAACAAGGCGGTTCCAGCAGAGTCATATGATCTTGGGGAGCCACCTGCAAAAGCCCACACAAAAGTGCTCCCCAGAAACCTTCCGGTCTCATAAACCTCTCACAGGCCCCTGAAGGCTATAAATTCTGCAGAACCTTTCACAACTGTTTCAAAATACTTAATGTTTTCCTTCTGTTGTGCTGTTTCCCTGCCCGTGGTGAGGATCTCTGCACCCACCTGATATTGAGCCTGACCAAATATTGCTCCATATGCTAAAACCCACTACGGAATTGAGCTAAATTTTCTTAGCTGATGTCCATCGAGGTAAGATATTGGTGACATTCCCTTATGACTTGATTTATTTTAAATTAAAGGGGGGTGTGTGTAAGCAATTAAGATAAGTATTTGAGTCAGATTTTCAATTTCTAATCTTAGGCTTTAAAAAAATCAGTGATTCAGGTTGATGGTATTTAGCTGAACTGAAAGACCTTAGTGTGAGACAAGCATGACATTTTTTCTCCTTAAACATGAAAGTGCTGTTTAAAAACCATCATCCCAAACAAGCAGAAAGTGCTTGTAAGGAAGATGCCTTAGCCTTTTACCTCAGAGAGGGTAGCAGGAGTAAGCACTCAAAGAGTTATTGGAAACAAAATTGATCAGCAAAGAAAATTTAACTCTTATACGTAAGAAATTGTAGGGACAGGAACAAACACAATGACAGCCTTCAAAGGAAATTAAATGGGAATGGGAACGTAGAACTGGAAGTTCCCATATCCTACCTGAGAAAGATTTTGTTGAACAGAAACTGCCCAGCCTATCTCCACTGAAGAATATTTATCAAACAAAAAGCATCAATATGTGAGTCAAAAATACATCATAAGGAGAGAAAACCAAGCAATCTCAATCGTAGCCATTTTAGTTCATCCTCAATATTAAACTAGGTTTTGGAAGCATTTATGAAAGACATGAAGGCCTTTATATCCTGCCCAGTGTTTTCTATCCTCAACCTAACCTCATGCCATTCTTCAAAAAGACAAGCAACCTCTGCACAGTGGAGTGTGCCAGGTGTAAGCTGCCTGCCCCTCGGCACAGAGGTGTCATACAGAAAACAGTGATTTAACCAGCTACTTTTGTTGTGGGCAGAAGCTGGCAAAGATGAAGATGACTGTGGGTTCTGCTGACATGGCAATCATCACGTAAAGATGGGTACCACCATTTTTGAAGGCTCAGCATTTGAAGTTATGTCTTCTATTGATCAGGTAGGAGAATCCTAATGAAATCTGTGGATTTGGCACTTAGCTGGTATTGTAACAGGGATGGGAATTATTATTCATGAGACTAAGATAATTTTGTGGGTTGGAATATAAGAAATGGATTCAATTTGATTGCACCAACTCCACATCATGCTCCTGGAGTCACCTCAGCAGAACTGCAGTTTTCACATGGGGACTTGTTACTTGGCTTTGACAGGGAAAGTGGAGGGCTGTTAGCACACAACATGATTATGAGCTACCAGAGCAATGCGGCAGTAAGGAAGGAGATCAGACTTTATGACCTGAGAAGTTTATTCCTACTGCTCCAAGCCTCACTCAGGCTTTCTTCTTCCAGGCACTGAAACAGCCCCATGTTTCCCCGGTGGCTGTGGCCCACTTGGGAGCTGCCAGACCCCTCCTGCTTGGCAGCCGCTGAGGTCCTGGGGCTGTTTGCAGGAGGAGCCCTGTCTCTCCTTGAGCACTTATTCAAGTCACTCATATCTAATGCAGAGAACGAGAGATAACAAAATTAAACCACGTGAACCCTCGCACTGGAAGCCTGGCTGAGTCTGTAAACCATTCTTGCAGCTGGGCATTAAAAGCAATGGGCTGTTTCTTGCAACCTGCCTCTATCTTCAAGTTCCTTTTACTGCTTTGGAACCAGCACCCCGGGGCTTAGGGGCGAAGGAGAGGACTGCATGCTCTCTCATTAACCAAAGCACTTTGAGTGCTGAGGTATCAAAGAGCAGCACACCGAACTTAGAATTGATTATTTTAACATGAAACCTGTATGAGATTTCATTAGCAAAAGCATTTCACATGGTATAAAAAGTATTCTGTTCCCAGCGGCGAGTCACATTTATGGGCTCAGTAGCGATGGAACATGATGAAGTAACAGGAATAGCCCCAGTGTGTTTGTTCCTTTCCCCTTCTCTGGACACATGTCTCCCCAAAGGAAAAGGGATTCTACTGCACATCCATGAGGGCACTTCAGTCAACTTTGATGAAGTCAGCTTTACCACCTGGTAAAAAAACACCTGGTTTTCATTTGTTAATTTCTAATTTTTTTTTAAAATTCTTATATGCTGAACGACTAAAAGGACAGCAAAAAATACTATTTGCCACAGCACATCTGAAAACTAAGCTGCTATTACATTTTCAAGGCTATTTCTCCACACATATTTCAATCTTCGCCTATTTGAAATCCCTGAAAATACTTCCAGATCTGCTTGTCTTAATTACTTTTCCCAGATCCCTCATAAAACATCCATCAATTACCAGTGTTACAGGTAGGAAAATGCTGTGTGAGGAAGAAAAACCTAAAGCAAACGATGTACTTTTTAAACCTACAAGAAAGAAATCTCTCTGCGGCCATCCATAGCCAGTCATTCTTTAATCATTAATTTATACTTAGCATTAGGGACTGCTATTCTTTGCAAAGACTGAGATTTTTTTATGGACTACAGTAAATAAAATTGCAATAAGGGTTTTTTTTTTTTTCTGTTTTCTGCCTAAGCAGCCACCTGTCCCCACTGCATGCAGCTGGACAAGCAGCAGCCTGTGCATTGTATACCTGGGCGGAGGCTTTGCAGAGAGGATGCAATCGTGTGTGAAAGAACAAACAGGAGAAAAGGAAAAGCTCCTCAATGAATTTAGCATGGAGTGAGAAACCAACTGCTCTTTCCTTTCAGCTCTTTAGTGACTTTGGCAGATGTAAAAAAAAAAACCAACCAACCAACTAAACATATCTAACTTTTCTGTGATTGTCATTTGCTTTTATTCTTACCAAATATCCAGCTCTGGAAATACTTTTTAATGTCTTCAGCTCCTTTCCAGCTTTTCTTGCCTTAGTTCAATACCTTCTGCAAATTGCAATTTGATGGGTGAATCCAGACCAATTTATTCTAACCTGTATCGTAATTACATACAGTAATTAGCCTCTTTCACCATAACTACACAAATGAAATTACTCTTTGGTTTTCCTCTGCCTTATTTCAGGTTTCTTGACAGAACTTCAATCTTCATCCATAATTACTAACGCCTGCTGGATAATAACCTACCAGTGAGGACATTCACTTAAGTCCAAGGAAGGTTCTTCTACTGGGATTTCTTGACCTGTTGTTCAGATCACTGTAATCAGCACAAAGAACAGGATTTTTCTTGTTACACACACAATCTTCTCATGAATTAATTAGTAGAGATAAGACATCCTGCTTCATAATTCAAATGAATTATCCCATTTTGGTTTAGTGGGTTTTTTTTCGCAGGTGTCAGTCCTGCAAAGTCTTGCAATGAGAATACTGTTGACTGGCACAGGAATACGCAAGGTGCCTAAGACTTACGACTTTGCAGGACCTGCTCTGATGACCAGCTGTGCCTTGCTGGGGTGCACCCCTCGGCAGGCAGCTCCTCCCAGAGAGCCCTCTAGCACCTAGTACAGGCTGAACAGCAGAGTAAACGAGTGCCACGCAGCTACCACTCAGTTATAGAGGAAACAACAGAGGCTGGGACAGGGGACTGCTTGGCACAGAACTTGACTCACCTGGGAGTAGGCAAACTGAGACATAGGGCGACCTTGGCCCCTCCCGAACAAATTTTGCTCCTGAGACACATTAGCCTTTTGCAGTCTATGAAAATGTTTCCAATATATAACATTAATATTCCACCATCTGAAATATGGAGCAGCTGAAAGTTCTCCCACACAATTACAGTTCTGGCCATTAGCACAGCAAGCTATTATACCAAGTTTAAAAAGGAAGGTGACTGCATTTACCATGCTGCTTTATTTCTCAGAAGACTGGCATTTATAAATAAACTAATTGCTTCAATTTGACAGCAAGCAAAGTGCTATTTGCTGTGTTGTCTGAAGCCTTAAGAAGCATTCGGAGACATTTAAAGGTTTATTAGAGTAGCGACAGGGCTCACAGGGTGACTGTGCTGGATTGATACTGATGTGTATTAAATCTAACATTGATATAAAGAGGGGCAAGAAACTTGAAAGGCAAGGAGGTGAATGGCAAGAGACTTAAGACTTCATTATAATTTTTTTTAAAAAAAAGATTTATTTTTTTTAAACTGGAGACTTCTGTCACTGTAAACTGAAGACTCAATCATTTTGCTGACGTAGCAGTGATTTAAATTCTAGCATCTATCCTCCACAGCAAGGCACTACTATGGCATTATGGCAAATAAAAGAATATTGTGGACTAATGCTGCAATAGAAAACTAAGCAACGATTCCAAGTGACAAACTCCATACCTGCTTCTCTCCCCCATCACTGGGAGAACTTCTGTCCTCAGTCCTCTAAATCTAAATGATCTATCATTTCCTTCTGGTTCAAAAGTAGTTGTTAATTATATTGCAGTTTCATCCGAGCAGCTGAACAGCAAGTTTACTCTATCATGAATTATATCTGAAAGAAGTTATTTACACTTAGATTGCCTGTGTGTGTTGGGGATTCTTTGTTGATTTTTTTTCTCAAGGTTTCATTATGCTGTGTTTACAGTTCACTCATTTTTCCTCCTCCCACCCCCAACCTGGTGGTTTTCAAAACCACTGCCACATTTTAGATGCTCCAAAAAGACTCTGACTGAGAACAAGCCCCAGTATTTTCTTTTAAGAGGGAATGAATCCTAACAACTTTATGAGATATAGAAAGCTTTAAAACTCAATCATGCTAATCATCAAGGCTGGAAAAGACCTCCAAGATCACAAAGTCCAACCATCAGCCCTATTAAACCACATCTACATTCCTCCAGGAATGGTGACTCTGCCACTTCTCTGGGCAGCCTATTCCAGTGCTTCACCACATTCATAGAATCATAGAATCACAGAATCATAGAACAACCATATTGGAAGACACCCACTGGATCATCGAGTCAAACCATTCCTATCAAACACTAAACCATGGCCCATAGCACCTTGTCCGCTTGTGCCTTAAACACCTCCAGGGAAGGCAAATCGACCACCTCCCTGGGCAGCCCGTTCCAGTGCCCAATGACCCTTTCGGTGAAATTTTTTTTCCTAATGTCTAGCCTAAATCTCCCCTAGTGGAGCTTGAGGCCATTCCCCTTCCTTCTGTCCCCTGTCACTTGGGAGAAGAGATCATTACCCTCCTCTCTATAAGCTCCTTTCAGGTAGTTGTAGAGAGCAATGAGGTCTCCTCTCAGCCTCCTCTTCTCCAGGCTAAACAACCTCAGCTCTCTCAGCCATTCCTCATAAGACCTGTTCTCCAGCCCCTTCACCAGCTTTGTTGCTTTTCTCTGGACTCGCTCCAGAGCCTCAACATCTTTCTTGTGGTGAGGAGCCCAAAACTGAACACAGTATTCAAGGAGTGGCCCCACCAGTGCTGAGTACAGAGGGAGAATAACCTCCCTGGACCTGCTGGTCCTGCTGATACAAGCCAGGATGCCATTGGCCTTCTGGTTTTCCCCATATCCAGTCTAAACTCCTCATGGCTCAGCTTGAGTCCATTTCCTCTTTTCCTACATTTAGTTACTCAGGAGTAGATGAGAACACTCACAGTAGTCATATCTCCTAGAACCTCCTTTTTCAGTGCTGAGTAAACAATAATGTACTTTCTCCCTTTTAAACCTAACTCATCATCTTTATTTCCTTGGACACAACTGCAAAAAAGGAATTATTTTTCACAGGTGACAGTGGGAATGCAGAGCCCAGGAGGGAGAGCGCCCTGGAGACCTGACAGTCTGCTTGAACTGTGCCCAAAAAATGCAATTCATCTGAACACTGCAGAGAAGGGGAGGGAAAAGGATGAGCCTAATTGGTTCTGACTATAAAAAAAAAAACATATCTCAGTTTTCTCTAGAGATGTGCATTGCATGGAACACTATTAGTGAGCCTGGATCCCTTTTAAAGGGCTAATTTAATCAAGCGCTGCAATAATTTAAGAATATGACACCGTTAGGAAATTTACATATACTTAAGAGTAGAAGATATCAAATGTTTGTCATTAAACTACAATAAATGAATCATTTGGGAGAAAGATGATACATAGTAGCAGCAGCAATAGGGATTGGTCTCGCATACAATAAAGCTTCAGAACAGACAATTTGTTGAGCACTAATCCAAACCCAGATACTATACATCATGCACATAATAAAAACACAAGACAAAAGCTCGAAGAATAAAGGACGCCTACCACGATACAGGAATGGTTTATTACCATGTGACAGAAGAAATCCTTGGTGTCAAAATACACTTTTGTGCTGCACATGACACTAAATGCTTCTAACTGTGAACTCTTGGCTGCAGGGAGGTGTTTTTGTCGCTCAGCATCCCCAGGAAGGCTGCCCGAGGTGCAGCCAGGCAGCTTCCATTGTGCTTGAGGTGAGTAGCTACAGAAACCACATCAGATTTACCCCACCTTCCTCCGCCCACACGTGGAGTTCTCAGACAGATCCTCCAAGGGTTTCAGGCTTCTCATTTTTTTTTTTCAATCTCTCACCTCACATAAGCACTTCATTTATCAGAAAGAAAGGGGAGAAAATCCATTCCATGTTGAAATAGACTACCACCTGCATTGCTTCCTAATGTAAGCAAATCCCAGTGGAAAGGTTTCACGTCAGACTTCTCTGCTGGACCAATAAATCACTCTCAGAAATATTGTTTTCATCCTACGCATGGTGTTAACCAGCAAGAGTAGCATATTTTTTAAAAGAAATTTCAACAATCCAACAACTAATCCAATTTCCTGGAAGAACTGAGGTGGCCGCTGTGCATTTCAGGATTCAGATGGGCCATAGATGTATCAGTAATATGGTGACATTGTTACAGTTTTTTATTAAAAGATAAATAATGGGAATACACTGTATGCAGTGTGACACCAAAGTACAAGTTAAAAACGTTCCACAGACTTAATCCTTTTATAATCTTGCGTGTGACTGTACATGCACGCATGCATAAAGACACTGGAAATGATGCTCTTTAAGGACACAAGATGATTAACTTGTGCAGTGTGGTTGTCTCCTGGAGTGCCAGTATCTCCTCCATTTATCAGCCCAGCTGCTTTACAAAGTAAAAATAAAATGGTACTTTGAGTTTAACAGGATGCAATCAACTTGCAAAGCATGTCTGGGCTCTGCTGTGCTGTACTCAGGAGATGCAAAAAAGTGGACTAGGAGGGTAGCACATAAAACAGCATTAAAAAACCCCATCATCCCTAGAGAGCTTCCTCTCCAACTACTCGAAAAAAGAGAACAAAACCAAGTAAGCTTTCAAACAATCTGTGCTACCTCTCTATTTTACAGTTTGTTGCAACTGCTTTTAATTAACTTGTGTAATTTAAACAGTCCAAATTCTTGAGCCAGTTTCCTTTAAAAAATGTTCTCTCGCAAACTTTGATTAGGACCAGAGGAAAGGAAGAAGACGACTTTAAATGGCATGAAGGTGGATTTATTGGCAAGAGTGTCAGGTTTGCACTTAGCAAGGAATTGGCAGATCGCAGAAAATGGTTGGAGAGGATTCAAACTCCAAGGACTCAGGGCTGTAAAAGGATTTATTTGAACAGCAAACTATAGCACTGTACTTACTTCAGTTAAAATTAATAAAAGCTTTTAAGTAAAAACATGAAGAAATTAAACTTCCAGTGGAAAGCAAATGCATTGCTTCAAAGGTGTGGTCACAGGGATATTTACTGCTTTCCTCCCACACAGTCTCATTTATTGCTTCTAGGAAAAGAAAGGTATATTGATCTCCTTGATCGGCTGTATGTTCAAATGCTAGATTAAACCTGAAGCTGTACAGAATTAATCAGCATACAAGAAATAAAACGCTTTATTTTTGTCCTAAATCAACCATAGAAAAAAAAAAAGCTGTATCTTCATTGCATGTAAAAGCTAAGTCCCAGAAAAAGCAGAGTAGTCAAATGAGTGTAAGATTCTTTGCGCAGGTGGACAAGAGGCTTGGCCGTGGTCTACAAACCCCAAAATGACAGGGTTTGTGTCTCACTACTAAAGATCATCATCTGAAACTGCAATTTTTATTTGGTGGTGTGGGGAATTCTTTGTCCGACGTTTTGTTTTGCCTTTACAAATGTCACAAAATTGCTTATGATAGCGCTTTGAGTACCTGCTGCCGTACTGAAGCCCTGTTTATGCTCACAACTCCACCACAGGAGATGCACCAGTGGGAATCTTTCAACAGAAAGAGTTCCCAAAACACCAAGCACCACTCTGCTCCAAGGTTGGTGCTAAGCCCTGCTCTGGACAGGTGGCTGGCCCAGCTGACCCCTGGGGTCCCTTGCAACCAAGGTTTTCATGAAATGTTCTGTGAAAGAGCATTCATGGCTACTCAATCTTAGGCTTTTGGCTAATAGCAAAGATGCCAGACACAACATTAACTTTATAGAATCAGACATTTAAAAATTGTATTCAGCCAGAACAGCTCACAGAGGATGCAGAGAAGGTACAGTGGCTAAGAAAGCAGAAACAGAAAAAGCAAAAAGAGAAGGGAAAAGAGGGAAAAAGAAAAATCTCATTTACAGTGTCTTCAAATTGCTGCTTTACACTGCTGGATCTGCACAAGCCACTTCTGTGGAACTTCCCTGCTACTAGTCTACAGTTCTCCCAGGTGGCAGGACATTCTAATCTTTTCCAATGGTACATAAAGACCCCAAATCCCATTTAACAGTTTATTTTTCTTATAGCAACCATTCACTTTTTTTTTCCTACTACTTATCAGTGTTGTATCTGCAGGCAACTCGGTTAACCATTTTCTGATTCTGCAAAGTACTGATGCAGCATCTGATTTCACTTCCATGGACTGAAGTTAAAGGATGCTTTCCTTAGAAAGCTGAAAGACCATGTTTCAATTCTGGCAGCAAACGGTTTCTACAGCCAGGATGTGGCTCACCCAACTAAAACCTTTTAACTGAGACACCAAAAGAAGAGGACATTCACAAAATCAGCTATGCCATTTTGAAAAACTTGTTCCCAGGGAAGCTGAGGATGCTCCTCACTGGCGTACCTCAAATGGAAGCAGACCCTGGAATCAGGTAACCATGGCAAGTGGAAGGCAGTTCAGATTAAGGCTATAAGACACTTCCATGTATACAGATCATCAAAGACTAATTATACTCAAGCTTCTCCTTTCCTCCACTGAATTATGTTGTAAGCATCTGAGTAGAAAGCATCTGAGTATTTACATGCCTCGGGCAATGATCTGGACTGGTGCAATGGAATAAGTATTTTAACAAAATTCAAGTCAAAGGGAAGGTATGAACATTTTTTTTAATTCTTACTTCCCTTGGCCACTCTAAGCCTGGATAAGAACAAACTGTTTCAACCAGTAGAAGACCTATCATCCATAAATTTCATCTACAGTGATGTAACTGTTCAAAGACATCCACATGGGAGAGCTTGCTTGGGTATTTCTTTCCAACAGAATTTTCTTTTCACTGATTTCATCTGTTATTTTAGATTAAAATGGAAATTCCTGCAAAATAACATCAGAATAATGTTTCTGGATTTGTCAGCAGCAGAAATCATAATTCTTAAGCTTACAAAAAAAAGAGAGAAAGCTTCCTTTGTACTCAACAGCACCAGACCTATCATATTTTAGAATGCTCCTGCTACTACTACATTAATAAAACTATTAAACAAAACATGAGTAGAGAAATATGCTATTGTCATCTTTCAGGATTTCTTCAAGTTTTGCCAATAAGGTGTGACGAATTCACTCAAGACTGAAAACCAAGTTCTTTTTACACTCAAATTTATAGCTTTTACTTGGGACTGCGGAATGGTCAGCCACATAAAGTCATACACTGAAGCCCAAATCTTGCACATTCCCTCACACTGTGCATGTATATGTAACACCATCAAGAGTATTTTGATTCCATAGATGCGTCTGCCTATATGGAAAAAGGAAGGTTTTTTTTCCTGAAAGTTGCTTGTAGGCTCAGGTCTTCTTCAGCCTTCCAAGCCAAGAAAAACTATTTAATAAGAAGTGGAAAAAACCCCTAAATGTGACATACTAGCTACAAAAGCACCCACTGAAATGAGGACAAGCTTTTTAAGCCATCAGAATTCTCTTCATGAGATTATGACTTTTTCTGTGTCAGCACACAGAGATTTTCCGTTTTCAGAGCTATAAGGAATTTGACAAGTGAACCTACTGCAGTTAATAGCATTTTAATCTTTATGCACAATAATCACAAACCTACATTGTACAGGTTTGATAATAACTGACAGCTGAATCCGAAGGATATATTTCTTTCCAAAATAGATGCGCATGTAGGTCGATGTGTTGTAGAAACATAATATACTACATGGCTGAGCCTAGATAAGCTGGTGATTCTCACATGTCGGCATCATCGGCACAAAGTTAGGGTTGAAATCTGCTCTTCTAAATACCTGTTCATCCTTTTTATGACACTTTCTGTAAAGAGCTCGGTGAATAGTAGATAAAATAAGTATCTAACGAGGTATGACAGAAACTGATAGAGCTAAACAGCAGAGATCTGAATTCTACTAAATAAACAAAGTAAAATATTTACTGCCAGCAACTATGTCAAGTTAGCCATAGGAAATTGTAGCTCTGCAGCTACAGAAGGGCAATACTCTGCAAGCCAGAGAAGCGCTGCAACTCTGCCAGCTTTGATTATTTATAGTGTGATGATGAAGGAACAACTTTCCATGTGAGGAAAGGCTTTAAAGTGGAACAGTGAAGCAGAAACAGAGGTTTAATGAAAAATCAGAGGGGAACAAAACTACAGCTACAAAAACAATAACATTCGTTTTAACAATTTAAAAATATAATTTATGTGCAAAACCAGATGTTAACTTGTCCAGCTTCAAGGTAAACAGCAAACTGTATTCATAACAACCCTTCCACTGAACAGCAAACATGCACTATTTAATGTTGCTGTAAATAAGGCTCCTTCCATACCTCCAAACATTACCAAACTGAACACAATTGCAAACCAAACACATTTTAAGTAAAAGACACATCTGTATTTCGTGCAAAGTTATTTTCAAAAATCTCAGCCTTTCATAATCTACTATAATCGCAATAGCCTGAAACATAAGGATGTTTTCACCCTCAGAAATAAGAAGTTTCAAACTTCTTATTTTAAACATTTACGAGGACACTAGGAAGTGGCTTAAACCCATACTTTGATCCATGTTTTCAGTCTTTAAACTACTGAAAGCTGAGACTCCTTTACCCATTTGGCCTGGACTAGAAAAAGGGAGAGAAGCAGAAAAAATACGATGAAAAGATGGTGCATGAACATTTCCATTTTTTAAAAAATGCAATTTCCTCCCTCATCCCAAAACTCCTTCACCCCTCCCATCAGCACTGCAACTCCCCCTGCTTTTGTACGAAATGAAAGGGACTCGCTCTTGCCTGGTAACCACCATCAAACAAGACTTTGACATCACTGGCTTTGATGCACCACCAGCTGTAACAAATACTTTTTGAAAAACAACTCCACCATCATTGGTGGTGTTCCTGGACTGCATGCCAAAGCTGCACTCATTTCAGCTTATTTTAAACTATAACAAGGGGTGACACTGCAAGAAAAGTGACTGAATGTTCTATACGATGAATGTGATCAAACCTTTCTAATGTGAGGGGTTCCCCCTGGCCCCTTAAAATGCACATTTTACGCTGGGAATGAATTTCCCTTTGATATATTATACCTATGCAAAGGAGGGACTGTTCTCATATTTCTGTTTCAGAGAAAACACCAAGCTGTTTGATTTTGAAAGTTAAAGGATTAAGATGGGGGGGAGGGGAAGAAGTGCTTCTAAATGCAAAAACATTCTAGAAAGTTAAGTATTGTCTCTGTTTTATATGAATCACTGACTTTAACGTTAGCTATTCCTTTCCACATACACATACATCGTCCTCCAAATGAATATATTGTATGCATCAAAAGATGCGTGTGCCACACCCAAGAGTAAGACCAAGCTCTATTTTTTAAGTTCAGCATACAAAACTAATATATGAAAGCAAAGAAACAACCACAAATATGTATTTATAGCAACAAATATTAGGAAGTAGATTTTTAAAATACAGAGGGATTCTTCCACTTTAACAGGTACCTGTACAGTTCTGTGAGCATCTTCCTTTTGTCTTTTATTTTCCTTGGCTCCAGTTTTACAGTTCAATGCCGGGGCAAAGCATAATACAACAAGAAATTACATTCAAAATGATCAGCTAATCACAACTGCCTTCAGTGTTTACAAATACACAAAATATTATAACATCATCTGGAATCTCACCCAGAAATCCCAACATTTTTGTATCTTTTCTCAAGTTCTCATCACTAGAATTTTGGCAAAACACTGAGAAGCCACTCAGGACCTTCTGGGAATGACTCCACATTCCAAGCCCTCAACTGTAGTTTGACCACAAGAAGAAATGGATAGGTTTGTACTGTAGACAGTATTGGTGTATTTTTCATTTTGCCCTTTGATATGCTCTAACTCTTGCATTCCAGTAAGATAACTGTTACTGGCTCCTGACATAAGAATGTTTAGGTGCTGCATGCAACTCCTTCAGTACAGTAAATCCAGCAACAAAAGTGCAAAAACCACATTACCTGCACCACAGACTCAGAAGTGAAGGAACAATTCCTTTTAAAGCCACAGATTGGGTCAGCTGCAGAGGTACAAAAGCTATATACCAAAAGTGTTAAAGGTAGCATGTTAACAGTGTTGGTAGCAGTAGTGCTGCTGTCACGAGAGGTGCAAGGAATATGCTAGAAGTTCACTGTGAAACATGCAGTCTGTTGCAGGGTCAAACTTCCCAGGAGTAACCAAGTCAGATTACTATTTTTGAAACAAACTTGGGGTGGTTTTTTTTCATAAAGCAGTCAAGCTTTGAGGGTTCTACCTTCATGGGTGGCAACTAACTCACCTTCAACCAAAAGGCCTATAGACCAAAAAAAAATCACATGTAGATTCTTCACTTCAAAAATCCAAAGGGCGTTGCTGTTACCAGGACAGTATATAACACCTGAAAGACCTGTCAGTAACAAACCTGCAATCAAGGAACATATCCGAGGACACTGAAATCAAGAAAATAAAAATTAAAAGCTCTCAAATAATATATATTATAAAGCTTCTGAATGCTGGCTGCACATATGCACATTCAAATGATTCCGAGAACTGCACAGAAATACACATTTACCATAAACTCTGGAAGCACATTTGGGACAGAAATTACACTTTTAGTCTGCTCTGTCATTTCATTCAAGAGAAACTGCTTCTTATAAGCTAATTTCTTTGTGTACAATACAATTTAACTTCAGAATCTTTTTCCTTGATGTTAACCATTAGTATTGAGTATTTGTTGCTGCTAACTTCCTTAAGCATGAATTTAAAGTACAGTGTTTCATAACTGGCTTGTATTTACCTCTCTGGAATGATACTGAATAAATACATTTTATGTTTAACAAAATAAAGGTTAGCATAACTCAAAAAAAAGCCCTAACACACTTCTGAAATGATATATCTATTGAGTTAGTTTAGCAACGCAGAAAAAAAGTCAGAAATAATTTGGTAAGGTAGTTGATGTTTTTCATAGCACTGTAGAATCGAGCTTCAATATTCACCATTATTAGAAAGATTAATAACCCCTTGTTTCGATAACAAACTAAAAATTGTCCATAAAGTGGAAGGGTCTTCACAATTATGATGACTCTGCCAATGATTACAAAGATCCTCTTTTCTTCCAAACAACTCTTTGCATAAAATGCAGTTATAGCCCGCTTTAGAACAGATTTCTGGTTTTTTGCCTGGAGTACCAAATCCTACATTTTCCATCTCCTTGGTTGCTTCACCACTTCCTGGCTGAGTTAGTCCACTTTTATTTAACATATCAACATTATTTTGATGGTGGAAGTACATCTGTCTTTTCAGTTTCTGAAAAGCACAAAAGTCCTCCTCATGGGTATTACATTTTAGGAAATGTTTTCTCTCGTTGCACTGTTTCCAGAAGTGGGTTGCATGTTTCACCAGTTCCCCCTTGGCTCTATTTCCTTGCAAAACCCCTTCCTTTACTCTTCCCTGGATCTCTTCTCCATGAGAACACAATAAGTGAAACTTCATTTCACCAAAAGACTGTGCAATAAACTGGCAGCGACCACATTTGATCTGTAATTTCACTTCTCCTTGGTTATGGAATAGGTCCTCAAAATTGCACTTATTTCCTCTGTTAAAAGAAAGGAAATACAATTTAGTATTAGCAATGCACAGAACAGAGGTGGCAATTTCTGTCCTTATAAGAAAGGAGAGACAACATTCACAAAGCATTCTTTTAACTAAAACCAGGCACTGCTGCTACATCAATAACAACAAGGCTGATTAGGAAACAACTAAAACTAAATGTTATTAAACACTGATGTGTTTAAGATACCTCAAAAATTGCCCTTAGTAGAAATAATTTTCCAACAACACTAGTCCTTTAAAAAAACACATTATTAACCTCTTATAAGCGCTCAGTCTAGTGAGGTCATTCCAAATACTTCTAGCTCTGTGCTAGAAAAGTGAATAATATTACTCACAGCATGCTACTAAGAGAAACAAACTCATTTACACTGAGTGATCTAAGGCTAATTTAAGGCAAAACCACATGTACCATCTCCCACTCCAAGACGGAAGATGGAAACAATGAAACTTTTTTCATTAAAGTTTGCAAGGCAGTCTAAAAAAAATTTAAATACCTAATTTACAACTGGACAGCCCCTCTTACTCATCTAGGACAGCTCTGCAGCTAAAAGGAAGTAGATACACAAAGAGCCAGCAAGTCCCTTGTTTAAATTAATTCAACCAAAGGAAGACCTCCAAGGAAACCTTTTCATAATATCTACAAAAAGGATCACATAACACTGTGTATTTATCAACATCAGACATATCACCCGACAAAATAGGTAAAACTAAATGAAGGCCAGAAAGGCTGAAATAAATGTGCTGGTGCTTCTTGGGTTCACTACCTTAAAAATTTCTAACTGATGCCCCCCAACAGTGGAGCAATGCAAAGCAAAATGTCTAAAACTGAACAGTAGGGACGTAGTGAGCACCAGGTTAAAACCCCAAACTTACTGAAATGTACTTCAGTGAAAGTAAATGTGCAGTGGAACAAATAAAGTCAACATCTACACTGTGGTAAGAAATTTCACTTCAAAATCATAACGCAGAGATAAAAGAATACTCTTATCCACCTTAATAAATGGTTAACTTTTCTACTTAGCTAAGTGATCACAAGAGCAGCAGTAATGAACACACAAGACAGATTCACTCACAGGACTCCAGAGAAGGAAATGGGATAATGACATTTAACAGGGTAAACAAACTACAAGCTAATACTGAAATATCAATTGCTTTACACTTATTGCAGTTGGTTCATTTATCTTCTACGGGTAACTCAAAACGGGTAGAACACAGAAGACTGTGCAGATCAACAGAAAAACTGCTAGCCATGAGAAATCAACTGATCAAAATAGTTCCACTGGTAAGATCTTGGGTATTACTAGAATATATGTAAAATTACTCTGGCTATTCCATTGTCAGTAATAATGAATGAAACAGTTAAAATATATAAGATTGTCTAATGGATTGACTAGATACCTTAACTAAATATATATACCACTAAGAATCTCACTGGGGGGAGAGAATCAGCAAAACCCAGCAAATTTCGTAATACTGATTTTTATGAACTACCATCGACAACCTGAATTCTTGCTTTCATTAGCGTTTAATTAGTGAAAACACTGACCTCTCTGTTGCTTCTTCTGCTTCTCTTATATTTGTGTCTCTCTTCTTTAAAGCATCTTGCAGCTGTTGCTCAGTAGTAGAGGGCTCTGTGCTGATAACAACCCTGTGTACTTCTCTTAAGTGGCGAAAGTACACTTTTGCATGGCCAAAAACTTTAGCACAGAATTCACAGCACACAAGCTTTTTGGGTTTGCCTTCATTGTGATGAAGTTTCATATGTGTGCTCAAGCTTCCAGAGTGAATATAAGCTTTCCGGCAAATTCGACAGCTGTAAAGCCATTTGTTTGTATGTGTGTTCATATGGTCCTGAAGATGGTGTTTAAACTGAAAGATACGGTTACAAATGTGACATTTATGTGACAGCTTAGGTGCAGCTGAACATACATTTCTACTTAAATCACTTGATTTAGCTGATGTAGCATCATTATGCTTATAACTTAAATATTTGTTGGGAACTGAACTATTTAAAAAACCATCTTTGTCTAAACAGTCATGAGACGGTGTCTCTACTATTGCTACCGATGTCAGAGGAGCAAATGCCTGCATAACTACCACAGGTTTTGGTCTAATACTACGGTATTTTTTCACTGCCTCTGCTTTTTTGTCGTCAGGTGGCTGAAGATCAGCTTTTGCCCTCTCTCTTCCCTCTCTAAACTTATTAATGATGCATTTCCTTCGCTTGGACTGAAAAGTCAATAAATCATCTGGGACTCTTCGTTTACTGCCTCTTCTTTTAGAGGTTGCACTGTTCAATTTTTTAAGATTGTCAACATCCACTTTACTGGATGGAGAGAAGGTATTTTCTCGAATGGTTTGTTTGGAGACTTGCGTATATGATACAGCTAATCGTTTATCAGATGCTTTAGTAGGAACATGAAAGGTTTTCGCCACAGCTGGTATCTTTCCACATTCAGATCTCAGTGAAGGACTAGACATATCTGTAACATTAGTATTCTGCTTAGATTTACAGAACACTGCATTTTTCATCTTTGAGTAAGGCAAAATAGGAAGTTTTCCTTTTGGTGCTGATGGAGTAATCTGTATGGTACTGCCAAAAACTGCCGGTGACAGGAGAGTAACAGAATTTGTGGGTTTTTCCTTTAGTTTCTCAGATGTTATTAATGACTCTTTTGTGGTTTCAGATGTCTTCACAGAGCATAGACTTAGTTTCATGGTACTAATTGTATTTGCTGGCTTAGATAAAGTGTCTTTACCTACAGATGGTCCAGAAACAACACCATTAGCAATTCCAATTTTGTTCACTGAAGGAGATTCAGATTCCATAGAATTGCTTTTATTTATTGATGTTGCAACTGTAATTTCAGCTGAGTCACGATCTGTTAGTGTCACTTGCTCAGCTGAATCTGAATTAGAACGTGTTTCAGGATGGTCTTCAGTTAAGGTAGTCACGGGGGAAGTCTGTGATGAGATCAATGCTTTGGTAGGAATCTTGTCATGTGTCCCCAAAGCAGGTATTTGTGCTGTTTTGTTGTCAGTCAGTGATTTATTTCTTGCAGATTGGTACCTAGGGATAGGCAGCTTTAGGTTTTCAGAAAGGGATGCTTTTGACTGTGGGACTTGCTGCGTTACAGCAGGGGCAACATACGGCAAGGCCAACAGAGAAAAAGTCCCCTTGTGACCAGTGACCTGCATGACAGCATAGTTCTGAGATGGTATCACCAGCGGCTTAGAGCCTGCAGCTGAAATTGGTGTATTTTGCTCAGGCAAAGGTGACTGAAGACAAGAAACCATTCCAGATGTTAAAACTTTTGGTACCATTTTTGGTGCAATGCTCCTAAACCGACTTTTCTTCTGTAAACTTCGTATTATATCCGAAGGGGATTTGTGTTTATCTGTAAAAGTAACATTAAAAACATGTAGCATAATACATACTATTTTTTTAAAACATACTGTACCAAAACCAAAACTGCTTACAAAGAATACAATCACATACAAACTTATTAAAAACATTTAAGTACTTAAAAAGCTCCTAAATTAAGTTTAGAAGTGCAGAAGTGACACGGACAAAACAAAAATACTACCTGAAGTAACGTGCTTGATTATAGATATGCAACGCCCCCCTCCTCAATCTAATCTAAAATGGATGACTGTGTCTTATTCTATGTTAGAAACTAGATGGCAATTCAAAACAAATACCAAACAAGTGCCTCTTTTGCCCTGGAAAAGCTGCACTAGCACGCTGGCAATATTTGGCTAGAAGAACTAACAGGTACAGGATTTAAACTCCATGGTGCAAAACTTTACTGAGCAACTGCTCTGATCGTATCTCAGTCATGCTATCTTTCAGAGTTACTGTAAACATTCAGAACTTGTGTATACAGATTAGAGCTTACCTAACCAAGCCTTTAAAAAATTGCTGCTTTAAAACATGCAAATAATGTCTACTAACATCAAAGAAGACTTAAGAAAAGGTGTATCATTGTTAAATACTCAATCACAGACATTGCTTATATGCTTTCACTGCACAACAGAACCACTGTAGTAAGTTATTAAAATATTTTCTTGAAAGATGGAATTTATTGAGGTAATTTCACAGTTCTCTCCTGTTCGTGTTGCTAAATGTTGCAAATACATTTAGTAAAGAATGTTAGCATAATTAAAGGAAACAACCAAAAAGGTAAAATGTGTAAGATGTAATCTGCATTGAGCAGCGAAGATACATGCTGGTGTTTCAGAGACTCCATAAAAAATTATTTGATGCATAGTTAGTTGTACCACTCCCAACTGGGCAACAGCCTCATTGTCCACTCCCAAATTCAACTATTGATGCTCAAAAACTAGGATAAGTTCCCTGTGAAAAAAAAAAAATCCCAACAATCTCAACCACTGAAAATTCAACTAAAATGTTCACAAGCAGAAACACAATTCAAGAAGGCAACAATTCCAAGAAAAAAAATCACTTTGAGAGAGAAATCACATTTGAATAGAATATGTAAAAGTAAAGCCTGGGATCTTGAAACGTTGCAGTGAGGTAATTCCACAGAGAAGTTTCCATTCCTTAACATTTTAAAGTCTTCTACTACAAAAAGGCGACTGAATTACTACCAACACTGGAAACTCCAGTAAGTTTATCTGAATCCTGGGATGTTCTTCCCAGATGTTACACACTTTGCAACAAGCAGTGTAAGTTACAGAATTATCATATTTCATAGCCAGAAGTCTCAGACAGATATACAAGCATACTCTGTACACAGGGCACTCGCTCTCCAATGAGCAGTAGCAAATGATGCGAGTTCTGGAAAAGATGGAAACGTTGCTGTGGACACGCCATCTCAACAAAATTACAGAAATGGCAGCCAAAACACCATAAAAGAAAGGTTAATTTAAGGTCAGGAGGAGGTATTTTTAGAAATAAGACATGACACGAGCTTTAGAAATAAGCCCATGCTTCTCTCATACATTGATTTGCCTATGGCAAAATTAGACAGTAAAACCACTTCTCTTTAAAGAAGGTCTCTGCATAGTTTCTCAGCATTCCACAAGAAAGTACCATTCTAGAAGCCAAGACCTTCATGAATATCAACTACAAAAAGCTCTCTGAAACAACTGAGATCAATAGTATTCTTATGCAGTTAACAACGCTAAGCACTGATGTAACTGTTTGAGAAGGGATTTTTATACCAATACTCTTTTTCCAACTACTTTATAATACATACATCTTCCAGGGAAGCCATGACTGGTATTACCCTTCAGTACAAGTTTGTTTTGGGATTTTTTTTTTTTTTGCCAAGTTTACATTAGACAGTTTAGTGCAGAAACACTCACTGCAGTACCACTCGTATGAAAAGGATACTCAGCTCTACATTTTCCTCTCATCCAACACAGCTGCTGTAGTTAAACAGCTTAGTCAGTATCTAAATATAGAGACAGGCTAGATGGAGACTAGCTGTCTGATGATTTTTCAGGCATGGTTGAAACTTCGCTTGTGGACTAGGAAAGCTAACTGGAATGGCGGCAAATTATTTTAGCATCCTGGACCAGGAAAAAGCAACCAGTCAATTCACAGAGTGGAGGCCCGGAGCGTCCCCATATCATCAGTAACCACAACTATTTTTCCCATTTATACTTTGCAAAAAGTTTCAACAATTTCCTTTGCACACAGTGATCGTTACAGTAATTCATACATTTGTCACCGTGGCACTGAAGGACTTTAATACGTCTGGCTGTCACTCTACCAGAAGGCCACATGAGAACTTAATATGCATCTTTCAGGGACATTTCACTTCTATTCCACACCATCTTCCAAATTACTTCCACTTCCGTTGTAAACAACTGATTTTGACTTGACAGATGCCTGCATGCATATGCAAATCCATGAATTATTGCAACTAGCAAAGGGAATTTTCAGTTAAAGGAGCCTCTGCATTGGTGATTTTGAGGATCACTCTTAGGTAGACAACATTCTTTCAGGAAGTCAGTCTACAGATCCTTCACTGGAAGGCTTTTAAACTTTTACACTTTCTGTAACATTTTCATTAAGAAAAGGAATGAAAATGTTACATTTAATAGCTGAATGACATGAAGTTCATTTGTAACTGCTGTGTTCTCAGTCTTCCAAGAAGGCATGGAGTTGGGACAACAGGTAGACACTTTTAAATAATTAAGCACAAGGATAAATCAAATGCAATTCAATCCATTTACTTCAGAAGTCTTTGTTAAAAGATAAATTATTATCATGTTAGTACCTGTAAGGATCAAATTGCTCAGAAATCTGCAGGTTGTCATAAGCTATCAACCATTCTAAATTACTTTAAAATTTCAAAGGAGTGGACTGTGATACACCAATTAAAAAAAAACAATGTTGCACCAAAGTCTCTGATATAGCACACTGCAAACAGTCCTCGGGAGGAAAGGAAATCTTCCACAGGGCTCATTCATGGTTACCAATTCATTTATGCACAGTTCTCATTTCACTCTAAGTCATTCAAGTCTGGTCTACTCCAGTCCGTTTTGCCTTCTTTACGTACTTCTTTCTCTACTGTTCAACTAAGACACTGTACAAAGCATCAGAAGAAACATAAATTTTCCCCCTAATCAGGCCTATTTTGAACATTAAAAATAAACCAAAATGCCAGAAACTACTGTGTAATAGTGTTAATTCTTTAACTAATCCCTTGTAGGACTACCTCACTTGTGGAGGCAGGTATTTAACTTGTGTGTGACTGGACAAGTGACAGGAAAAAATAATTAAAAAAAAAGGATCATCTTGCTTTGAAGGGAAAGGCATGAGTGTTTACATTGCTGAGTGTTTTGCTGACTTTGAAAGGAAAAATATCTGTTCTATGGGAAAGAAAAAAAAGCACAATCTTCTTACAGACAACACTAGATTTATTTTTATGAGTAATAGTTAATCATTCATTTTGCCAAATCTCCATGCACACTAAATACCTGTGGATACTGTCTTTCCAGCACAAGTTTCTTGGTTTTGCTGACCCAGCATACTTTGTTGGACACAATGTTTCTCTGCAGGATTAGCATGCAAAAAATCACCACCTGCAAAAGTGAGTCAGTTATAGACACCAGGACAAAAAAACCCTACAAAAACGAGTCAAACACCCCCCAAACACAACAAAACCCAGAAAAAGACAATTTAAACAACAATATAAAACATTAACTTCCAGTTTATTCATGAAGAAAGCCATTGTTTCTTGCTTTTTTCCACGTTTTAAAGTCTAATATATTGCATGCCAAGTGCAAGGTGATAGTTTAATAATTGAGTAAAGCTGGTTAATGTGGTAGACAGATGGGATGCTTTAGCTGCAGTGTCATGGCAGACAGTCAACAGCATCAAAACAAAAAGCACAGAAAAATGAAGGTTCAGTAGCTCTTGTGAGACTTTTAAATTCTGGGGCTAAATTCTATGGTGATTTACACTTTCAATAATCCCATGTAAATCAATGGAACTGCCTATATTCTAGAAAACAGAATTTGGCCTCCTATGTTCAAAACCACGTTTCCACACAACTATGCAATGTGAGATTGGTAAAAAAGCCAACAAATCAGGAGTGCCCAAATCTACGCCTTCTAACAATTAATTTGCAAGTTTTTCTGGTTTTGTCTAATAACAACTATCTGGGTGGAATGTTCTGTTCTAGGTATTTGCCTCAGATAATTTTCTAAAATTAATTTCAGCAAAAAATGCCATCCATCCCCTGGTGTATCTGTATTAAAAAAAAAACCAACCAAACACAACCTAGTAACACATCTGTGTATTAGATGAAGACATCGCAATTTAACACAGCAAAGTCTCTTTTGCCTCTAAAAAGCTGCCCAAATTTGGCAAAGTTGTGAAGTCTTGGCATACGTTCAACAGATACTTTATGCAGATAATTTTTCCAATGATTACATTCTATTGACTGTGCTCCTGCTTCAGGTCAGGCTGGATTTTTCATAGAACTACAGCTTAAGGTCCAAACAGCCAAGCTGGAAAAAGGTAATGGTCTCTCTCAACTGCTGAGCTGACAACATGGAAGAGAAACAAGAATATACACAGAGCAAGCAGGAGAAGCATTAGAAATGAGATTTGGAAAGTGTCTAGGCCACAGAGTTATGGTGGGTTATGGGAATTAAACACAGACTTAGATGGGCAATGAACATTAGTTTCATCTGTGATTTGGAAAAGAAAGCATGTAAGCCACAGGGATAACCTCCTATTTTGTGTTTCTTACTCTTCTAGTACTTGGTTGCTTTTTTTTTTAAAAGTAACAAAATTAAATCTACATAGGAGTCATTTTATACAATTTAAAATAGATTAGAAAAATAAACAGTATTGAAGAAGTCTAATGCAGGGTTAGAAAAATCACACTACATCATTCACACCGACACCAAGATATAGAATGTACGAACATGCTTAGAAAAGTCTATGTTCTGGTATACCATAGAAGGAATGAGCCCAAAATAGTTTGTTGAATATTAGATCTCTTTTAAACTATATATAATTAATTCCGATTTTAGCATCAATGTGATTCACTAGTTGTGCAGTAAGTTTTTTATAATTTAAAAGGCCATCTTTGCTTTAAAGTCAGTGCAAGTTTATTATTTTAAGGAATTTGTATTATTGTGCACTTCAAGAAGATCTGTGAGCAGTGCGATGCTTCTTGGATTCCTTAGTCTCCAAAAGACTATTCTTAGCAGAAGAAAGCACTACAAGGACAAAATCACACAATATAAATGGGTTTTTGACATTCACTGGACTACATTAAAGCAGACATTCAACCTTAAATTTTCTAGCAACATTTTTAGTGTGGGAATAAGTTAAAACTATTTTTGTCATAAACAGTCATTTTGCAGAGATAACTCACACAGTCATCCAAGATCATGGGTATATAGTTCATATTAAGGGAAGTTCTTCAGTTTCCTAACTAAATGTCTTCTTTCCCCTCTCGAAACATGCTTATTGCACTATCAACCAAGCATTGATATATGCCAATGTTTATACAGATCTACTTTCAGAAAATCACTATCTAACCTAACTTATGCAAAAAAACCAACCCCAGAATGGAGAAAAAAATTAATAATCTCTACTCTTATGCAACTCCACTTTCTCAATTTCCAGAATTGCTTTCCTCTGTTGTTTTAAAGTATACTCAGGAGTTCCTTCATTATGACACTGTCATCTATCTGAATGTCTGTAAGGCTTTTGACACAGCCCCCCACAACATCCTTCTCTTTAAATTGGAGAGATACAGATACTGCATCCAGCTCTGGAAACCTCAGCACAGAAAAGACACAGACCTCTTGAAGCAGGTCCAGAGGAAGGCTACAAAAATGATTAGAGGAATGGAACACCTCTGCTAAGAAGACAGGCAGAGAGAGTTGGGGTTGTTCAGCCAGGAGAAGAGAAGGCTCTGGGAAAACCTTACTGCAGCCTCTCTATACGTAAAAGAGGCTTGTAAGAAAGACAGGGACAAACTCTTTAACAGGGCCTATTGCAACAGGACAAGAGGTAATGGCTTTAAACTGAGGAAGGGTAGATTTAGACTAGATATAAGGAAGACTTTGGTTTTTGGTTTGTTTGTTTTGTGGGTTTTTATTTGTTTGCTTGTTTTTCCCATCCCTGGAACTATTCAGGGTCAGGTTAGATCAGGCTCTGAGCAATCTAACTGAGCTGAAGATGTCCTTGCTCACTGAAGGAGGGTTGAAGACCTTTAACGGCCCCTTCCAACACAAACCATTCTATGATTCTATTTAAGGTGCCTTAATTGCAGAAAGAACTCCTTCTGTCAACACAACCTCATCAGCATCTTGGTTCCACTATCTCTGTCCTTAAAGTACAACATAAAATACCAATGGCAAAAGCAGATCTGTTTAACAGAAGTTAATAAAACAAGAAATCAATGTCTCTAGAAATTACTTTATCAGCATTAGCAACAACAATAATGCAAGACAACTTTGGATGTCCCACAGGTTTACATTTCACGTATCTCTGTATTGTCCCAACATAAAAAACTTTTAAAATACCTACCAAAACCTACTTCTATAGGGAGTAACAAAGTGGCCAACAGCTTCTGAGGTAGCCTTTTTAGAGTTGTAACATCAATTGTATTAGCTAAATGTGGATAAATCAATATTCTAAAGCAACATCTTATATAAAATGCAGTTAATGCAAAGCTTAATACAACCTCCTATTAAAAAAAAGCCATTTCTGTGCTTCTGTATAAAGAAAGTAAGTCTTGGAAGCCTGTCCTAAAAGTCAGAACATACATACATGAAGAGTTTTTTAAACACACTTCTGCAATGAATTTAAAATACATTTATAAGCAGATCCACATGTTCTCATAACACCTCTCCTACAGTGTTTGTGAACTTTAAAAGTTTTGCTTTTCTTTGAAGACAGTCTCTCAGGTTACAAGTTACTGATTTCATACTAAGGCTAACATAATTAATAGGTTTTAAAAGATCAAAATATTTTCCTATCACAAAATGAAAACTGACAGAGAGAGCTAGACATAAATCACCTGTAATTATTAACAACTTTTCCATCTTTACAGCTGAAGAAATCACACATGTTTCTCACTATGGCAATAAAAGAACTTAGGAATAAGGTTTATGCAGATTAATCTATGAGCTGAAGATGGTGCATGGCCTCTGCAGCCACACAAATCACTATTAAAAGATGAGAACACTGGTTCTTTGTTAAGCAGGGACTTTCTGAGAGCCTTTTAGATGCAACAAAGACTGTTACAGCTTTTGCATGCATTTCCTAGTTTCAGTAACCAACCATGTCAGACTTCAGGTGGGTGTTATCTAGAACCCATGCTGCTCCAAAAGGATCCAGCTGAGTAGAATGGAAATTATTTTAGTATCGCTGTAAATCCAGTGCTTTATCTATGTCCGGTTTGCCCTGTCATTCTACTCCACAGAGGCTACCAACCCTGGAGATCTGCAAAACAAGGCTTCAGTGGTGCAGCCACTTTGGGGAACTAATTGTTCAGAAATAGCTGAAGGGAAGTGATGGAAGCACTAGTCATAAATTCATAATTCATAAACCTTCAGTGACATTGCAAATATAAATTAGGACCCTTAGAAGGTAGGGATAAACAGAAGGTTGTAATTGGATTTTTAAATACTATTTTCTGGGAGAACTGCCAGTTGAAATTTCTTTTAGTGAGCTTCAAGAAAGATATGGACCTGAACAATAACTAATTCACTGTGAAGTCAATGTCAATGTAAACTCCTTTTAAAAAGGTCTATCAAGTTCTTATCAACCTGTACAAAATCTTGATATGCTTAATCTAAGTTGCAATTAATACTTTTTTTTTCCATAAATGCAGGACGCACTAATGACCAGGATCTGTTATGAAATGAAGGCAGAATTTTTCAGAAATTATGCAGCACAAGAAGGTCAAATAGAACCATTTTTATGAACAAATCACAAAATATTTTCTGACTTGACTCTTGCTCCCCTTTCAAACAAGCTAAGAATAGAATCCATCTTCACCTTGCCGAGAGTTCAACTCTCCTCCCTTTCTTTCCTCCACAGAACACAAAATGTGAATGCTTGATTGCATTAAGGGAATTACGCCTCTAATTCCCCAAACTTAATTTTTTGCTAATACTGATGTGCCAATAGAGAGCACAAAAGAAGAGCAAAATTCTTATCTCTTCCATAGGGTATCATTTTTGGTGAAAATCAGAGTACTTCTTTCTGAAGAGACCCTTTATGCCGAAGAAAAACAATCAATACACCAATATGAACTATATAAAGATTTTTTAATTCCCAAAAGAAAGGAGCATAACACATTGTTAAACTTAAATTATAGCTGAAGAGTACTTCCCAATGCATTTTGTAAACCGCTAATTTCTTTTGAAAACTACACAAGTGATCTAACTTATGAATAGGGAATCTCTACCCAGGTGTTTTGTCTGCTCTAGCTATCCCCATTTTTCTGTCTTCATGACCCAAATTTCTTCAAAGACTCTACAGCTCTGGCTGAGACATGCAAAACATTGCAACCTGTAGTCAATTCCATCAAGGAAGAGTACGGAAAAAAAATAAATGCTTAGAGGATCTCTATGTTACTTAAAATAAATATGTACATTTTTCCAAAGACAGACACAGCCCTGTATGGCATAGGAAAACTAAAACATTTTTGGAAAACTATGGCACCAGCTAGGAAGACATTAGTTTCCAGAACATATGAAATTATCACTTGCTACTGAACCTGACCATAGCTAGGCCCTTCTGGCAGTAGGATGCAGCAGAAAATAATTTAAATGACAATATTTCAAATTTTTCCCTCCCCCTGTGCATAATTACAATTATTTACAATGCTTATTGGCTTTGCTAAGCTTGCCTATGCTAGCAACTGCATTACTTATTTTCAGCTCCAGTTCTCAAAAGAAGGTACTGGATGTACTGTAATGGAACTGATTGAATATATTGCTGTTAAGTGATAGTATCTCAGTAAACACTGGTAATGGTGCCAGCACAGGAGGGAATGAGAAGAGGAATGCAGTCAACAGGAATACGGGCCAAAGCTGATATCCTTAACTTGCAGCGTGCCAAAGTATCAGTGTATTAACTCAGGTGCCTCTAGGTTTGCCAGTACACAAAGGAGCCCCTGTGTATGGAGCCCAGCATGGGGAGTGGGTGCCCATCACCATGGCTGCTGAGGCCAGGAAGGCCTTGTTGAGGTCAACAGGGACAGCTGTTCCGGATACTCTCAGTTCCCTCTTTTATGTGTCAGTTTCATTCATATCTGTAACTGACACTGACCACTCTACAGTAGTTTTCAAACAACAGAAAGGCTAAGCTACTCATCTAACAACTTTGTAATACTAAATACAGCTTCTATCAAAAAATTCCCAAAGTCACAAAATCCTCCACAGTACCACACACAACCTCTGGACAAATTCTTAATGAGCTATGTTATTTCAAAATATTTTACCTTTGCAAACTTTTCAGTCAATTCATTATTTTCTATAAACTTGAAAATACCTCAGAGCAAAGCACCTGAAACTTCCTGTTAACTATTCAACTATTCAGTATCTTTTATACTTGAGGTACAATTTTTGTACAAGACTTTTAAAAAACAAACCTCCGTTACTGGTTTTGCGTTAATCTACTTAACGTCCCAAACAGCACATGCATGTTGCTAAAACCATCAGTATTTACAACAGATGCTCTTCTTTTGGTAGACACCTGAAAACAAAGAACTGTTGCCAACATATTTTCCCTATCCCAAGCAATACCCTGAAACTTTCCTGCTTTCATCACTGCCCAGCTCATCACACGAACCATCTGCATAAATAAAGATGTGAGCATCTGCTGTATGGCAAATGGTCTCAGGGGCAGATGTTTTTACCCTTGCATTCATGTCACTGGCTTGGAGACATTATTTGAACAGATGTACACAATTTGAAAGTGTCGTGTCCCACAGTGAAATGTCTCCAACTGCTTTCTATCGAAGTACATAAACGCTATTTGCACCTGCATTTATGTTAATGATATAAAGGCAGCAGGGGTTCCAGCAAAGTGAGAGTTGATGCTAAGAAACATATTTACACGGTTAATTGAAGTTTGAGATCCCTCAGCACAAAATGATCATACTATCATTGATACAAAATGTGCTAAACTATGCAACGACTTTTTAAAAAATCAAGATTTTTAAAGAATTCAAAGATACTCAAGGAGCAAAGTTATGATTTCAGCTTGTGATATACTTTCCCAATGTCTATTTTTAAAAGACAAAGTATTAAATAAATTCCTAGATAAAACTAGGAAGGCCTTACATTTTGCACAATAATTGTGTAAGAAACAGAATTATTTCATTAACAAAAACACTTCATAAATCTGAGAGTGCCAAAGGTGTTTCAGTTCTCTAAGGAACCCTGGTATTTTATGCTATTAGGGAGCACTATAAAAAAACCCCCAGCAGTTACTCAACAGAAAATATCAACATGAGTGAGAATGGCAGAATAAGATGCCTCAATAATAATTTCATAATTCTTAAGAAAAAATAAAATCTTAGAAGTTAAATATTTCTCATTCTTCTGAGAAGTGCATCTGTTTGAACATGGAGCTACAAATTGTTTGTTATATAATAAACACCTTTCCTCTAAAATATCTTAGATTGAGAAAAATACAGATATCCTGAAGGAGTATGTATAAAATTACAGAATTTCTGCTATTACATGACAAATGGTAGCAGCGAAGGGCTTAAGTTGTCACTCAAAGAATTTGTACTAGCCATTACTTCCATACTTACCTGAAAAATAACAAGCACTTTCAAAGTATAGATAGACTAACAAAAACGCTATACTCAATGTAACTGATGGATAGGTTCTACTTCTAATACCTTTTATTTGTACCAATGATACAGTTGTACATAAATCGTTGTAAACTGCTAACAGCTTCAACATTTTCCAAGTGCCATAATACATTTAAGAAACAAAAGGAATGCTTGACACAAGGACAGAAAAGATAGGAGAACAACACCAAAAAAACCCGACCAAGTACTGTATTTGTAGAATATCATGATTTCACATGTATATCTTCTGATGAGGATCTGGTTATGATTTCTAACGTGTACCCTCAGTGCCATAGTTTACAACATGGCTCTAATAATTCACTCTGGGAGCAATGTGATAACAGGATACTGACTGGAATGGATTGTTGTTTATGGGGAGAAAAAAAAAACTTTAAAAAAAATAATCTCAAGACAAATGATTTATCAGTTTCAAATTTGCAAACAGCTTCATAGACTATACTGTCCTCCTGTTACTCAGAAATGGCTTTAACATAAAAAGATAACACATTGAGTTTGTCCAGAACAGTGGTCAAATACCTGTTATTTAAAGGAAAAAAAAAAATAATGGCTTTTAAGTATTAGAATTCAGTATTTCAGTCACAAGTATACAGATGTAAAACATAATGCAAGGTGGATAGCTTTACAAAACAGTAAGTACTGTCTCCCTTGGAAGAATAGTCCGATTAGACAGAGAACTCATCAACTAAGATCAATTTGCATGACATCCTTTTGGAACAGTTTCTTCGGTATATTACAGTAAGAAAAAAATAGTCTTCACAAAACAGGTAAAGTATAAACTTACCTGACAGTAAATGCTCAAGCCTTCAAGTTAAATAATATATAGTGCTATTTTTAATTTAAGACAAGTGCTAACAATGGAAACTTAACTGACAACCTGAAATGTCCATCAGAGCTTATGTCATATTCATCAAACTCATGTGTAAGAAGTAGCTAGGAAACTCCCTTCCCTGATCCATGAGACGGACTACTACCCTCTGATAGTAGTCCAGACTGGTAATGATGGTCTATTAAGCAGTAAGGCTAAAGACATCAAAAAAGACTTCAGGGCCATTGGGAAGATGATGGAGGGCTCTGGGGCACAGGTGGTGTTCTGCTCCATCCCTAGGCTAAATGGAGTAGACACGCAACTTACAAAAAAGAACTCGATTAATGCCTGGCTCCGAACCTGGTGCGAGGAAAGGGGCTTTGGATTCTTTGATCGTTGGGTGGTTCGTGCACCCCCTGACATGGTTGCGAAGGTTGGGGCATGTGGGTCTCCTGGTGTTGCTAAGGCCCTTGCTAAAAACTTACCTAAGCTCATAAATCGAGCTTTAAACTAGATGAGAAGGGGGAGGGGATTGAGTCAAGGCTAGGCAAGTGTGTGCCTGGATGTGGGGCACTAGAGATTAGGAGAGGGTGTGCTGGTGAGGACCACCAGCACATCACCACACAGGAAGTGGGGGAGAATGCACCCTGGAGCAGCAAAGGAGATACAGGTACTCTGGTGCAAGCTACTCCAGTTAACAGGCAACTGGGAATGGGAAAAAACACTGTCCCCTCTAAGAGGGCTGAAGGCTCGGCTACTCAGCTGAAGTGCATTTACACCAATGCATGCGGCGTGGGGAATAAGATGGAAGACCTGGAAGCTCTCATAGGGCAAGGAGCCTATGATGTCATGGCCATCACGGAAACATGGTGGGATGACTCATATAACTGGAGTACAGCTTTGGTGGGGTATAAACTCTTCAGGAGGGATAGAAAGGGTACGAGAGGAGGCGGGGTAGCCCTCTTTGTAAGGGAGGACTTGGACACCACTGAGATGGATTGTAGTGATGAGGAGATTGAGTGCCTGTGGGTTAAAATCAAAGGAGCCCATTAGAAGCTAGATTTTGTGATGGAAGTCTGTTACAGGCCACCCAGCCAAGGTGAAGCAGCTGATGAGCTCTTCTATAAACATCTGGGGTTAATCTCCAAATCAATGCCTCTTGTCCTTGTGGGAGACTTCAATCTCCCTGATAACTGCTGGGAGTACAATAGGGCAGAAAGGAAGCAGTCTAGGAAGTTCCTGGAGTGCGTGGAAGACAACTTCCTTGCACAGCTAGTGAATGAACCAATGAGGGAAGGTGCCCTCCTGGACTTGCTGTTTGTCAAACAAACCAACGTGGGGAATGTGGCAGTAGGGGGATGCCTAGGACTAAGAGATCATGAGATGATAGGGTTTTCTGTTCTAGGCGAAGTGAAGAGGGTAGTTAGCAGGACAGTTGCATTAAATTTCCAGAGGGCAGACTTTAAACTCTTCAGAAGGCTGATTGGCAAAGTCTCCTGGGAGACAGTGCTTGAGGGCAAGGGAGCCCATGAGGGCTGGGAGCTCTTCAAAAAGGAGATCCTAGCAGCTCAGGAGAAAGCCATCCCTGTGTTCCGGAAAAAAAGCCAGCAGGGAAAAAAACCAGGTTGGTTGAGTAGAGAGATCTCAAGTGACATTAGAAAGAAGAGAAATGTTTATGGGCTCTGGAAGAGGGGACAGGTCTCTTGGGTGGCCTACAGGAAGGAAGTGAGGTTGTGTAGAGAAAAAATCAGAAGGGCTAAGGTTCAACTAGAAATCAGGTTAGCAAAGTCCATGAAAGATAATAAAAAATCTTTCTATAGATATATAAATAACAAAAGGAGAACTAGGGAGACCATACAGTCCCTATTGGACACAGAAGGAACAACAGTGACAGGGGAGGAGGAGAAGGCTGAAGTACTTAATGCCTTCTTTGCCTCAGTCTTTAAATTGTAAACAAAGCTGTTCCCTCTGTGTACAAACCCCGGAACTAGAAGAGCAATACGAGGCTCCCATGATGCAAGAGGAGGTGATCAGAGCCTTGTTTGCCCAACTGGACACCCACAAGTCTATGGGGCCAGACGGGATTCACCCTAGGGTACTAAAGGAGCTGGCGGATGTGCTGACCAAACACCTTTCCATCATGTTCCAGCAGTCCTGGAAGACTGGGGACGTTCCACTGGACTGGAGGCTGGCTGATGTTGTGCCCATCTACAAGAAGGGTCGCAGGGGGGATCTGGGGAACTACAGGCCTGTCAGTCTGACCTCAGTGCCAGGGAAAGTCATGGAACAGGTGATCTTGAGTGCCATCATGAAGCACATGCAAGAGAACCGGGTGATCAGGCCCAGTCAACATGGGTTTACAAAAAGCAGGTCCTGCCAAACTAGCCTGTTTGCCTTCTATGACAAAGTGACTCGGCTGCTGGATGAGGGAAAGGCTGCGGATGTGTTCTTCCTGGACTTCAGTAAAGCCTTTGACAGTTTCTCACAGCATTCTGCTACGGAAACTGTCAGCCTCTGGAATGGACAGATGTACACTCCACTGGGTGGAAAACTGGTTGGATGGCCAGGCCTAGAGAATGGTAGTAAATGGTGTTAACTCCAGCTGGAGGCCAGTGACAAGTGGGGTTACCCAGAGCTCAGTGCTAGGTCCAGTCCTGTTCAATGTCTTCATCAATGACCTGGATGAAGGCATTGAGTGTACCCTTAGCAAGTTTGCAGATGACACTAAGTTGTGTGGAAGTGTCGATCTGCTGGAGGGTAGGGAGGCTCTGCAAAGGAACCTAAACAGGCTGGACCGCTGGGCAGTGTCCAATGGCATGAGGTTTAACTCCTGCACTTGGGTCACAACAACCCTATGCAGAGCTACAGACTGGGAGAAGTCTGTCTAGAAAGCTGCCAGGAGGAGAGGGACCTGGGGGTGTTGGTCGACAGCCGACTGAACATGAGCCAGCAGTGTGCCCAGGTGGCCAAGAAGGCCAATGGTGTCTTGGCTTCTATCAGAAACGGTGTGATCAGCAGGTCCAGGGAGGTGATTCTCTCTCTGTACACAGCACTGGTGAGGCCGCTCCTTGAATCCTGTGTTCAGTTCTGGGCTCCTCACCACAAGAAGGATGTTGAGGCTCTGGAGCAAGTCCAGAGAAGAGCGACAAAGCTGGTGAAGGGGCTGGAGAACAGGCCTTATGAGGAACTGCTGAGACAGCTGAGGTTGTTTAGCCTGGAGAAGAGGAGGCTGAGAGGAGACTTCATTGCTCTCTACAACTACCTGAAAGAAGGTTGTAGAGAGGAGGGAGATGGGCTCTTCTCCCAAGTGCCAGGGGACAGGACAAGAGGGAATGGCCTCAAGCTCCGTCAGGGGAGATTAAGGCTAGAGATTAGGAGGAAGTTTTTCACGGAAAGGGTCATTGGGCATTGGAATAGGCTTCCCAGGGAGGTGGTTGATTCACCTTCCCTGGAGGTGTTTAAGGCACAGGTAGATGAGGTCCTGAGGGACACGGTTTAGTGTTTGATAGGAATGGTTGGACTCGATGTTCCGACGGGTCTCTTCCAACCTGGTGATTCTGTGATTCTATGATTAAAAATTACATTCAAGTTTAAAATTATATTTAAACATTAGTATCATGACACAGATCAAATGGGAATTTATAGTTACATCTGCAACATTTAAGGGCTTGGGAACACATAGTTGCAGCATAAATACCCTTGCTAATAATGGAGGGAAAAATTCAAAACAATAATCCAAGTGAAAACTAAACTAACAAAAGCAAGTTCTAAAGAGACAAAATATAGAATTAAATATAGTTAAACATACAAAAAAGCATTACTTAGGATAGGAATTTTGGGGGAAAAAGGCATTTAAAACTCCAGAAGTTTAAGTTTATATTTATAAAATATTTATTTATTGTTTGTGCCGGTCTTGTAGGGTAACTCACAAGTAGGTTTGAACCTAAAGTTTATGAGTGTTGAGTATTTCAACGATTGTCAAATATATGAGGATGAAAAAAAAATGTACACATGATTTTGCTGAATCAAACAAGAAGCAGATTTATATATTTCAAGTTTCAACCACAGGTGGTAAAAGTAATTAGCAGTGTCCTAAAGAAGTTCTTTGCTATTGCAGTTGTTTAATGTCATAAATGCTGCACTATAATGGCTTCTCTTTTTTTAACCATATTACAATAGAATAGTAGACATAAGTTATGCAGTGACTTATTAATGATTATATTTCTTCTACATTTCTGAATCACAAGCATCTAATTTCTCAAAAAAAAAGAGTATAGAAAGTATACTATACCTGCAGAAACAGTTAAAGGATTCTGCATTATGCCCTTTAATAGTTACAACAATGTTCCTGCAAAGAAGAAATACAGACACTTTCAGAAGTTCTGATAAATAAAAGTAGGACACTTACAATAGTTTTCCAAAATTATATGTCAGAATTGATCTCAGAACGCCCTTACCCCATACAAAATACAACCAGTTCTAAACCAAGTGTTTCTCTGGATCACACATTCCCTTAAAATGAAGTCTCCACATTTCAGCACTGGATATAACTAACTTATGCTTCTTGTAATTGAAAATCCCGATTAAAACCAGAAAAGAATTCCAATGTGACAATGCATTCTGAAGAAATAATGTTTGACATCAAATAGTATTTATTGCCTTAAGTGGCCACCCACTTAAGAGTCAGCTATTTCTTTCTAGATCCTAAGCTTTGGTCACGTGTGATTCAACAGTCAAGTAATAAGACATAATACAACGACAATATAAAATTGTGTTATAATCCACTTAGATTCTCTTTATCATAAAATGCTCTAGCTTTTGGAACGTGTGCATAACAGTTTGGGCTGGCTGAACACAACACATAGGGTATAAAATTCTTATTATGCTCCTTATTATGAGCATAACAATAATAATAATATAAAGCCTCATAGAGGGAGACTTTGGAAAGGTAACAGACAAGACCATTAACTGACACAGATGGAAGTCCAACTACCTGGGAGTTTATTTGGACCTAGGCTTTCATACCAGTGCATATCTATAATATTTCCCATGAGCAGAGTCAGCTGTGCGGATGTGGAATATGCTTACTTTCCTGGACAATTTAACAGCTGGTAAAATCTCACATAAAGAACATTCCAGATAAGCACTCAAGAGCCCTCTTCAAAGCACACGAAGAAGAACAGAAAAACACAAAAATAAACAAACATTAGGTTTAATTCTGACACAATCGCCAACAACAAAACCAAGTTTGTTTCAACATGTTTCTTGACTATCATGCAATTGACTCTCAAAAAGCAATGGAGAGGTTCCAGGAGGGAAATGGTTCTGTTGGCAGCAGTAAGGTATAAAAGAGGCAAAATCAATTCCATTTCCAGAAAGTTCAATACCAAAGCATAGAAGAAAATGGAATGTGGCTGCTGCCAGGAGACCTCTTGCACAGCAAAGAGGTGAGGCTCTTTGGTAATTTTATCTTCTGTGCTGAGCCATACATAATAAAAAGCTCTTCTATGTCAACCAGCACCTCCTGGCACAGGTTTGCTGATGTGTATCAGCAGATCCCAGGCTGCCTCAAAGAGCCTCTGTCCTTGGTACTTAAGCAATCAACCTCTGGTCTCTCAGACCCAGCGTACAAGTACATTGGCTCATCTATGTGTACTTTCATGGTGTGGTAACATTTAGACAATTACCTCTTAAACTACAAGAATGGAACAGATCACATCAATGTAATTTTGGAATAGCAAAAGACACTTCAGAACCAGCATGGATTCTCAACTTGTCACCCACAGAGTAAAACACCTTTCTATAAGGCCGTATTAGTCAACAAGATATTTTTGAAGAAAATAGGTCATTAGTTTTACAGAATCACAGAATACTAGGTTGGAAAAGACCCACAGGATCATCGAGTCCAACCATTCCCATCAGCCACTAAACCATGCCTCTCAGCACATCCACCCATCTTTTAAACACCTCCAAGGATGGTGACTCAACCACCTCCTTGGCAACCTCTGCCAGTGCCCAATGATCCTTTCTGTGAAATATTTTTTTCTTATGTCCAGCCTGAACTTCCCCTGGCAGAGCTTGAGGCCATTTCCCCCTTGTCCTGTCACTTGGGAGAAGAGGTCAGCTCCCTCCTCCCTATAACCTCCTTTCAGGTAGTTGTAGAGAGCAACAATGTCTCCCCCTCAGCCTTCCCTTCTCTAGACTAAACAACCTCAGTTCCCTCATGCCCTGGAAATTCCACTTCAGGATTTCACTTCACTTGAAAACACACGAAGCAGTTACAACAACACATGTTCTTGTAAAAAACAATGTAAGAAATTATGTTCAAATGAAGGTTCTCAAAATTATTACTGTGAAGTAACATTCTTATAGGTTTTCACAGTCTCTTCCAGTTGTAGGGAGTACTAAATCATTTAAAACAGTGCCCCACTTATAGTTACTACTTCCTCTTGCAATTAGAGCAAATGAACAAGGCTTCAGGATACAGATCAATAATTCTTAGGAAACCATATGGGAACATAAGCTTCACATTTTCTTCTAAGCATTTACAAACCCTAACACTAGGGCAGAAAACTAGACCATACAAATCCACATGTTTTGTACAAGTATCTCTGACTTGAATTCAGCCCTAACTCCTCCAGGTTACAGGTATAAACTGGACAGGGGTAGATCTAGACTAGACATAAGAAAGAATTTCTTCACCATAAGAGTGGTGAGGCTCTGGTAAAGGCTGCCCCGAGAAGTTGTGGCTGCCCCATCCCTGGAGGTGTCCAAGATCAGGTTGGATGGGCCTTGGGCAGCCTGATCTAGTGGGATGTCCCTGCCCATGGCAGGAGGATTGGAACTAGATGATCTCTCAAGGTCCCTTCCAACTCAAACTATTCTATGATTCTAACACTGATCAACTACTTTCAATGAAAAACAAAATTATTAAATTAGCTTTTGTAGTCATGCATGAAGAGTTTTTGTTGTTGTTGGTACACTGAAGCTAATTTTACTGCCCCCCCCCTTTTGCAGATATTTAATCAAGTAGCCTTTCTTTCGAGAAAAACTGAACAGCTCGAGATTTTTAAGTAACAGAAAGCTTCTTATCTTTCCTCCATTTTTCTTCTAAACATTGTTATATGTATGAATGCATTAAAACATGTTTTCTTTGAATACAAATATAGTTTACAAAGCAGACCACATAACTTTGTGTGGCTGTCTTGTCTGCATTTTATACTATTTTCACATCTGTCAACAGTGATACTCTCTTTTTGATCATTGTCTGGTGTTAGTTTTGGAACCAGGCCTACCACAATTTTACGATACGTATGTATGTTCATGTTCCTTTCTCACTGAAAGTTTCTGACATTTTTTCAGCAAACTTGTAATACGTTTAACAGATATTTATATACTTATATACTAATATATATCTACATGTATTAGGACATGCATCAAATTGCAGTCTTATCAAAAAGTCCTGAAATTCTGAATTAATGACAGAAGTTAAAAGATATAACATCTCTACAGATACCTATACCTGTCCACAGCAGAATTCGTTATTTTTCTTTTTCATCTGACTACAAAACTGGCTTGGCATGAATACTTCCCATAAAAAAACCCATGTTCATCTTCAAAAAAGAGCCAATCCCAGAAATCAGATTATTAACTAAAATTTGTACCTGCTTTGCATTCTTAGTCTCAGAATAAGTTTTACGTTGGACATCACTAACCATTCAGGATGCCCCACTGTTATTAGTGAATACTAAGGAGGCAGTATTCCTTGGATACATTTGAATCCAATACTGGTTCTTTCCAGATACAACAGATAGTGATTATTTCCATCTGACATTATCATCATTTATTCTCCACCTGAGAGCTTATACCAATGAGAAAACTTTAAAATTTTATATAATCTTAAAATCTGTTTTGTTCAGTTTGCAACTCTATCATAAGACAACAAATAAAACCATCCAAGTCACAGTACTCCAGAACTCAAAGTAGTTCTCTTGAAATCTGCTGCTGACTGAGCAGAGATGAAAAGAAATCTATTACAAGAAGTTCAAGTGAAGTGAAGTTGGACAGAATTAAAAAGTAAAATTTATACTCATGCAACAAAATAAGCTCTATCGTGCCTATACTACTCCTTACACTACCACAGAATGAAAGGACAAATTACTTTTCAACTAGAAGGAGCAAAAATATCAAACAAACTAGAAAAAACCTACACTGTACATTGGTCTTTAACAGTCAAACGCATCAAAGCATATACAAGTAACAATTTAAAAGCAATTTTCACAGAAAAATAACCACAGATCTTTTATATGAAACTGGCATCATGATAGACGGACTGAATCTGAATATCAGTTGAACCCAATTAACCTAATTCGATGCTTGTCCATACTAAGACAGTTACTTCAGCTGCTACGCAAAATCCTTTGGGATATTACACAGAAAACGATAAATAGGCTGTAAAGGTTATGACATTAATTTTACTGTCATTCTCGTGCTTTAAACAGGCATCAAAACTAAAAATCTCATTCTCTGGGAAGGAAGAACTACCCAAAAGTAATTATAGTACTTATTATCATAACAGTATTAAACTAAACCACTGTGACCTTAACCAAATTTATTTTTAGTACTTTTTGTTAAAAGAACAAAGCTTCTCAATGATGACTGCACCTTCTAATGCAGTGAACATTAGTTCAGGTACTGGAAGAAAGCATTAGATCAAATCTTATGATTTCATATTAAGCTTAATTATTAATTTTAATTTTAAACTAGGAATGTAAGGAAATGTTACTGAAATATCATGTAATTTCATTTCAGATGGAAAATATCCATCTAAAAAGAAAAATTAAATACTTACTACAGTACAGAAGCCCATGAAAAGTCCATTTTTATTTCAAAATCAATTTTATTCACTGCTTTTCACACCTTTTCTTTCACATATTGTGCCATGATTTCCTGATATTTAGAAACTTCTCAACTGAAATCAAGTTCCTGGAAAGTCAGCAAAATCCACTCACACTTAAAGGTCAGGTTAGACTTGAAATAAAAGAAGAAAATATTCAAGCTATGCAAAAATACTGAGGAGGATAAAAATGACAAAGGATGGACTACAACACCACACAAAAGCATTTCCTTGAGCACGTATATTTGCCAAAAGCCTGCAGTGCTTGGCTACTTTATAAAATCAAGAAAAAGGCATTAAGCCAATTTGTTTAAAAAATAAACACCCTTCCAAAATTCCCAAGCCCAAATAACAAGGCAATAGCTGATTTGCATTTCTAAAAGCCTTCTACATTTCACCATGCAAACAGTCACAGAAGTCTGACTTATTAATTTTTTTTTAATTTAAAAATCATATTTTTACAGCAGGATTTTGTCCTGCATTGGTAGATCATCCTCCTACTCAGTCCCCAAAGAGACATGCATGTAGTCACAAACAACAGCTTTCTTACAAGACAAATCACACACTGCTTATGCTTCCATACTCAGGTAATTAATCAGGAAGAAATGTGTGTCCCTGGCAGAATTCTTTTGGCTGAGACCATTAGGTGACTTCAGCAGATCTCCAAAAAAGAAACAGAAGCTCATTGCAACTGGTCGTTTTTTCCCAGAACAAACCCAGCAGAACTTAAAACCCAACCTATTTTTCAATTTTTGGTCATCTTATGTGATGGACCAGACCAAGCACATTTCCTGAACTTCAAACTTTACAGACAGTGAATGCCACATTGGTAACCCTGAACAAAAAAAATCTTTCCTTCATAGTGTCTTAAGTGATATATTGGATGGTTGGCTGGCATGCCTACACTACATCCATCTGTCAGAGTGGAACTGTGCCTACATGACAGGTTCTAAGCTACTTTCAATAATACGTTGCTGATAAAAAAGCTTATTTATCAAACAACATAGGGCAACTTCAACATTTGGCTTAAAATAAAAAAAAAAAAACAAATGAAAAGAGATTGCTTTCCTTGATGATATAAAGCTTTTAAAATCAGCTTCTCAGGTCTCTCAACTGTATGGAAAAAAACCTAGCAGATACACTGCAAGAAATGAGGATGTTCCACACATTTTCTGTTCTTGCAGACAGCCCAGCATATAGTTCCAATAAATCTTATTTTACAACTACAACTATCACCAAGAGAGTTAATTCAAGGACCCAAGAAAAAAATTATAAAAGCTAAATTTCTCACAAGGACACCTGGAAGATAGGAAGTCTAAAGGAGTAATATTGATTCTTCATTTTTTGAAATGTGTATATATTAAATAAACTGTAGTTGAACAGATTTTATGACTACATAATGCCAACTATTTTCCATTTCAGAAAACAACCCCATTCTGAAAAACTAAAGAGGAGGAGCAAGGAACAGCACAGCTGCTATTACTCCTAATATTAGACAATTCATAGAATGCCAAAAAATGATACTTTTTTTCCAAATTTTCCATTGAAAAAGGTTACTGTTTTATGCTTTCCTTAGTACTGCTTTGAACATTGTGAACTTGAGTCCTGCACAAATTCCCACATGTATTAGACACCTTTGCCATTATTCTGTATTAAAAGGTTGAAGCTTCTGATTTTACAATAGCTTTGGATCTTAGTGTTGTGAAAGTAACTGTGAAATGACAAATTAGTAGAAATCACTACGCTTTGTCCTTGATTATCAGAGTGGCTGGAAACAACAGTTCTGGGATAAGATTTCATGTTTATAAGGTACTACATGAAACGTATGCTGTAAATAGTTCTTACAATTTAAATAATAATTAATTTAGCATTTCAAAAATCAAGCAACAGAAACACCTAGTACTCTTACTTGGCAATGACTACTCTAGAATTTACTTCAAAACTCTAATTGTGCAATTCCTTCTACTCCTTTGTCCCTGTCCCCTCTTAACCTTGTAGTCCTAGTCCTCAACTAAGCACCAGTTTAGCAGTTTGGACCCAAATGATAAGATTTTCCAGGATTCTCAATAACATAGTTTCACAAGACGGACTCTATATATCTTACGATCCAGTTAGCAAAATATAATGTTATACATAGTGGAAGTGCAGTACACAATAATAGTTTTGAGTTTGCAATGCTTGATTAAATTGTAAGACTTCGATTTTGCTGTTGTTCATAATTAATGATTGTTTTGGTCTAATCAGGACCGAATACATAATTTATCTTTCACCATGTATCAGCTGCAGTACGTCAGCTTCCTTTTCAGATAAACAATATCACAAATGCTAAACAGTGATTTCATTGCAGTTACAATAAAATTTAGGTAGCTCTGGACAACCTGCAATTGTGTACACTGGCACTCACAAACATTGAGGTCAACAGGGACCATCCTACGTCATCTCATCCAGCTTCCCTGCTTAAAGCAGGAACACCACCAGGCTTACAGCTTTATCCAGATGGGTCTTGAAAACCTCCAATCTCAACAAATAACTTATTTATAAATAAAATTATATTTACCATTTGATAACAAAGGATAGCCTGAAAATAACAGTAACACTGCGTGCATGTACATATGACAGGTTGCCTCAGCAATTCCTGCTGCAATGCTCTTACCACGCTTCAGAAGTAGTTAAAAAGATACTGAAAAAAACCTTCCCATGTTTCATGCTATACTGAAGGATTAAGGACAATTTGAATGAGTGGCAGAGAACAAAGATATTCTTTAATAAATTGACATACATACTTTTATTTACTTGCTCTTACACTACAGATGAACAGGTTATTTCAAAGAGTAGAATAAAGCTAATATATGACAAAGTTAGCAACCAAAATAATTAAGACGACTAAAGTAAAGTCCAAAAAACATTACTTGTGTATTACTTGCTTTTTTCCCATCTTCCTCAACTTTGATATTTGAGGAATAAGCTATTACTGAAAACGCAACAACAATTTTCTGGTGAAAACGAAGTTTCAGGATTCTGTTAATCATCAATTTAGACTATGGAAATACCTAGCCAGGACGGCAATCCTGAAAGGAGAGCACATGTTCTGTTTTCTTAATCTGGTAGTCCAAACATATTTTAGAGATATTTGATGCCTCAAGAACTTACTCACATATAGCAAAAAAGTAAGTGAATGTCTTCGGTAACACAGTCAAAAAAAAAAAAAAAAAAAGTCCTTCCCTGGAAATGTTTAAAGCACAGGTGGACGAGATGCTAAAGGAGCATGGTTTAGTGTTTGATAAGAATGGTTGGACTCGATGATCTGGTGGGTCTCTTCCAACCTGGCTATTCTATGATTTCGCCATGGTACCTACAGTTGCATCTTGAAGAATTTCCATTACATAGTTTCTTAAAAAGTCAGCTAGACAGCTTTCAGTCAGAAAAAAACCACTTCAAAAAAAACATAAGAATCTAACAACTGAGGTAAGCAGGACAGTGGTATGAAATTTCCAGAGGGCAGACTTTGAACTCTTCAGAAGGCTGTTCGGCAAAGTCCCATGGGAGACAGTACTTGAGGGCAAGGGAGCCCATGAGGGCTGGGAGCTCTTCAAAAAGGAGATCCTAGCAGCTCAGGAGAAAGCCATCCCCGTGTTCCGGAAAAAAAAGCCAGCAGGGAAAAAAAACAGCTTGGTTGAACAGAAAGATCTTGAGTGATATCAAGAAGAGAAATGTTTATGGGCTCTGGAAGAGGGGACAGGCCTCTTGTGTGGACTACAGGAGGGAAGTGAGGTTGTGTAGAGAAAAAATCAGAAGGGCTAAGGCTCAACTAGAAATCAGATTGGCAAAGTCCATAAAAGATAACAAAAAATCTTTCTATAAACATATAAATTATTTAATAAAAGGAGGACTAGGGAGACCATACAGACCTTTTTGGACACAGAAGGAACAACAGTTATAGGGGATGAGGAGAAGGCTGAGGTACTTAATGCCTTCTTTGCCTCAGACTCTAATTGTGAAGGAAGTTTTCTCTCTGTGTACAAACCCAGGAGCTACAGGAGCAATACGAGGCTCCCAATGTCCAAGACGAGGTGATCAGAACCTTGCTTGCCCAACTGGACACCCACAAGTCTATGGGGCCAGACGGGATTCACCCTAGGGTACTGAAGGAGCTGGCGGATGTGCTGGCCAAACCCCATTCCATCATCTTCCAACAGTCCTGGAAGACAGGGGAAGTTCCACTGGACTGGAGGCTGATGTTGTGTCCATCTACAAGAAGGGTTGCAGGGAGGATCCAGGGAACTACAGGCCTGTCAGTCTGACCTCAGTGCCAGGGAAAGTCATGGAACAGGTGATATTGAGTGCCATCATGAAGCACATGCAAGAGAACCGGGTGATCAGGCCCAATCAACATGGGTTTACAAAAGGCAGGTCCTGCCAAACTATCCTGATCGCCTTCTATGACAAAGTGACTCGGTTGCTGGATGAGGGAAAGGCTGTGGATGTGGTCTTTCTGGACTTCAGTAAAGCCTTTGACAGAGTTTCTCACAGCATTCTGCTGCACAAACTGTCAGCCTCTGGTCTGGACAGGTGTACACTCCAATGGGTGGAAAACTGGTTGGATTGCCAGGCCCAGACAGTAGTGGTAAATGGTGTTAACTCCAGCTGGAGGCCAGTTACAAATGGGGTTCCCCAGGTCACAGTGCTGGGTCCAGCCCTGTTCAATGTCTTTATCAATGAAAGGATGAAGGCACTGAGTGTACCCTTAGCAAGTTTGCAGACAACACTAAGCTGTGTGGAAGTGTCGATCTCCTGGAGGGTAGAGAGGCTCTGCAAAGGGACCTAAACAGGCTGGACTGCTGGGCAGTGTCCAATGGCATGAGGTTTAACACAGCCAAATGCCGGGTCCTGCACTTGGGTCACAACAACCCTATGCAGAGCTACAAACTGGGAGAAGTCTGTCTAGAAAGCTGCCAGGAGGAGAGGGACCTGGGGGTGTTGGTCGACAGCCGACTGAACATGAGCCAGAAGTGTGCCCCAGGTGGCCAAGAAGGCCAATGGCATCCTGGCTTGGATCAGAATAGGCGTGACCAGCAGGTCCAGGGAGGTGATTCTCCCTCTGTACTCAGCACTGGTGAGGCTGCTCCTTGAATACTGTGTGCAGTTCTGGGCCCCTCACCACAAGAAGGATGTTGAGGCTCTGGAGCAAGTCCAGAGAAGAGCAACAAAGCTGGTGAAGGGGTTGGAGAACAGGCCTTATGAGGAATGGCTGAGAGAGCTGGGGTTGTTTAGCCTGGAGAAGAGGAGGCTGAAAGGAGACTTCATTGCTCTCTACAAATACCTGAAAGGAGATTGTAGAGCTGGCCTCTTCTCCCAAGTGAGAGGGAACAGAACAAGAGGGAACGGCCTCAAGCTCCACCAGGGGAGGTTTAGGCTGAACATTAGGAAAAAAAAATTCACAGAAAGGGTCATTGGGCACTGGAACAGGCTACTCAGAGAAGTGGCTGATTCACCTTCCCTGGAGGGGTTTAAGGCAGGGGTGGACGAGGTGCTAAGGGACATGGTTTAGGGTTTGATAGGAATGGTTGGACTCAATGATCCGGTGGGTCTCTTCCAACCTGGTTATTCTATGATTCTATGAAATTCTATATGATTTTCACCTTTACTGCCTCCTAAGCACATGGCACATCGTTCTACTTTGGAAGGATCACTAAATATTAATTTTACAAATTAGAACATAATCTTACTGAAACATTCTCATAAAACTCAGCTCTAGGTTTAGTGCAAAAATTGAAAGGTCACATTTTATGTAAGTTTTGTGACAGTAAGCACCTTAAGTGTTAAAGAATATTGCATTAATTTCATACTTGTAGATAAAAAGACTTCACAGCACACATGCAATGTAGTCAAACCTATCTTGCAAAATTAATAGCAGTTCAACTTCCACAACTGAGGAAGTCGACTACAGCTGGAAAAACCCTGTGAAAACTGCAGCAAGAGAAGCATCTGTCCAGCTGTGCACATAGAGAGGACGCAGCATCCTCTCTCCCTGCTGCTGCTGCACTCGAACTATTTCATACAGACCTCAGCAGAGCTCAACTGTTTTTCCACATTCTTTGCTTAAACAGTCATATCCCTCTCATTTTCTGGGAAAGGACTGTCACTGCTTCAATGGATTCTCCTGCACAGAAAGCCGCATTTCCCTAGTTAGGAGCACCTGGAGATCTGCCCCATATCATAAAGTAACTGTTGGGCCAAACTGACATCAACAATGTATTTTCTCCTCATTTTGGTATAAACACATTTCTTAATATCAATTGTAAAACACAGATAGACAAAAATATTCCAGACTTATCTAGACTTGGTGACATTGACTGATTAGTATCCAGGAGCAACATAAAATAGTGGCTGTTGTTCTGACTGGTAATTCATTTACCATGCAGCATACAGGACGATATATGCAAGACAAAGTGTATATCCACATTCTATGATTTACTTAAATGATACCTTATTTGCAGGATTTATTACTGTTTGTTCAGCACAATGTTATTGATGAAACATACCTTCTCACTACAAAAGGCTTCATACAGATAAACACACACAAAAGAATAAATCAAAGTCTAACCTGTCCTAGTTCACTGCCTTCATTCACTTATCTTGTGTTGTTTTCATTATGCAAATAGTCCTTGTAAATATAACTTTCATTTTTGTATCCACCACCCTGTTTGTTGTTGGAAAAATGTTGAAGGCACAGAGCTTCAAAGACTACTGGACATACTTAATGTATCCTCAGAACATGTTCATGGAGGAAAAAATGTGAAATAAACATGTCAGAATTATTCCTGGCCACTGTCCAGCTACCAGCTGTGGTGTGCAGGCAATGCTAACCTGGGAACAATCTTCGTTCTCTATGGGACTCCAGCTTTGCCTTCTGTTCCTAAAGATATTTGTATTCCTAACTCATTCAGTTAAATCTCAAACTAAGCAAGACCAAATTGAATTAGTACTTCAAGAGTAAAACCAATTAAGCATGTCCAAGCTTTCAGAGCAACTAGGCTTTTCTGGTTTGACACACAGTACCTTTTCATTAATTTCCCATAAAAACCATACTGGAGGAACACCTCTACTGCTAGAGTCATGTCAAGTATTCACATTATAACACTTAAGTTATGCTCACTTAGGGTAGTTAAATAACCAGCTATTTTTTTTAAAAGTGGCATTAATTCCTACATTATAGCCAAATTCAAACTTCAGTAGTCACATTCAGTGTCTCTAAATTTCAGTACTATGCTTTAACTATTTGAGACACTGCTCAAACATGCACAGAGTTAGAAAAGCAAAACTCAACTGGAGTTCCAACTAGCAAATGATAAGAAAGGTGACAAGATTTCTGCAAGTATACTGGCAACATAAAGGCTAAGGAAAATGTGGACCTAACGCATCATGGAGAAGGAGGCCAGGTGACAGAAGGCATGGAAAAGGCTGAGGCATTAACATTATATTACCAATAATAAATGAAGATGTGATTCATTAAAAGAATGTGTAAGACAACTGGACACAGAAATCCATAGGATCAGGAGTATGAATCCAAGAGTGCAGAGGAAGCTGGCCAGAGTTACTGCAAAGATGCACTCTATCATCTTTTCAAAGTCATTGCATCAAAGGAGATTCCCAAAGACTTGGAAAACAGCACACAGCAGACCCATCTTCAGGTGAGAGAGACAATCTGGGAACTACAGTCAGTCAGCCTAATCTTAGTCCACAGAAAGTTTATGGAGCCTCCTAGAAGCCATTACCAGCCACGTGAGGGATAGGAAGGAGGCTAGGAACAGCCAGTACAGATTTACCAAGGGTAAATCACACTCAACTAACCCAACTACTTTTTGTGACAAGTCCATTAGTCCTCTGGATAAAGTGAGGGCTAAGAGTGTCGTTCATCTCAATTTTATGAAGGTCTTCAACATTGTCTCCCATAGTACCTTTGTGGCCAAACAGGCAAGATGTGTATTGGAAAGCCATTGCTAAGGGACATGGAAAAATCAGCTGGACTGTCACGCTAAAGCATGGCAGTGAACAGGAATAAAAAGTTCAGTTGGTAACCAGTTACCAGTGCTATGCCTCTGGATCAATCCTGGGGTCAACACTATAAAACATCTTAAATAATGATCTGGATAATGCAATAGGTTCCTAGAATGGGAGCATCCAGTATGACATTGGGAGCTGGCAAGCAGGGCCTCTATTCCGAAGAACCTAGACAGGTTAGAGGGAAGAGCTATCAGGAATCTGTGAGATTCAACAAGGGCAAAGGCAAATGCAAACACCTTCCCATGGAGTAACACCAGCCAGTACAAAGTAAGGGCTGATTTGCCCATTCTGATCAGCATTAATTATGCAAGTCTTTGAATCCACTGATGGCATATTACTATCTGCCTTTTTAAGGTGCTCACATTATACTTTCTAAATTTGGGCACATTAGTTCCCCTTCTTCTCCAGCCTTCTAGAATTTCTCCACTGTTCCATGATTTGTTAAAACTCAAAATTAATAATTCATATATAGCTTCTAAGCTTTTTTTTTTTTTTTTTTTTTTAGTATCTGTAGGTGTCAGTGCAGCAGATTTAAAAACATTTAACATTAATAGTTGCTGGTACAGTGATAATACATTCTTTCCATCACTAATGATGGAGGAGGTGAAATGTAGAAGTATAATCCAGCCTCCTTCTGAATACAGAACATAATATTTATTGAATATTTATGTTTTTTTCTGCACAGCAGAAATTTATCATCCTTGCCCATTTTTGGACTTCTATCATTACTAAGCTTTCGTATCCTTCAAGAACATCCTCCATATTTAAAGAGCGCTATTGTACTCTCCTGCCCACATATTTTTATTAATATCTTTAACTCCTTAACCAACTGCGTTCAAGCCAAGTAGTACTTGCCATCATCAGCTACCCATCTGTTAGGGTGTACTGCTAACTTCACCCCTCTTCTTACCTTGTTTTAACCAAACAAATAATATTTCCCAAGAGAAGAATTGCTCTGGGAGTACCTAAACAAGTAAGCAATTGTGAAGGTAATCAGATTCTTATGTTCCAGTATGTTCTTGCTTTTAAAGTTCACCCATGTTTCAAAGATTCACACAGTAGATAACATGCATGCAGAACCTGTTCTTGGCTTCCAACATGCAAAGTTAGGTCAAAGTTCCTATCACATCTGCACTATTTATTCCACGTGCATCAGACAGAAAACCTGCATCAAATTAACCAGAAAAACTGGGCTTTTATTTGTTAGAAAACTATATCATATATATGGATGAATGTATTTTTCAGAAACTGATCACTGACCATTTGATTTATCAGCATAAACTCCCCATACAGGCAACAAGGTTGAATTCTCCTGATTTTCTTTCATTCAAGACTAAGATTTTTAAGGAATTACCCATGTTTTGAGGATCTGATTCACATACATAAAAAGCCTCCAGTTTATTTTGTCACTTAAAACACTAGCACAGTACCCTTTGTACTTGTCTTTCAATTGTGAGAACTAATAAAGTAGGCAGTAGAATCCTTAACGCATAAGGCCACAAAAAAGCTGTAAGCTTTTGTTGTGACATTTTAGTTCTCACAGAGGTTCTCCAGTAAACGCTCATTAAAAAGGTTTAAAAATACAAGTTACTTAAGTCACTATCATTATCACTATGAAGTTGTGACTTGTTATTTTAAATTTATCATTTTGCTTTACCTCAAAAAATTAGTACTAAATAGTACAAGTACACAAGTCCAGACAAAAAACACGGTATCTTGTATAGATTTAGAAAAGAGCTTTGTTAAAAGGAGAGAACATTAGCAAATGCATTTCTGTAAAAATAAAAATCAATTCTGCCTTGCAGCAGAAAACCTTGCTGTTATTGCTATCACATTCACCTTCCCTCTGTTAAGTTATTTCACTGTTAGTGAAGGATGCATGGACTTAAGATCTATGTTGTAAACTTTCTATTTTTAGGTGCTCATTAGGCACATTACAACAAACTGCATCTTCTGCATCAAACATTCAAAAATCCAACCCAACTTTTCTATAGCAGCAGAAGGGAGGAGGGAAGAAAAAATACATAACGGTGATAACTGCCAAAGTTATTTTCTGCTTTTCTTCTATAAGTATTTCTAATTTGTGTGAATTCACTTGCTGCATGGAGGAGTTGTGATCCATAGCATGTAAATGTCAACGATCATGCTACAAGTCTGAATTAACCTTAAAAAGGAAACGTGCAACGGCAATGATGAAGAGTTCCATTCAAACACACAGTCCTTTGATTAATCTAAAATAAATAGGTATTTCCATTGATGATTTATCTTTAACAATAAATAGGTAATGAATTTCTTCAATATTTTAGGCAATGTAAATAGATGTAAGTATTTGCAAAACTGTCCACTGTAATAGGTATTAACACCTACAGTATTTAAAGATGATGTAAATCCACAGCCTAGAAACCAAATTTGTTTTATGCACAAGGAAGAATGAGCTTTAAGTTTCTGAAATGCAAAGTTTTGGACAGGATTTTTAAAAGAAGCCCCCTATAATTAACAGATTTAGACAACATACATTCAGCAGATAACATAGAAAGCACAAAAGTACTTTTGCGTATCAGACCAGCTGACAGGAATAGGAGAAACGCATGTATAACAAAGATGCAATGTATTCCCATTTTCCAACCCCTTCCAAACTGTAAATACCTTTTAAAGTTCCTTATTCTCATGACTGTTCATCTAAAAACCATGCAATCAAAAAGCCTTTAAAATACAGACAGAACTTTAAAAAATTCTGGAGATACTTCATCTGAAACATCAAAAATGTCACGATGCTTCACACCCTCTTGGCCCAGAAAAAAAAGCCAGCATGTCTATCACTATTCTTAAATAATTTTTCTTCATTTACTAAATAGTATTCTCCTAAACATGGTAAACTAGGCAGTAAAACTTAACATTAGCGAAGCCTATCAGGCATCTTTAGTTCCTATATTTATCTAGGGGTGACTGAAAATGTTTTGACTAGGCAGTAAGAGCTGCAAAAAAGTAATTTCCATCACTGAATTTGTATGCATTCTGTAAATGAGTAGAAATAACAGCCATCTGGGATCTTGGTAGTTACACCACTGTCAATATGAATTAGAAAATGCAGAGAGCAGGACTGTTCACAGGGGTTTTTACCTTCAAAAATCACTGTCAACAATTTTTTTTTCAATGGGTATGATTCAAGAATCAAGAGTTTGTGCAGATCATCAGATGCAAGATAACAGCCCACACTGACTTATCAGAGTATTATAGACTCTCATCTAAGCTGAAATCACTATTTTCATAGTGAAGACTTTAATGCACAGTTGTTTTTATAAGCAAGTATTATCTAATTTTAAGCTCCAACAAACATCTCCATTTCAGTTTTTTAAACATATGACAGTAGTTTTACCCAGGATACCTGTTTTTTCCTTCACAAGCAGTGAACAGTGTTCAAACCAAGAAATTTTGTGTGAGCAGTGTAACAGAAGAGACATTTTTGTTTCAAGTAGCAACTATACAGTCTGACAAACTGCTCTATGCCTCTTTTTCTTCCCCACGCACATTTTCAACAACCTAAGAAATTTGTTTCCATTAACATTTCAAGAGCACTTTCAAGCTTTTATGCCAAACATTTTCATTTTCAAGCAATAACAGGTAGGAGAGTATTTAATTCTTCTAACATTTGGGTCATAAAAACTTACTTCTTACCAAGCACAGGAAACTAGTGGCATTGCCTTTATTTTCAATATTTTATCTTACTGCACGTTATCACTATTTTATATTAAGGTCTAAGGGTTTTCAGAGGAAAAATATGGTGATGATTTAACACAGCCAAAGTGGCAGGGAGAAGCTAAAGAAAGAACTGGTCAGAAACATGAAAGCTAGTGGCAGCTTACACTGCAGGAGAAGGTGAACATTAAGATAAAGACTAATGGCAAAACTGCAGTCATGGACTCATAAAACATTTGCATTTGCTCAGAACTGACATTGTTATGATCCCTTTAAAAGGGCCATCCTAAAACATAAGGGAGCCCTGGAAAACTGGTTCAAGGTCAACCTCAACATGAAAGAATGGTCTGGCTTGCAGCAGGTGTGGAAGAAGCCAACACAGACAAACAGGTACTCCCTACCTGAGCTCCAAGATAAAAGCAGCACACACAAGGCAGAAGAGGAAGAAGCTCACAGGAAGACTACAGAGACATTGCCTAGGGGCATGTACACAGAACCAGCAAACCAAAGATCATTTGGAATTACAACTAGCAAAGGATGTGAAAGACGAAAAGCTTCCATAGATACAGACAAGAGAAAGCTGAGGAAACGAATGCTTCTGTACTTTCTGCACTTACAGGGCTGTGCTCATTTTTTGGTTCTAAAAAGACATGCCTGAGTTCAGCTGCAAGAAGAGAAAGCTAAGGTGGGAATCCTACTGCTCTCTCCACCTACCCAAAATAGGAGGGTGTATGGAAGACGGGGGTAGACTGTCCTTCAGGCTGCACAAGAGAAGGACAGGAGGCTACAAAGAAGTTGCCATGCAAGATATTAAAATAAAACAACAATCACATTAAAACTAATTAAACACTGGAAAAGGGTCCCCACAGGCTGTGTAGTATCCCTCCATGAAGATGATCAAGACTCAACTAAACAACCCCTTGGACAATCTACGAAGGTAGCCCTGCTCTGTGCTGGACATTCGAGCAGATTACCTCCAAGGGTCCTTTCCAAAATACATTTTTCAATGATTCTATCATGTTTACCCACAAAAGCACATTACTTTTGGAACGACCTTCTTCAGCTTACTAATTTTGCTTTCAAGTGTATATATGTCAGTTAAATAAGGAACCTTTCAAAATAAATGATGATTCAAATTAACTCTGATATTACTGATGCCTAACTCTTACTGTGCTACCACAATATCCTCACAGCTTTTATCACTGGGATCTCCGCTTCATGCTTCACCTCTCTTTCTCCCTAAAGCACTGACACAGAACTCTAGGAAAGAAAATATGTAAACAAAGTAAAGAATAAATGATAGTAAACTTAAGTCCACCAAGGCAATAAGCATTACTCAACACACACGAAGCAGCTAGCTGGAATTAAAATGCAGTACATATTGCACAAAGGACTGCCACAGAGATGCATAAAGATCTTATGCATGCTTAATAAATGAATGAAGACTATAGCCAATTCCTAAAAACACATCAGTGCTAATATAGTCACATATAAATATATATCTATGTAATGTACATGTAAATACAAAGAAGTAAGGATGAAATATAGGCCAAAAAAAAGCTGACATGCAACACAAATCTCTTTTGAAGTCAATGTTGTGGAACCCTCCTAAGTAGCCCATCAAATCCAGTGTATAGAAAAAAAAATCCCTAAAGGCAGCTGCACAAAGAGGATGTTTTCTGAGATTACCCCATCAGTGGATACATATGCCATCTTCTGAAGCAGGACAAATCCAAGAAAATTCAGAGTCAATCATTATTATTGCGCATCAGTGGTAAATAACATAATTCTATTAGAGTGCCAATCAACACTTTAGCAGTACTTAATACTTGTTATAAATAGTTCAAGGCACTCAAAAAAGTCAGGGACATTAAAATTGCCTTTAAAATCTAGTCAAAAGGCACTCTATGACTAAACTTCAGTTTGTGAACACTGAAAGTGGGAAACCACTGCATTTTAAAAAAGCGTCTGCACTTCTACAAAATGTGCTATTACGTTTGATATATGTTAAATGTGTTTACATGTTACTTTTTATAGCCATTTTCAAATTGAGGCACTTAATCTTGCTTCAGATAAGTGAAATGAATTAATTACTATCAAATCCTAGACATATTTATGCATTTTTGTCATAACAGTAATTTACATGTCTTCTCAAGAGAACTTGTAGAATTCCAAATATAAAAATACAGTTGACTTCATTGTCTGAAAGCTTAAAGCTTAAAACCTCATCTAATTCATGTTATTCCTTAATTTTACAGTAGTTTGTTAAAATCAAAAAGGTTCTTTCACTGCACCAAGATTATGTCCAGTTTGTCCCTGCATCACAGTTACAGGCATCACGCTGCCTTCAGTACATTGGAGACATCTAATTCCAAAAGACTTTTAAGTTAAACCATTAGAATATCAACACACACACACAAGATAAACAGCACTAGGTTACATGCCTTCTGCACAAAAAACACGAGGTAGTTGGTATATGATTCTCAGAGAACATTTTTCACAGAAGAAAAGTCATCGCCACTCAGGGTATTTACCACTGCAAAGGTGACATTTTTAATCATATGTCACTTCAGTTACATTCTAAGCACTTTACAAAGTAAATTAGAAACAAGTTGCCTTTAATTACAACATAATGTGTAATTCTTCATTAAGCCCATCTGAGCAGAAGCAAAATTAAACAGGAAAAGGGAAAAGATTATCTATAACCCCTATTAGACAAAAAGCAAACTTCAACACAATTGTATTCCCTCTCAGTGAACTCTAGATTATGAAAACATTGATGAGTTTAAAGTTAAAAGTAAGCTGTTTTGTAGAAAGCTTTAACCAAAGCAGTACCTGGCTACACTTTGTTTGTAGGAAGCCTACAACCTTTGCAACATGTTTAAGAGATACCCAAGGTAAGCCCTCTTCATAGGAGGTGTCCTACGGTTTCAGATGCCTGGAGATGACGTGCATGCCACAATGAAAATGAGAGAAGAACAGCCTAATTTCAAGATAAGAGCAGTATCTTCTTCCATCTATTCAGTTATGCTGACTTAGTACTTCATTGTATTTTCACATGACTACTATATAAATACTTTATGCCAGGGCCAGTTTTCTGCGTGTTGGATAATACAGCAGTGATAATCTCTGGGCTCAACAAAAAAAAAAAAAACAACAAAATAGGTATATCTGACAGTCATGCTCCTAATTATATGAGAGAGTATGCAATTAAGGACCAGGCATCATACTGACTGCATTCTAATTATTAATATAAAAAAGCCATCAAATTCAAGAAGACTTCTCGATAAAGATATTTTCATTAAAATACATTTTTCCTATCCTTCATTAGCATAGCAGCACAGTTAACATGTACACCAAATGTTCTAACTTGTATTTACACTGTGAAGTACAGGCATTGGTATGCAGGAGAACTAAACTAAGAAGAGGGCTCGAACTGCTACACTTTACTATCTACATCAACGTTTTCTTCTAAGTATAATCCCACTGAGCCCACATAGTTATGAATTCACAAAACATCAGTCAGTTATTGGAAAACTTCTGAGTATTTGAGCTGCAAGCACAAAACCACAGCTAAACAAAACAGAACTATTCACAGCCTAATAATTTGACACAGGAGCCAATAACATGCATGAAGTAAGACAATGAGGATTATAACAAAATAATTATCTGTAACAGGATAATAAGCTAATGATACAGTTCTTGAATGTGGTATCAAAACTTGGGCTACTTCTTTATCCAGCAGTACACAGAACTTCCAGCTACTTTCTCTGACACTGTCAGTAACAAAAAAATCCTACCTACCATGGTCAATATTTGCTTCTCCTTACACCCTAAAAAAAAAAACCTGCCATCACTATCTTGCATTATTTTTGGCACTGTGAGAAAATGGAATAAAGGTCATGGAAAACAAACTTCACTAGCATTCTTACAGGTGGCTGAGAAGCAGCTGAGAAGTGGCGTGTAGGACCTTTCAGTACCTTATTGGAACAGAACACTTTAGTTCCCACACCTCTGAAGTCAACATTTTTCAGCAGTATGAATTCACTTCTATTTAAAACCAAAATTATACCTTGTGTTTACCACTGATCTACCACAAACTCAAAACCAGAAGAAACACAGGATAACTAAACTACATGAGAAAGACAGAACTGAGTAATATCCTCTTAGTGTTTTTTAAGATATACAGCTACTACAAAGAATTCAATAGCAAAAATACCCCCTCAAGCACCAAGTAGTTCTACATTCAAGCAACCTTAAAATGATTGCCAATTATATGGTCAAAAGTAAAAAGCTAAAGTCAAAAAAAATCTTTTTTTTAATATCATAACCTATTTTCCAAACGTATTAGGAAAAAATAATCTTTAGTGTGAACTCACAGTCATTCAACCAAGATTCAGCGAATTCTAAACCCACACACTTGATTTGTCATCCATCTGGCTGCTAAATCTGACTCTGAAATTGAGAGTGATGTGCTACCTTAATATGTTTTCAAAAGATTTATTCTGGGATTGTATAGCAAAGAATGAGTATGTAGCCTATCTTACACAGGAAGGAGAGATTTTTATCCTTAAAAACAGGAGGTTCGCCCACATGATCACCTGGGACAAACTTGGAAAGTGCAAGCAGGCTAGAAGGTTCTAAGAGCCTGGGAATGTTTAACATCAAGAAAGTAATTACAGCCCAGCAAGATCAGAAGGAATTACACAGGAAATGTGAACAGTAACCCTTTCATGCCAAAATAATAATGGAAAAGTGAGCCTTCAGATGCCAAACTACAAGGCTGTACAAACTAATTGCAAAATGCAGGAATGGAAAAAAACCACTATATATTACTAGGCCATAAATTCCCAACAATGTGATAAAGTTCTACTTCCAAGAAAAGTACAAAAACTCTGGTCTTTCTTCTCGCCGTGTATATGCACTATAATGAAAGCCCAGGAGAAAGAGGAAAGCATTTCAACACCATGCAAGAATAGTCAGCTGCCTCTCCTGAACTTTTTCTTTTAATTTTATGCTGACCAAAGAGCCTCCTCCCTATAAGGTGGTCAAACATCTTGTTCTTATTTAGTCATGGGAAACTTTTTTCCAAAATAAACACGACATTATCCAAGAAAGAATGCTAACTCTATGTCTTCAACAAAAATACATCTTCCAAATTCTGAAATAAACCCCACAGCTCTACTGAATGGGCTCAAACAATTTGTGGTTTTGATGGTGAAGCAACTTCTGTTCTCTAGGGACATGAGAGAATTTTAGTAATTCGACTGTGGTTCAATCTAGTTGCAAAGCCCTCAAGTGCCATTTGGGATAGTGAACACTGATCATACATGTGCATTCTTCACACAGTATGGAGAAGCATTTTAATGAAGCAAAAGACATTTTTTGCTCCTCACTAAGAAAAACTGTACTCCTTCGTATCTACCAATAGATAATGCTGCAAAGTATTAGCTAATAGCCCTGATTATGTAAGAGATGAGCAATAAGGCAACCAAACATTAGTTATTTTTATTGGTTTGTTGATTAAAATGATGAATATATTCTCATTATAGCACACAAAAATAAACTCCTGTACAATGAGCATTACTGTCTATCTGATCTACTGAACAATTTAATAACTTAAAACTATTAAAGTATCTTTACTGCTTTACTTTTTCTTAAAATTACAAATCAGAACAGCATCATCACACATTACATTTGCAGTGCATCTCCATAACAGCCCTGTAGCTTCTCTTCTTCCTCCTTGTCACTCAGGTGTTCCTCCCCACCTTCCTTTACTATGAAAGTCTTCCTTTTCTCATCTGTTCTATTGGATTCTATTTCGTTTTCTTTTCCTTGCATTCACATCTAAGGCAGGCATTTGCCATCACTAGTGGCACATGCACAACCAGCTCCAGCACGACTGAATTCTACTCAGCTACCTGCTCAATGGAATCACTAACTAAACAAAACTGAGGGTCAAAAAAAAAAAAACCAAAACCAAACCCAGACAATAAAAAAGAAGCATGTGAGGATTTTGATCATGGCTATGCCAACAGGGCAGATATGGTGCAGTGAAGAAATAACAATTAAGAAAGGCAAAAAGTCATTGCTGACATTATGGCTTGCCCCAGTATTTATAACTCCCATTCCTCAGGGGATAAAATCAAAATATGAAACAATTATATGGGCTATTACTGTACTGACATGGAGGCAGTACAACATTCATCCAAAAGCTAAGTCAAAAAAAGCTGCAATAGTAGATGAGGCATTAAATTTTCAACAGCTATAACTTCAACAAATCTATCCACAGCACCTAACATCATTTTTTGACTGGTCAGAAAACTATTTCCATATTGCTGCACAATATTCTGTCTTCCAAGCACTTGCACATATAAAGCAAACATACTTCCAGTGATACTGCTATTGTTTTTTTCAGTGTGCTACAACAGTTCCAACACACATAAAGCCACAGCCACTTTTTCAGCATTTCAGGAAGGTGAACTGACCAGTCTGAAGCCTGTTAGAAGACCTGAGCTAAAACCAAGGATTCTTACCATGCAAATGAATTGATGGCAACAGCACTACAAAGTACTCCCTATACCACCCAAGTGTAGGCAGCAGGTCAGAAGCTGAGCATTCCTTTCAATATGTAAATTTGTAACAGATTCATCTGCTGGACTCTTGATAGAATGCTGTGATTCACTACAGTGTGTACCACAAATACAAGATTCCTTTGTAAATCAACAAAATTTTCTGCTTGACCATATCTGCTCTTTACAAAAACTCCTAAAATTTACATCTGAAAATCAGTAATGTACTAGTTATGGTTTGTTATGGAGAGGTTACTAGAATTCATGAAAGGAATACAATTAACTTTAAAAATCTGAAAGTCAAGAATGTCATATTCTGAGCCTGTGAACCTACTTTAGAATGAAAAAGTGAATTCCGAAGGTATCTAATAATTAATATTCCTACACAGTTTGTTCCTAACTGCAGGTATATACACTAAGCATTTCCTCTTCCCAACATAAAGCAGCTTTCTAAATATAACTATCAAAGACTGAATTATCAGATAACATCACCATTCACAGGTGAGTATTGAAGAGAGAGGCTAAAGAAAACCTGAAACTCTTCTTTGTAAATATGCTACGTTAAAACTGTTTCAGCTCACCAGGAAAGCATGCATGTTTATTCTGTGCCAACCAGTACTAACCCATATACAAATTCCTGATGTTTATCTTTTAATTATTAATAAACATTTTGGAAATGGTCTTTCTAGTGTTTCATGCATCAAATGCTGTAAAGTGACAATTCAAGTAAACTGTTTTCATTATTGAACACCCTACGCTATAAAACATGATTCCATTTAGATGAAAAAAGGCTTGTACTGTCAGAGATTATTACTTCTCCCTTCACCAAAACTTCCCAGGATTAAATAAGACCTGGGATACTTAGCTTGCCTTATTTCCCTGATAAGAAAGGGCAGTTCAATAATATGTGGGTACAGTCCACTATCTAAAGAGTGATTTTTTTTCTTTCTTTCTTTTTTTCTAGGGAGAAGGTGCCTTGCAAATTATTATGTATCACCATCAAGACATCACTGTTTCCTTGGCTGGCATTTTTGATAGTCCAATTAAAGCCCATTACTCCACAACTTCTGTCGTCAGTGTCTTACGGTTTGTTTTTTTTTTTTTTTGGCAGGGGAGAGGTGGGGGGCTTGTTCTGAATTGAACAGCTTCCTGAGGTAGGAAGCGACTTATGCAGTAGAAACCAATTCTACAGTCAGGAGTTTCCATCAATTTAGTTAGCAGTATTCTTATTCAAAATCATTTTCAGCTTCTCAAAAACTGATCAGCTAAATCTTACAAAGATATGTGCATTTCTGTACATGCAGCTTAATTTTAAAATTATTAACAAAAAAATACAAGTTTGCTCTACTTTAATCTTGAGCATCTCAAAATTAAAAAAAAATTAATTTTCCAGTTAAAATCATTATTATATACCAAGATTTTGAAGATCTTCAAAGGTACAAATACCTTCACAAAAGTTTCAAAATTTTTACAGTGAACTAGATCGATTACACCTTAATAATATCCCTAACCAGGAGTTTTATGGCAAATAAGGTGTGCCTAAAAACATGTTTTCCTTTACTCTTTAGGCTACTGTCAATCATATAGCTAGCTGTTTAAAGATCTGGTCAGTTCTTACTTACATTTACTTGTAAACACAAATTGAGTGCAAAACTGAACATTACTTTGACCTACTTTCTTTTCTTGTACCTAACTGAAATCATAAAGAAATTACTAGTGCGTTTCAAAAGCTAACAACCATCATTGTTTCAAAAGCTAACAACCAACATATGAGTATGTTAGAGAGTGGAAATTTTTTTTTTTTTAAAAAAAAAGGCTATTTATTCAGTGGTATTCCATTCTTTGAATTAAATATGCTTTTCTGCTTCACTGAAGCAAGACTGCACATCTACTAATGGGCTTCTTTAAGGCTTACCCTGTATTTGTTAAGGGCCAAAGCTAGACCTCAAAACTGGGCATGAGCACACAGATCTTACATTATTGGAAGTAATATTCCTTTTACTTTAAGTGGGTTTCTTTACATTTAGGAAATAAAAAATGTTTCACTTAATCCTCTTGGAGCAGCTCTGCTCACAATTATTTCCAGGCTCGTCACTTTTGAGTCACTGAATTTAGCTCCCTAACGAAGAAACCCAACATACTAGAGATACCAGGTCAGCTAGTTTGTCCTATTTTCTTTTACCAGTGCATTTACACTGTTCATTAACAAAAAAATATGGGAAGAATTGTTTCCAAATAGGAACAGCATACTCCTGTCGTGACTTTTTAAGCCCTGAGAACAAATCATGGACATTACATATCTTACACATACAATGCTTTTGACAACTTTTCCCACTATACTAACTGCTTTTCTAAAAAGAGATCCCCATTATATTCTTATTAGTGCACAACAAGATACATTCCTTCTATCTCAGAATCACAGAAACACATACACTGGATAAGATCACTAAAATCATCAAGTTCAACCACAAACCTAACACTGCCAAGTTCACCACTAAACCATGTCCCTAACCATGACACGCACACATCTTTTAAATACCTCCAGGGACGGCGACTCAACTGCTTCCCTGGATAGCCTGTTCCAATGCTTGACAATCCTTTTGATGAACAATTTTTTCCTAACGTCCAGGCTAATCCTCCCTAGCATAACCTAAGGCTATCTCCTCTTCTTCTATCCTTTGTTACTTGGGAAAAGTGGCCAGCACTCACCTAACTACAACCTCCTTTTGCATAGCTGTACAATGTTCTCAGGTCTCCTCTCAGCCTCCTTTAAACCAGACTGAACAACCTCAGTTTCCTCAACTGACTCTCGTAACACTTGTGCTCCAGACCCTTCACCAGCTCTCCAAAAAATTATAAGAGGTATTACAATCATCACTAGAATATGAAAACCCACAGCAGAAGGCAAGATGGTTTTCCAAAAAGCTAACACAAGATCAAGGAGCATCTTCTCAAGGAAAATCGTAAGATTTATAATTATCTTCCCATCCAGATTACTGTATAAGTAATAGTTTTTCATCACAGAAAAAAAATCCTTGGACTCCACAAGTATTAAATACATCATTACCCATATAAGACAACAGAGAACTGACAACTTTCAAATATGGGAACCTGCAATCAAAATTACTGCAAATTACATGGCATTTATGTTTTTATAATCTATAAATTCATCTGTGGCAACATATACTCTTGAACTGCAGGTAGATGATGAATTAAAAAAAAATTTCAGAAAGATGAATAAACAAGTAATTATTCTACTAAGAAAAAATGACACAAGGTGTTATTCAGAAATGGCCCCTCAAACAAGGCAAAGGCAAAATATTTCCAGACACAAAAAAACCTCCAAAACTACAGCCACTAACTTTCCACGCATTCTGGTCATTACAAAAGTGAAAAGAAATAAACAAAAGCAACAAACTTCTCCAGGATCCCATATATATCTGGCACCCACCTGCTTATGCAAAGACTGGCAACAAGAAGTGGTAACTTTTAAATGCATATTTTTGAAACAGCGACAATCTCTACATAGCTAAGCTTACTATTTAGATGTTTCAACCCTAAATATGTTTAAAAGCTGACCGTTATTTTAAGCTTATCAGCCCTGACAGAGTGCTCCTCAGTCACAGAAGTCTTTCTGCCTTTACAGGGGAACTCCACTTTCATACAGATTCATAAAGAGAAAATATTTCAGTATAAATCATGGCTATACTAAGCCAGGAAAATGTCTCACAGGTCACTAAGCTACCATCTTTTAGGCAAGTTCTCCATAATTAAGTTATCAATTATAATTTTACAGGCATATTTTATTTTATAAATAAACTGTCTCCACAATTTAAGCTGTGGGAAAGAACATCTGCATCAACGCACCAACTCTTGCAGCACACCAAGTTTTATACTTAACGCAAATTCTAAATGTTATAATTTGGATTCTAGCAAAGAAAAAAATAGGAGGAATATTTCCCCCTCACCCCCCTAAATTCCCACAAGCCTTCTGCATTTTTTTTATTCCTGTCACAGCACCTCTCTGACATCTGCTCTTTGCTGCTCTAGAGCCAAATACAACAAATTTAAGCAAATCTCTGTTGCTAAACACACCAAAAGTAAAAACTGTATCCTCCATTAAATGGAGTTTAAAAGGACATCTCAGTGGGAATGAGCAAAAGCTGATTGTGTAGCCTCTTCCTGCTGAACACTGCTTTTTATGCTTTTATCACAGAGTTTTGTATTTGAGTTTGATAGAGACTGAAAGCAAACAGAGTTTCTAGGGCTTGAACCGTGCCAAGAGAAAAGACTGGCAGAGCTACAAGCATGCTCATTTAATTCACAGTTATTTTTTGTGACTTTTTACATACTTGCTTGAAGTTGGCTGGATGACACACAAAGCTAGTGTTAGCTCATCTCACCTTCCCTAAGTATTCCATCACTATAGGTACAGAATAAACTTGAGTACTGACTTGGACTAAACTACTGCAGGAACAACTATTTAACCCATGAGCCCAAGCAACAGAAAAACTGAAGCTGAAGAGAACAGTGTCTTGCTAGTGGCAAGTCACAAAAACCACTGCCCTATATAAATTCTTTTCAAGTTGATGAGGATCCCAGTGTCATTCCCCAAAATGTCTTCCTCAATGTCCTCACTTATAAGAAAAACAAAGTAAATCAGAGGGTACTCCTAAAAGAACAGACATAGCACCCACTGGGTATTTCACCTAGATACAATCTAACACAGAGACAGAGAGTAAACAAGTTAGTGAGATGCTATAACCATTTATCCTGTAAAAAAATTAGAGGCAAACTTAATTCCCTTACTCCCACTATCAATATATAGCTTTTAGATTTGCTTTAGAAAAAATAATCTTATAAATGACAAAAAGCCATGGGGTTATATTCTTTCAGGAAAAGAGGTAACCTGAGTGTGTGAATATTCTTGCATTTCAAATTATCTTATTTCTATTGGAATTTTCCTAAATTAAAATTATCCTTAGGCTGTGGGGTTCACTGTCATATCAATTTATTAAGAAATATATCCTTTCTCAAGTTTCCTTTCTCAATTTGCCACCATAATTTCACAGAACGTCCCCTTAGTCTTATAGCATGAACCAACAAAAAGCTCTTAAATTACTTTTCTCAACCTATTCATCATTCTGTATAGTCATGTTACACTTCATCATATTCACTGCCTTTCAAAGGCTAAACAATCTTTTTATTTTAAGCCTCTCTTTATACAAGCAAATTTCCATTCCCATAGATCACTCATTCAGCATTTTCTCTGAATCTCCTCCTCTGTACGTGTTCCTTTCTAGAGACCCTCCAGCACCATGTACACTGTACATGTACATGTGACAGTGTTCTGTACCACAGTAAGATACTGACTTTTAACATGGCATTTTATTTCCCATGCTATTCTCCATCACGCCTCACCATGACTGCAAGTACAAAGACAGATCTTGGAAGTTAACAGAGCTCTTTGAAGCAAGATTCTTAACACACAGACAACTACTTTGACTATGTGACACAGTGAACACATGAAGACTTATCATTTTGGGTCAGGCAGCCTCTGCTTTCCTGTCCTTCAGTACAATCGTCCTGTCACTGCCCAGCCATTACAGCCTGCAAATCTTTGGCACATGCCCATCAGGATATTTTCCCAGAAAGAAAATCACTGGTTTATAAGAGAGTTTAAACACAGACTAAACAAAGCTAACTGCCTTAAACTGCAGGTGCATGGACTTTGCAACTTTAGGTCTTCAATGAGGCACCAAGTATGTTTCGGCCTAAGAACCAGTCTGTAACACAATAGACCTGCACTTTGAAAAATGAATGAACAAAAAATGCAACACATATATATGAAGATAAGAACATCTAACACCCACTTACCTTGCAAGAATTATAGAAGACATAACATCCCTGAATTACCTAACTAAAATATTCATAAAATATAACAGATACTATACTGACCCTTTAAAGGTCAAATCCAGCCAAGCCTAAACAGAGGTTCCCAAGAAAAAAGGTGGATTTGAAGATCTGAAATCACAACTGTCTAAGGCTAATTTTCTCTAGAAGCTAAAAAAACCCAAGAGAATCAAAAGTCTAAGGTTGTTTTTTGTCTCAAACATGAACAGTATTGTAAAGTTTGTTTAATACTGCCATTTAGGGGAAAAAAACATGGTAGAGTGACTGAACTTGCTGTTCTTAAACACTCTGCTAAAAGATCAAACTATTTGTGAAAATAACAAAGAACAGCTGAAGGCATTTGGGTGGTCTCTGTTTCAGTTCTGTAATGCAGAACAGTCCCTTCTTTCTAAATTCAATACCAATTTGTTTTCCTTCTTCTGTAAAGCCTCAAAATGTGTTGATGACAAAAAGAATTAAAACTACTGAACATCTGTATTACTTGCTTAGGACATGTCAGTAACAGAACAATAATTTCAAATAGTTTGAATCACCATACACAGAGCACGCTTGTATGCAGAACAGAACTATGTAGGTTTTTACAGACTGACCCTTTTTAATTCCCTAACGGTATAGTGGGAGTTCATATATTCTTTATCTTCAGGGCAATGCATATCATTAGCAGTGACTGACGTTGGACTGAATGCGAATAGTTAAACTTCACTGCCTTGCATCCTAAAACCATGGATCTACCTCATTTCTTAAAAATCAGTTCTGATTTTACTGAGCTAAGACCTGTCACAAGCTCATGTCTTGGTGTATGTAGCACTACTTCATTGAAAAAGCAGCCTGAGAAGATATATTGAAGTCAAAGCCACTCACAGAAAATTGGCTAACAGTAACTTCACTCAAGGAAGCTAACCAAGCAAGGACAGCCAAAAAGAACACCAAAATTAAGTTTGGTATCACTACTGTTTAAAATCAATGATACGCAGAAGACTGCCACGTGCTCAAAACTACACAAATCCATAGTGGGAACATCCCTATTTTCTATGGTTCATCCAAAACAACTACAAACATCTATATACAAGAAAAGTGAAGCGGCAAAGAAGCACAGCACAGCTCCAACAGAAGTCTAAGCTGTAATTTGTTGCCACGTAGCCATTTCAGAACAATGACTTTAAGGAAAGGTCTTCAAAAGAGAAGAGTCTCTTGCAACAAATCAATAATGCACCAAAAAGTAAGTTGACAAACCTGTAAGGGTGTGATTGGTTTGGTTTCTCATTTTGGGTCAGGTAAAACTGTTAAGTACTTCCTACAGACATTACAACCTTCGGCTGCTGATAACATAGTGCTTCATATGGAAGGCTGAGTATGGAAATATTGCTCTGACTGATCTCCCAGCCAAACTCTAAACAAACAGCAAAAAATCTCCATGAAACTAGGACCTAGAAACAACCTAATATCCCAAGCCAACTTAATTGATAGAACCCAGTAAGTCTGTTTCTTTCACCCACAACTCCTATACCTTTTTAAATCAAACAAATTATCCAGGCTGCTTTACCATCTCTTTTGGATCTGTTGCTCCTGGCAAATATCAAGATACAATAATCATGGAATCACCAGGTTGGAAAAGACCTCTTGGATCATTGAGTTCAACCACTCCTACCTTCCCCTTAACCACGTGCCTGAGCACCTTGTCTACCTGTCTTCTAAATACCTCCAGGGATGGTGACTCAACCACTTCCCTGGGCAGCCTGTTCCAGTGCCCGATGACCCTTTCTGTGATTTTTTTTTTCCTGATGTCTAGCCTGAACCTCCCCTGGTGCAGTTTGAGGCCATTCCCCCTTGTCCCGTCTGCTGTCACTTGGGAGGAGAGGCCAGCTTCTTCCTCTCTACAACCTTCTTTCAGGTAGTTGTAGAGAACAATAAGGTCTCCCCTCAGCCTCCTCTTCTCAAGGCTAAACCACTCCACTTCCCTCAGCCACTCCTCCTAAGATTTGTTCTCCAGCCTCTTCACTAGCTTCAACAACTACCTCCTTGCCTCCCACTGACCTGCTGTGACAGAGGCATCTCAGCAGGGCTGGGATAGTTCAGCTTTGAGGCTCATCTCAGCCCATGATCCCTTCTTGGTATTAACCATGATCCCTTTTCTAAATCAACAATCTGGGGCTTAGGTTTTATGAATAACAATAAAGGACTAAGCCACCAAATGAAACTACAGGATGCACGCTCAGAAATTAATACCCTAGAGCAGCCTGTGAAAGTCCTACTTAAAAGATATGCAAGTTCACTACAAAGAACTGCAGATTTTTACCTTTATATGTTTGATAAAAAAAATCAACTCAAGATTCTGATAAAAAAAGAAAGACATTAAAAAAAAAAAAAGCTTAACCACAAATGAAGTGACTAAAATGCATTACAACAAAATGCATTGAGCTACCTGTTATATTCCTTCCCTTCCATTTGTACAATAGTTGAAAGTATACTGAAAGCTCAATACTAAATGCGTTCTGGTATTGAGGCACTGGCTGGCGTCCTTTCAGGCAAGGCTTTGAGTACTGTATGCGCTACAAAAAGATGCAAACCAGAACCAGTAATACAAGGACTAGTTCATAGTCCATAAGAAATAGTTCTTTCTTAAAACAGTTAAGACTGAAGTGACAAACCAAAGTCTCTCTCCTCAATTTATGCACATTTGTAGCCTTGTTTAGCACACAGTACAGTTTCACCACAGTTAGATTTACAGTGTTTTGATTACATTTTTGATACTAATTAGGAAGAATTATCAGATTAAGATGTATTGCTCCAAACTGTGATGACATTTCCTATGTTTAATTATGCTATAAATACCCATGAAATCAGTTCTTAAAAAAATAATGCTTGAATACTACTTAAAGTAGGTTTAATCAGCTTATTAAGGCCAAACCAATACCTACAAATGTAGTACTATAATGAGTCAAATACACACTTAATTAGCAAATATCACATGAAATATAACATCGTTTCTATCCAGCTGTTCTGTGTGTTTTCACAAAAGGCTACAAGACCAATAGTAATACAGAGCAAATACAATACAAAGAAGACAGCATTCTCTAAATGCCATTTTAAGCTGACAGCAAGAACCTCTTTGTTACGTCAGGAAGAGTAAGCATGGAATCAAAAAATTATGACAACTCTTTATTTTCAAATCTAAAAAGAAAAACTATCTATACCATAAAAATTATTTTTAATCACTGCATTGTGAAGAAGCTTGCATTTTATTCAAGCTTGGATAACAACAACATGCAAATACATTTCATGAGAAATTGCTCAATTATTATTCAAACATCGTTGTTCTCTTATTTGCCAATGGTTGTCTCAAAGATCTGCGTTCACATTTTCAATTTGTTTAAAAATAAAATCTTTCCCAGTAAAAAAATGTTCTGGATCGCTGTAAGTGGATTATAATTATAAAAGAGAAGAATTAAGTCTAAGCAAATAAGGACAAAATCTTAACTTGACTGCAGGCAAGGATGAGCATCAAAGTATCTTTTACTGCTGCTGAACCACCAGTATCTTTTATGGAAATTCTAAACACAACTAGTTTTATTGGAGTACACTCCCACGTAAGTACATACTCAACGATGTTAAAGAATTAAAAACAAACCCAAGCAAATGTAACAACAAACAGCAAGTCAAAAGCAGACAAAAACTCTTTATGTAAGATGGAATGTACATAGATGGCAACTGAGTCTTTTTCTTGCTTGGCCATATTTAAACAGAACACTGAAAATGAGATTCTGAAACACATTGTGGTATTTTTTCAGTCCAGGTTTAAGAAAGAAAAAGAAAGATACTTTATGGAAAGGACACATTGAAAAATTTCCAATAAAGGACTCAAAATTAAAATGCATCAGCAACCTAAGGCTGTCTGCATCTACTCAGGTAACCTGTACTAGACACGTCACAGCTAATCACTACTGAAAACAGGTAAGCTACCTACAGCTACCTGCCACAAAGAACCCTAGCTTACCATATGTCACTTATTTGTATTCAGAGCGACATAGAATCAAAAAATAAAATATACCACAAGGATATTAACCATATTCTTTTAAGATACCCACCTTATACATCCTGGTGCTGCTGCAGCAAATAAAATATTTCGGCCATCTTAATTCCTATTTCAATGAAAACCAAAAACAGAAAGTCTCAACATCTCAGGAAACATATTTAGCAAAGGATAGAAAATAATTTAAATAAAAAAGTGAGGCACTTTAGAAAGTGCTAAATAAACAAGAACTAGAACATATTTACCCTGAATACAATGGTTTCTCCACTGAGGTCTACCATACATTAACAGTACTTAAGATTAGAAATTGCAGTAATAAGTATTTGAATAAATATTGATAAAATAATTGACGAAGTTCACACATTCCTAGTTTGACCACAGATTTTTAAAACTCTAAGTCTCTACAACTGTAACTGCAATGATATTTTCAGCCAATTTGAGACAGAAGTTGTACCTTCACCATTTGACTATTTCACTTTGACCTAACACGTTCTACTTCACAAAGTGCAAATAAACACAGGAAACCATCACCACTTCCACACAGACATGTAAAATATTTAGCCATTTCCATAAACAATATATTACCTCTGCACATAAAAATCCTTGAAACACCTCAAGTCACAGATGAAGCATGGTCCTTCCATCTAATGAAGCATAATCATAGAACCTGTACATCAAAAACATGTACATATGGCAATTACTACATATCTCTAAAGCTTCACGTGAGAAAGCCAGAAATACATAATCATATGCTGTCACTGTCTTTGCTAGATTATATTCTCAAGAAGAAGATATTGAGCATAGGTACAAACTAAATATGTGACACATGAAACCAGTATTTCCTTCATGAATGCTTTGAAAAAATTCTAAGTACAGAATATTAGTTACCCCACAGTCTTACTATTTTAATAGCTCACCTGAAAGTTAAAATCATCTGAACCATACCATAATTCTAGCTTTCTTCTGATCCTCCAGTTATCACTAGACATTAATACTTTTTCAATTAAAGACTAAGAACATATGAACGTGAGGGAGAACTTCTGTACTGTGAGGGTGACAGAGCACTGGAATACACTGCCTAGGGGGGGTTGTGGAATGTCTTTCTCTGGAGATATTCAAAACCCACCTGGATGCATTCCTGTGTCACCTGCTGTAGGTGAACCCACTTTATCAGGAGGTTAGACTAGATGATCTCCAGAGGTCTTTCCCAACCCTGATGATTTTGTGATTCCGTAACACGCTACCATATCATCACAAAAAAAAAAAAAAAAAAACCAACCAACTTCCTTAGTGTTTTTTGACAAAACTAAGTTTGGAAAAAACATAATTACTCTAGTGCTTGAAGCAGAAAAAACATGCACTCATCCCTGAAACACATATTTTGATTTGTATAGAAATAACTTCAAAAATTAACTACTGCTAGAAATAACTAAAATAAGGTTATTTAAAAAAAAAAAAGGCAAAGAAAAAAGGCAGCTCGGTATTTTCATTGCTGAATGGCCCTCTGGAAAAAAACCCAAAATACTGCACACAGAAAGTACTGTGATCAAAGGGAACTAACTGTGCATTTACCTTATATATTAGCCTCCTCTTTTCTTTTTATTATAGAATTATAATATGGCAGACCACTTTTAATGGCATATTACAGGTTCTACTAAATCGGTTCAAGTAAATTCAGAACTACAATTTCTAAACTAAGCCTTCTGACATACGCGGTGTTTAATGGCTCGACTGTTGACTGAGATGTCAACACACATTAGAAAGCTTCAGGACACAGTAAACGTGGAGAAAAAAAAAAAGGAACTGAGCACACGGCAGCACGAATTGAAGAGCAGAAAGCTGCCCCTTAAAGGCAGGAGGTATCGCATCTACTTAAACTCGGAAATGGAAGCAGGGAAGTTTTTGGATAAAGCCGACCTTGGATCACATGAATCACAAGGAGGCCATCCTTCCCCTTGCTTCGCTGCCGCAGGCCTTCCAAAACTCTTAAGCTGTTTTCAAACACTTTCTCTCCTTGTTTTGCTCCATCAGATCACTCAGAACCCGGGATGAGCTCTTTATTTCATTATTACCGCTACAAAAACTTCTAACGGGTTCCTAAGCCGCCAAACCCTCAGCATCCGCCGCACACAGAACCGCCCAGGTTGGGAAGGACCTTTAGGGGCAGCCAACACACCCCCACGCCCCAGAACGCACGAAACCCCTTCGGCTGGAGGGTCCCTCCCAGTCCCTGCCAGGGCGGCTCGAGGGCTCCCCGGGCCGCCCCACTCCCGCTCCTGCCCCCGCCCTGCTCCCGCTCCTCCTGCCTCGACACCCTCCCCAGCCCAGCCCAGCCCCCCAGGCACGGGGCGGGCGGAGGGAGCGGGTGCCGCCGCCCGTCCCCCCTCCCCGGGCCGCGGCCCCCTCCGCCGCGGGGGGAAGGGAACTCACGCGCGCGCCCCTCGGCGTGCTGCGTCACGGCGGCGCTGCGTCACGGCCACGCGGCGTCTGACGTCACGGCCCGCGGAGGCCTCCCTGGCGCAGGCGCGGAGAGCGGCTGGCGGAGAGCGGCGGGGCAGGGGCGCGGGGAGCTGGGCTGCGGCGGCCCTCCTTTCCTTTTCCTCTTTTCCTTTCCTTTTCCTTTCCTTTTCCTCTTTTCCTTTCCTTTTCCTCTTTTCCTTTCCTTTTCCTCTTTTCCTTTCCTTTTCCTCTTTTCCTTTCCTTTTCCTCTTTTCCTTTCCTTTTCCTCTTTTCCTCTTTTCCTTTCCTTTTCCTCTTTTCCTTTCCTTTTCCTCTTTTCCTTTTCCTCTTTTCCTTTCCTTTTCCTCTTCCCCTCTTTTCCTCTTTCCCCCTTTTCCTCTTTCCCCCTTTTCCTCTTTCCCTTCTTTACCTTCTTTTTCTTTCTTCCCCCTTTTCCCTCCCTTCCTTTCTTTCCTTCCTCCCTCCCTTCTCCTTTCCTTCCCTTTATCCCCTTCCTCCCTCTCTTCTGTCCTTCTGCTCTCCCTTCTCTTTCCTCCCTCCCTTCCTCCCTCCTCCTCTTCCTCCCTCCCTTCCTCCCTCCTCCTCTTCCTCCCTTCCTCCCTCCCTCCCCCTCTCCCTCCCTCCCTCCCTCCCTCCCTCCCCCTCTTCCTCCTTCCCTCCCTCCCTCCCTCCCTCCCCCTCTTCCTCCCTCCCTCCCTCCCCCTCTTCCTCCCTCCCTCCCTCCCTCCCCCTCTTCCTCCCTTACTCCCCCTCTTCCTCCCTTACTCCCCCTCTTCCTCCCTTACTCCCCTCTTCCTCCTCTCTTACTCCCTCCCTTTCCCCCTCCCTCACTTCCTCCCTTACTTCTCTTCCCTCCTTCTGTCCTTCCTTCCTCCTTTTTCCCCCCCTTCCTTCCCTTGGTGGGTGGGCAGCAGGCACACAGCTGTCACCATCCTGCAGGTTGGGGACAGTGGGATGGGGGATGTCAGGGAAGCACACTGGAAAAATGAGTTTTAGGAAGGGATAGGAGTTGTTCTGGCAAATGGGCATGATGGACCAGCAAGCACCAGGTCAGAGGGAAGCACAGCAGGTCGCCGAGGTGGCCAACAACATCCTGGCTTGTGTCAGAGATGGTTTGGCCAGCAGGAATAGGGAAATGATTGGCCCCCTGTACTTGGTGCTAATGAGGCTGCACCTTGAATGCCGTGTTCGTGTTTTGGCCCCTCACTTGACATTGAGAGGGCAGCGAAGCTGGTGAAAGATCTGGAGCACACGTGATGTGAGGAGCAGTTGGGGGAACTGGGGCTACTTAATCTAGAAAAAGGAAGCTGAGATGGGAGACCTGATCGCTTTCTCAACTGCCTGAAAGAGATTGTAGTGAAGCAGGTGCTGTTTTCTTCTCCCAGGTAACAAGTAATAGGACAAGAGGAAATGGCCTCAAGTTGCTCCAGGGAAGGTTTAAATTGAACATTAGGAAAAATTTCTTCACCAGAAGAGTTGTCAGGCACTGGAAAAGGCTGCTACGTGTCAGTGCTTAGGGACGCAGTTAAGTGTCGGGCTTGGCAGTGTAGGTTAACAGTTGGACTTGATACTTTTAAAGGTTTTTTCCAACCTATATGTTTCTATGATGCCACAAAAGAGGTAAAAATGAAAATGTGATAAAAATAGGATAATACAGGATTTAAGGGGAGGCTGAAGGGAGAAGTGATTTGGGAGGGAGAGAGTTGAGAAGGTGTAGAAGAAAGAAAGTGTGAAATATGTAGGTGAGGAAAGAGAAGGGAATCATAATGTTTGGGGGGGGAAACAGGAACCTTTTTTGTTTTTCCTACTAACCTTCTGCTCTCCAACAAAGGTCATCCTTGTGGGGAAGGGATAGGCTTCCTCTTGCAGGACTTCAAAGATTAATGCGCATTAGAGACATCTTCTTTTCCAGCATCATTCTGTGATACAGGACTGTCTCCATCTTCACAACCTCTCTTGCATGTGCTCTGCCAGTACCTCCCCATCTTCTGTAAACTTGCACTCAGCACAGCTGTTCAGTTATGCCATAGCACTTTGCTGGAAAAAGGGGGTGACAGGGAACCCCCAACTGCTGCTGGTATGAAGAATCTGTGAAGTAGCTTTGGCATGGCTTCTAGGAAGTAGAAGCAAGGGAAAGGGTGACAAAGGGGTTAGGCTAAGTGTTTAATTCTGGTATCTTTTGCTGTCATGTGCTTAGAATCATAATGCTGCTGTGGTATTAAGTCCAAAAATGGCAAAAAACAAAAAAAAAAAATCAGTGTGAGAGAAGACATAAGGAATATGGAATTCCAAATATCCATTTTTCTTTACATATGCCTAGGGCTGAAATTTGAACAGTGTCGGTTTACATGGCGTACTAGTAATTGGAAATATTTTTAAAATACATGTACAGTTTTCTGAAAACCTGTTTCTGCAGCTCATTGCAAAGTCTCAGCTAAGGAGGAAACAGATATCCTGAGTCTTTGTCCCTGAAAACTGATGTTCCAGTGTAGCCAAACAATAAAAAAGGTAAAATTTAGGTTCTTTTTAAACTCAGATTTCATGAAAATATGTGAGAATTAGAATTACTTATTTTGAACATAAATATGATTTTATGAGTACAGTTACTTTATCTTGGCAAATTAAATGTGGTAAAACAGGCAGACTGGCTCAGAGTCATTTTAGAATCAATGTACATTTGTGATACAATACTGTCCTTCATTTGTATGTGCCTCTTGGAGGCTCTGTGTCAGAAATAACTGTTCCTTTGCTCAGAATACTTCATTTAAAAGTCATTTACAATTTCAACAGGAACTGAAGTTTAAAATTAAACATACTTATTGTTCACCTTTTTGTGCCTATGAAAGCTGTGGTGTTTTGCAATGGCAAAACCTATAAAATACAATTACCTTGAAGGTGAATCCTCCAAACAGTCTTAAATAATTATAATTCCTTTTGAAGTCATGCAAATCTTAGTTGTTGGTTAAGGAAAACCATTGTTGTATTCAGTATGTGTACTTCCTTTCTGAACCACAAATGAGGCATAATTAGCATAAAATGGTTCTTGATATATTACATGCCACTTGGAGAGACACAAAATATTCATTCTGATGTGCAAATGTGTTTGTGCCTTTACCAGCTATTAATTTCATTTAAAAATATATAAAATACTTACTGTGATGGATTTATTTGTTGCTGGTGAAAAAGAAAAGGGATCTGATGATGATATAAACTTACATTATAGGCAGTTTTCAGTATTCATAGGAAAGCTTAGTTATTTATAATAGAGAGTATCCTAATTTTCCTGAAACCTCACTTCATGATAAACTATAGAAACTTTGAGGATTAATATCAATCTGGAATATCAAGTTAGAAACAATACTAGGAAAAATAATTCATTGTGACTTGTTGAAGATAGTGTTTTGTGAGGAGTAGCGCCTCAGTATCCTTGGTTATAATGTTCTGAAGTAGTGTTTCTTGAATTATTTTCTGGAACAGTGTGTCAGTGACCTGAATTCTGTTTTACAGACTTTTGTGAATGAGTTTTTGTTAAAAGGAAATTGAAAGTAAATAGAACGTGGTAACCAATGTACAATTAATACAATGGAAAAAATGAAAGCTGTGATATGAGAAGAAGGTATTACATTCTCATTTTACAACCTACAATGGACAAAGAGATACTGTTTTAAAGATTGCATTTGTAATAGTTTAGAATAAATATTATGTATAGAACATTCCTCCTCTATCATCTACAAATTATAAGAGTGTTAGTGGACTATCACATAGAATAAACTGAGGAGTATACCTGCACAATTAGGAATTTTATGTTGTACAGTATTAATACGCACTACTTAGAATCAGTAATAGTAGTTTAGGGCAATAAACTGGATAAAACCAATTCACATTATTAAAGCCCACATTATTTTTTCATATTTAGCAATGTAGTATAGTTTTAGAATTGAATCAATCACTGCATTTGCCATATATCAATGCAAGTGAAATGACCAGTCTGTTGTCATAAAGGGGTGAACCACTGTCTCTGCAGTGCTTTGCACTAAAGTCTTTCTGCTGAGAGCAGCTTGAAACAACAATGACAATACTGCCCTCCCCCACATAATCTGTGAAGTTTTAGTGCATTAATTGTTAGTCTGCTGTTCTCTCTTGCACTTTATATATGTGGACTAATTTTACATCACATTTAGAGAAAATCCACCCACATGGAGCAGGGTATTGCATAGTACCAGTTTGGTTTAGACACTGGTAGAGAATGACTAAGGTTAGTTTGGGTTTAGATAGTTATATCTGGAGTACTGTGGCAACCTTTGAGATTAATATGGTTTTTTAAAAGATGGGTAAGGCATTCACTGCGTTAAAGAACAGACTAAAAGAGTTTGGGGAAACTGGACAACACCAAACACAAGCTTTGTAAAACCTGTAAGTACCAGACTTCTGCTTCCCACTGATTGGATCTCCTGCTGGCTATTTGTACCTGTTAAGTATATAAGACGGTTAGGCTTTAATGTCTGCACCTCAGTTCCCCCAGCTTTGAAACAGCAGTGATCATTCTGAATTAAATATTGTGAACATACATTAATAAATATGAGGAAAACTCTTTGAAGTTGAAAAATATAATGAGGTTTAAGCATATTCCTTTTTGTCATTATTAACCTGTCAAACCTCTAAATACTGAAACACTGTCTTGCAGAAAAAAAAATAAAGGCAGAAATGCCAGTTAAGATAATAAAGTCAAGATCCAGATCAACTAAGTGGAACAAGCCAGTTGAATAAATACAGGGGGAAAATTGAAAGAGCAGAGCAAATCTAAAAAGATGTAGATCAGAAAAAGTATAAGAGTATCTGAAATAAATGCTGCCAACAAGTGGAAGGGCAGTCAGTATGTCATTAAGAAGCACCTCTGCGTAAAGTTTAGAGTCCATGGGTGTTAATGTGTCAGAGAAGTCCAGGTAGCAATTTATCTCCTAAAGTCTCAAATAGATCAGAGGTGCCTGAAAGTTTTCTTCTCCTCTGGCTTTAAGAGGAGTGTATGGCAACTACCTCACATCCACGAATCCTAGCTCTTTAGAGTTCAGGTACTTCCAGCATTAGAGGATGACTGGGTGGATGTTTTCAGGTAGCAATTTTAAAAGCCAACTGTACAAGAAGACTGAGACTGAGCAGAGGTCCGTAAGTGAGACGGATGATAGACTTCCATCTGCTGAAGTGGGAGCAAATAGACTTGCAAGAGTAGGTAGAAGGAGGAAGGATCAAATTTAGAGACAAACAGAATACTGTTGTATGCAAGAGTATATCCCAACCCAAATTCTGGAATGGATCTGAGATGCTTAATTTTCATATTTACCATTACAATCACATATTTGCAGACTAAACGTTGAAACCGTGTAACTTCATTTGCACAGGGGATGAGAGTGTCACAGCGGATGGTTAGCCCAGTAGCCGAAAAAGAGGTCTGTATGGTGGATCACCTACCTAGCCATAAAGGGAAAGCAAATACACAGTAACTGCTCACTTAGAGCAGTTTTGCTCTTTTTTTTTAAAAAAAAGTGAATAATCATAACTAAGAACTGTATCATCATGCATAAGTGCATGAAAGCCAAAATAATGCTGGTTGGCATTTCCTGACTTCTAGTGATGTGATTTCTCAACCTCCTAATATTCTTTCAACATAGCTTTTGTGTTGTGATATGTGGAAGGCTAGAATTTATATCCATTATTATTGCTTCATGGAAGAGAGTAGGAACGTAATTTTTAGTATTTATTATCCTTCTTTTGAGATGACACTTTCAAAAGCTTCTAAGAAACCATAAAGTAAGAAAAATCTCTCTGTGAAGTGATGCTGTACCAGCTTAGGATACCTGATTTTTCAAAGACGGCAATAGATTTCAGCAACTTGAAAAGCCTGACTGGTGATACCAAATAAAATTATTTTAATAAAGCAACAACCTGCTTGTTGTAAAGTTTTCAATTTGTGCCCAGCAAGTTGATCTCTGTCCTTCAAGGTAATAAAGTACTGCGACAAACCAAGAATGTGTAGTTCTTGTCTGTCTTTTTGTTGTTCATCATGAGAAGTCAAGGAAACCTGCATGACTGAGAGGAAACCTGCAAGCTTACAAGCAGGAAGAAGTAAACTCGCTTCTCCCACCATGGCAAAACATTTTTTACTACTGACTCTACAAAGAACTTTGACAATGGGAAGCAGAGAGAAAGCAGTACATTTTGGAAATTGAAAGATAAGAGATATAAGTTCATAAATAAAAATATTGTAAAAGTGGGATGATAGTGAAAATGAAATTAAGTATATGGGAAAATAAGCATTTGTGAGCAGAATAAAGAGGAGGAAAGGGAAACTGAAAAAAAGCGCAAAATTAGAAGGGAAAGATAGGAACAAATTCAGGAGTGAAGAGGCTGTTTTGTATTTATTTGGAATGAAATTTCTATAAAGGTTGGACAACTTGGAAATAACAAAAGGTTTATAAAAATAGCTGTTCCTAAAAAACAGCTAAGGAAACATTTGAAAAACATGCAGCTGTAAGTCCGTCAGTCAGCCCAGCCACTACGCATCCTAAGGGATAAAAGGTATTTGCTGCAAAGCTTTCTGTGGCATTGTCAACGAAGCCTGAAAAGAGGAACAAAGGCAAGGAGACTGAAATAATTCAAATATGGGCTCTTTTCCAAAGGAAGCATAGAATGCCCTGTGTAACTACAATCAAGGAAATAATACTTTACCACTATATATCTTATTCTAGATGCTGCATAGCAGTAGAGGATGCTGTGCTTTGGAGGCTGAAGGATTGATTATTTTTGCTTATAATTTTGAGTTAGTTGATGAAGGTGTTACGTGCTTCATAAAAATAAACCTTTCAGTGAAGTTTACAGCTGAGAGAGACCTTTCAAGGCAGTGACTAGAGCAGGAATCCTGCAAGCATAGTCCTTTTAACCCCGTCAAGGATACATGTCAAGGATACACTGTTAGCTCTGTAGGTGGTTTATTACATGTTCCTATAAAAATCTTCATTTGCGTGTGTTTTTGCAATACATCTCTGCTGTGATACAAGGATCCATAATCTGTGTTTCAGTTTCATAACGCAGAAAATATACTCATTGAGTCTTCATTTCCTAGGGATGGTTGTCCCAAGATACCATTTGCACAGGACTTACTGGACTGTGAAGGCGGCACACATGCAGCACTGTCTAGCAGAGCTGTGGAGCAGAGGGTGAGAGAATTGCTCTTGAATCACAAAATCAAATAATTATTTTAATGAAAACTACAGTCTCTTATGTTGCTTCAGGACTTGTTTTACATTCTGTAGGTCTCTGCGAAATGTATGGGAATAGGTTGTGTGAGAGACTGGGCTGTGAAGAACTTACTTTGCTTTAACCTCAAGAAATTTAAAATAGTTCTTCAATGCCACCTAAAGCAGTTGTTACCTCGTATTTCTTTTCTTTCGTTTTAAAGAAATAATTTGTATACTTTCTCTGTACCATACCCAGTAAGCAAGAAAATTATATTCTTTTCCAGTTAGGCGGTGAGACAAGGAAGCCTTAATGTTATTGCAAGGTTTCTTGGAGGACCCCAGCCAATCTGCTCTGCCCAAACTGTTAAATGAGATGGAGGCTACTCTTAGAGACAAACCCAATAGGTAAAGGACCTCGATATAGCAAAGCTGAGTGCCATCGAGCTATTGGCAGACTTCTCTGGAAAGTTTTCAGATATTTTCCTTGTCTTCTCTATGTAATAGATATTTAAACTCATGTTTGTTGTTTTTTTCTTTTACCATTACTGGCAATCTGCGACTTCTACATCCCTTGTCTTCCCAGTACTTCACTACGCAAGGGAGCTATAAATACATCTAAATTTATTTGGTCAGCTTCTGTGTTTATACAGTTCCCACTGAAGTGAGGTCACTGAACTAGAGAACTGATTCTCCAACTGGTTCTCAAACCCCTGTAGCATTATGCTGTCATTCTTGGCACATGAAGTGTGACCTCTTGTTCCACAGTGGTAAGGCATATTACCAAGAGGTTTTATCATAGTCACTTACTCCACGTTTAATTAGTAATATTTTTTTTTCACAGCAGTGCATTTACATGGCAGTTTTTATGTTTCCATTAATAACTCTGTGGCCTACAAACAGAAGTGGGAAAGCAAAGGTGCTCATAAATGTTTGCATTTCTTGAAAAAATTAACATGGAATTAAACCCCCAAAATTACATTCAGTTTTATGTACTTTTATTCTCCAACAGAATTAAAAAATCATGGGAACCAGCCTCGGTCACCATGAAGTATCATATGCTGAAACCTCATCATATCAATGCATCACCAGCTAAGTTTAGAGTAAACTTCTGGATGCGATCAAGTGACCCAAGCATTGGCAAAGATCTCACTTGAAGTCTCATGGGGAAATAATTTCTGGCTCATAATTTGAGACAAGGTCAAAGGAATTGAGCTCAGCAAGTCCTACAGTTAAAACCCTGAAATCCTGTTTTGATTTGAATAGTGAGCTTCTCTGTTGTTAGCAGGCTTGTGTGTAAGAGTTAGCGAGGCACGGATCTCCTGCTATTTTGCCCTTAATGTGGAAAAATCAATCATCCTTTTTAAATGTTAGACTTCAGATAAAACATGCAGTGCCTTGGTGGTTGTGAAAAGGCTTTCTTTTTCCAAGACTTTGATAAGAAGAGGCAGTTAAACAGAATTCTAACCTTTTTGTGAGTACATTTGAAGTAACTGAGGACCTGATTTTCATTTCCATCAAGGCTTCTGCATTAAGCTTGAAGAACCTTAAATGGGCATAAGCTGTAATTAGGCCCAGGTCCCCTGTCTCTTCTACCTTAATGTATTTAACAACCCTGAATCTTTAATGTCTATAGATGCAGCTCCAGGAGAGAACCTCTGATGTCCAGAGATTCAGCTGTACAGAATAGTGGCAGCCTGGCAACAGCCCAGAAATATGATTAAACAAAAGACTGTTCTTGGAAACCCCCAGAAAATGAGTATGTTTAGATGCATTCCAAATTTATTTATTCTTATTATGTTAATTATTATTTATTCTTTATACTTGCTCTTTTCAGGATTAATATTGCACATATACATATATGAATGAAAATAACTAGTGTAGTTAATTATCCAAATATTTTACATTGTTGACACGTTTACTGTTATTTTATTTTTCATCTGTATTATTTACACATAGGTATATTAAAATGTGAACAAGGTCCACCAAGAAAAACTTGAGCTGTAGTTTAAGTGAGCAAAGCCACTTGACATATTTCACTTACTAATACAGCAAGTGCCTAGTTTCAGAAGGTGTGTGTAAATAGTCTAATGCTTCTATAGTTCATTGTGATCCTCAAATACAAAAGTTATACAAACACAAACCTCTTTGAAATCATTAACAGTATGTTCTTAAAAGGACAGCATGATGCAATAAAAGAAGTTGTTCCAATAGCCTTAAGATTCCTGCACCTTGATTTCCTATACATTTCTCCACCTCAGTCTCATTCAGGAATATCCTGATGATCCAGATTTGCAGGAGGCACCAGTTCTGTGGAGAGCATGCTGTGAGCTTGCTGACTTGTCAGTCACTGACACCTAAAACAAGTGATAATTTCTGTCCAATAATACCCCACATCAGCGTTATTTTAGCTCACTGTTCTTCCCTACCTGCTTATTTCTGCAAAACTGGTAATAATGTAATTTTCTTTGAGGTTTTACCTCTTTCAGATGTTCACAAAGTTTCTCAGTGGATTCCTATGTTGCTACCAGGGCACGGAGAGACAGAAAAAAAACCCCAAACGGATTAAAAGCAGTGTTGCAAACATCTTATTTCCTTAGGCAGCCAGGATAAGAAAAGAAGCTTGGGAGGCCTGTGACAATCCATCTCTTTGCAGAGAGAGGAAGGAACAGACCAGTAATACTGAGCTGTGATTCTTTAGTGCATATCCTGTGCCAAGACATCTGTGTCCTGAATAGAAAGAAGTCGAACCACTTTGGTAATGTCTCCTGGGTTGAGGGCAAAATATGTCACAAGAAGGATGCGGGATATCCGAGGGAATTCCTACCAATTATAGTACATGTAGTAACGAGAACACAGATGAAGAGAGGTTTAATATACTCACTGAATTGCTTAGCAGATGTAAGAGCAGAAAGAAGACGCCTGGTCTCAGGAGACTCGTGATATCTCTGCTACAGAGGACAGCAAAGGAGTAAGACAGGTACTTTTGATTACATGACAGATGAGCCCAAGGTGCAAGAGGATCCATTCAATTTGAAGCTACTGGGATTGTTTTCATGCTGAGAGCTTGTTACCATGAAGTCTCCCACGGCTGCTCCCCCCACATTGGGTTCCAGAGCAGCAGGGACTGTCAGGACAAAGGTATGGAGGACACTTTTGTTTAGCACAATCTAGCTAGAATTTCCACGTCATGGAGTGAAGCTAAAGAAAGATATTAGCCTAATAATGAAAAAAGAATGTATCAAATAATATATAGAGAGTACATATGCTATTGTATTTTAGTGAAAATATCGTATCAGTGTATACAATTTAGGTTAAAAGAAAGGTTGCCCCAGGACCACAAATTATGAAAAGTAGGAGAGTGTTCCAAAGAAGTACTAAAATATGCTTTTCTTTTAATACTCTTCCCTACATATCTGCTATTAGATAGGACACTGGAACAGATGAAACTTTGGTCAGAAAAGCATTTTATTAGTCCATTTGTTCCTACCTTAGTTACTGAGATTCAAAGTTGAGTCTTTCATGCTATAGTCAGAGAAATAATTCAGTGACTCTACTTCATAACAGTGATAACATACCCTGCTGTTTATTTTCCTTAAAAAATGCAACAACTATCTTTTAACTCATGGCCATGCATATTATATAATTTAAGTTACATGAAATTGAGAATCAGAGCATTATACTTTGAGGTTCAATATAATGGATCTAAGTGCACATCTGAAAGCCTGAGTATGAGGGAGTCAAAGTTTGATTTATACCTGGAAGGAACAAGGGAAAAGTATTAGTTTTGTGATTGCCAGGTTTTTTTCCATATGTCACACAAAAAGGTTATTTAAAGCATCACTAATTAATTTATATTGACACTCACTACAAGAATTTCCAGCCTTTAAGACATGTGTAATATGATAGTATGTGCATCTGATAGAAAAACCCAAAGGTTCTAATGTATGTCAATGTCTATTTAATATTTTTATGAATTATATGCTTTAGACTTGAAAATGTAGTCAGGATTATGCTGAAATAAAAGAAACTCCAAGGAACAGGAGGTAAAAGCTGAAGTTTAGTAACTGTCACTAATGATTCTAGATCTGATGCTTTCATGCATAGCGTACTAAGCCAACTGAAGGTATGTAATGAAAAATGTCACTGAATTGAGAATGTTAATTTTTCAGGAGATGATGTTGAGTTGGTAGTTGTCTTTTTTAATATATTTAGCTAGGAACACATACCAAAGCATGTTCTATGTTATGTATAAATAACTATGTCTTTCCCTCATGCAGAGAAATCATGTCTCTGAATTTGCATTGAGAAAATTTTAACTGCCAAAATATACACAATACAAAACCAGAATATGGGAGCAGGCCTGTTTTGATTTTCTTTCTATAAATTAGAGAATGAAACAAAGTTTTTTTAGTGCTACTCTTAATTGGAACACTCTGAAGAAGAAAGTATATGAAATTAGAAATCTTTAATAAACAATAATCAGGAAAGATGCAAAGAGTGTGTATGCCATGGAGGGCATTGGTGGGAAATTCATGGAAATGTCTACTTGGGTTTGTTCCATTGGTTTAGCTTATTCATTCATTGAAAGAGCAGTGAGTAAAGTACATGAAATAGAAGCACACCCTTATGACCTTTCTTCCCCCCAGTGAAGATGATTTTCTTGTTAATCATAGGATCTCCACAACTCTGCCTCTCTATGAATAAATCAGAGGAAATATGCATAGAATATTCATATTCTGTGAATAAGCACAGGAAAGAGTCCAGTCAGCTTCACATTGTCACACATGAAGGACTTTACTTGAGAACTGTAGGTTGGCTTAGTTTAAAAGCACGTCTTTGAAAGTCTTGCAAGCCTAGAGGTTAGCAGCAAGACTGGCTGAAGAGGGTGAATCAGTAACTGTTACCTGTTTCATTTGACATTTTGCGCATGCTATGCAAGAATATTTGACCCTTTTTATACATGTCTGTTCAGTGAAGCGGTGGCAGGGTAGTAATTTGAAAGTGCTGGAGATCTGGCAGAGAGCATGAAGAAGTGTTGTATTATCTTTTGTGTGCTGAAACTGTTGATAGTATTGGGGCATTGCAGAGAGCTATGGTAGGACTCAATGATCCAATGGGTCTCTTCCAACCTGCTTTTTCTGTGATTCTATGAAATCCTTCAGTATTCTGTGAAGCTATTCCATAGTGTTTTATGCAATGGTAAATTCTAGGATGCCTACGAGAACTTCCAAGGCTTTGGAGACTGGACGCAAAACTAGCAAGTCCCATCATTCTTCTGCTGGCGTTTAATGATTTTACCAGTGCCAATTTTCCCCTGCTGATGGGCAGCATAGGGGTTGTTGCCGAGTTCCACAAGCGTGTATATCAGAGTGAACATGCATTGGCAGGCACATAGGCAGACAGATTTGACAGTGTAGCTTCATAGGGCTTCTGAGGATATGTGATTATGCTTAATGGAGAAGGAGCGGGAAGACGAAGTCTGCAGAGCTATTTTTCTTGAATCACTGCACATGATATGAAACATGCTGTGGACTCAGCCAGCTAGCAGGGCTCCTGGTGAAGCCAGACTCAGATGAATCGGCACCCTAGCAGATTGTCAGAAAGGCAAAGGACACTTCCACATCTGTGTCCTAGAAGTCACCTATGAGGTACAGGGCTAGAGCAGCGGTGTTGAAAGTTGGCCACTATACAGGAGAAACAGGTTGTTCTTGTTATTTGGGAAGCTGGCTACCCCCACTTATTGCCTGCTAGCAGTTAACCAGGTTGGGTCTGGCAGGTCGGCTTCTGGGCTTGCTGCCATGGAGGATTGAGATGTTTCTTAGGGCAGTACTGCTCCACCAGGTGTATACACAGGAGGAACTGGCATCTCTTCAGAAAGCAGAGGGGAGATATTTGTGTCCACTGTCACCTTTTATGCTTCATTTACTCTGACAGTGCCTTCTAGATGTTCATGTTCAGTGACTCCTAGATGGACTAAATGTACCACTTCTGAAGGGCAGGACTGAGCCCAAGACCTCTGCAGCAGTCCACATACATGCATGGCAGGGCATTAATGATTACCACCTGGCATCTATGGCTAGATTTGGCTCAGACAGCAGTATAGGTTAAAAAAAAAAAAATAATTTCCCATCTAACTGTCACTGATGCCACTTACAAACATTGAAATTCTGTCAACCCTTGCAAGAGCTAAAAAGAAATAAAAAATCAACTCGGTGATATTCTAGATGAGCAAAGTAATGTAAGAAAAGGCAGAAACTTCCTTGATTAGGCTTTTGGAAAAGAAATATAAGGTTGGCATGTAACTATACAGGCTGGCAGAGGCAGTGGCAGCAGAAGCCATTTCCTAGTAGGCTGGACATCTTAGAGAAATTCACTGTAGTCCTCCCTTTTCCACAGGTCTACCCTTACTTTTACAACCTTATTCAGCTGTAAAAAAAGCCTTTAGTTTCACTTCGTCCACCTAATTTGATGAAACAAAAATCTTTAGAAAAATCCTGATCCCTATCCCACAGATGTAAAATAAGATTAACTCAGTTGACTTTAGTGGCACTGACTGGGACATACTTTACTGAAATTCAGTAATGATTAGATCTCTTCGCTTAAGTCAAATGTATAAATAACAAAGGCTTTTCCAATGTTTTCTCTGTAAGGCGATTTCATTCGGCTGTCCTTGGAGTCATTCTTTGCCTTGAGTTCAAAAAGAGCTGGATTTCACCCAGAGGTGTTCCATCAGCATAAATCTGGCTTAAATAATACCAACATACCCTTTACCAGCTTCCAGTGAATCATCCAAGCATCCCTTGAAGTGCAAGTTTGAGGCTTTCAGTACAGCTATCCAGTATTCAGCTGAGATTGGAGGGGAACACATTTCACCAGTGATGGGAAAACAAGACAAGAGAAAAATATTTATAATTCAAAAAGAAGAAAATGGAAAAGCATTGCTTGGATAAAACTCTGCACACGTCCTTGTATAAATATCCTTTGTCTGTGGGTCAGGGCTAACTTGTGCTGTACTCTTTGATGTGGGATTTTATCTTCATACCACTGCAGACAGACTTTTTCAAAGCAAAACCTGTACTATTTACTGCACACCACAGCCAGTTTTAGAATGAATTGCCACAAAAATGTAATTTTGAAAGGACTTTCATGTGAAACCTACAAACTTCTAGGTCTTCTTTCTGAATATTATGTATTTCTACAAAAAAATAAGCTATGCTTCATTTTTCTCAATAAGTAGTATCAAATGTTTACATAATTCTTTTCCTCAGTAGACATGAATATTCCATCCTTTTCTTATATGTTATGGGAGGGAACAAGAGGTTGCTTTGATTCTGCACTACCTTGTCTTTATGTATTATACTTATAACGTAAAATAAATGTAGGCTACCACCAGGTACTTGAGTATCTTTCTATGCACAATTTGCAACTGGTTTGCCCAGACAGCTACGTGCAAAGCAGAGCATTGGAGAATCAGGGCCCCACACTCAACTGAAGACACATGTAGACTGAGGGCCATGCCTGTGTTTGATTTACATCAACATTGTTCTATCTGTCGTTGAAGGATTAGCCTTTGAGTTTGAGTGTTTTCAGCGTCCGCCTGTCTGGGATTCCCAGAACTATGGTTTATTCTAATGAGTGTTTTATGTTGACGTCTGGGCAGATTACTGAGTGGAATAAAGTCATCTAGTTTTGTTCTTCACCACTGCTGTGTGACAAAACAAACTAGTGACAAAACACAGAGGACTGGAACTGAGTCAGATATCCCTGCCTTTAGCTAATTAGTGCTGTAGTATAGGCCTTCCAAAGAATAGAAGAGACTCCAGCATCTTGTCTTCTTTCATCTCATTTTTTGCAGCTGTCTTCACCGCTTTTTTTTGAGATAAATACAAGCAAATATATGTGCATATTACCCACATTGTTATTTTATATAACTCAAGATTTACCTGCTATTTATATACTATATATAAGCTCAAGGAGAATTTTGTAGCAGAAAATTTAAGATGACAACTGAAAAGCTACTTCTGGGAGAAATAGGTATTTTCACAGATGTGAAAGCGCTATCAGCTGAGGAGCAAAGCTCTAAGCAATGTATGTAATTTTCTCCCAGACCCCTTTCCTATTGTACTCCTTCCTCTGCCTGTATTGATGCTGCTGCACTACAAAAAAAACCTGCAGACCTTGCAGCCAGAGTTTCTACCGACCTCTTCCTTATTCTCAGTAGCAGAGGCTACTGCAAGGTTACTTTGCAATCAAGAAAAGAAGTTTGTAAGATGCCCCAACTCTATAGTTTTCAACTGTTCCTCATTTTTCCAGATTAGTACCTTAATTAAATCCAAATGTTTTTCATTTTCTCCCTTATGGTCCCTATTCTGAAACCTGATCCTAGCCATGGACACTGTCCTCTTGTGACCTTTTCTCTTCCTGTTCCTGCTGCTGATTGGCTTTTAAATTGTGAGCAATAGCAAAAGGATGATGATTGCACACTTTCTCAGTCTCTGCACACGCCTGCAGGGCTGTTCCCTGTCCTACTGAAGTCAGAACCAGTCAGGAATCTACTTGCTTTTTCCTCTCTCTACAAGGCAGAAGTGAAGCAGAAGAAAACAGATTTTTAGCGGGTGGATAAAGCACTTCATACCATCCACCTGAGTCACTCTCAGTATAAACTCTTAATACACTGCAGCAGTTAGTTTATCACATCACATAAAATGTATTAACCAGGTTTCTTAAGACTGGCTGTTGATTTCAAGGAGATTATTTCTAGGCAGTTACCTTGTAAGTTGGGCCTGCAATTTCATACTAATTATTTTAGCAAAACACATGTGTGCACATGAGGGCAGAAAGACAGCTCAAGTGTTCAACCCAGAGGAAAGATTTCAGTAAAACACAACAGCAGAAGTTTTAACTGACTCATTTGAAAGTTAACTTGGAACTATGACAGGTAAATACAGTAAGCTAATGTAGTTGCACTAAAGGCAACAGAGAAAAAATAAATCAGCTAAGAATTTGGCCCAAGAACTTCAGAAAAGAAGAGCTAAAGGAAATAAAAAAGGGCTTCACTCTCTTCTTATGACATAAGTAACCCTGTTTACTGGCATTACACTGATGTAAAATTGGTTTCTGTAGCAAGAAAATTGAATCAGACATCAATTGGAATTGCATGACTGATGATAAACATGAAAAGTAAGCATGAAAACTATGGCCAGTGGAGAAGGTGAAAACGTGTGGAGTGTGAAAACGATGGCAGTAGTATCTTCAGTATTTGCATGACACTACAAATAAGGTATTTTTTATATCTGCAGAAGATAAACCAGAACTTCTAACACTTTTATGACTCTATCTTAATACAGACAAATAGTGCGTCCTGCTTCTCAAATACAACTTTGTACCACTAACCTCATTTCTCTTTATAAGGTTTTATAGGATTTGTAGAAATCATGAAGATGTGTCTATAACAATTACAAGTACCAGAAAATGAATGATGTTCAGGAAAGGTGATAGTTTATTTTTTGTGTACAGGATTTGTTTGTTGTTCCCCACAGGGAAACAGATATGCAGACAGTATGATGCGCTGGGTGAAATGAGTGCCCTTTCTTTTTTGTTGCCTTTAAAATTATTTGAATTAAACCTATACTTTGCTGAGTGAAATGTTTCAACTTAATCAAGCTGTGCTGTCATGACTATACTTACATTAAGAGTTCAAGAGCCCTACTTTGCCCTCAGCTAATCCTTCACATATGAGGTTTTCATGGTTAAATTTTCTCCTGCATGAGTAATCAAGTACATACGAACTCTGCTGCTAAGGAAATTGAACACAAGTCCAAATCCCTTAGAATGAATTGCTAAGAGGAGTAGGGTTAAGGAAGAGAGGAGGAGCTGGCCTTATTCACCAGGTCCTCTGATTTTCTTTCTTACTTTGCAAATGCAGTGAAAGCCTTAATGATGAACAAAATTTGCCTCTGTACAATGAATTTGCATTCAAGACTTGTGCTCCTGTCACCACCCTTCATTCTTCTAATCATTCTCCTCTTTGTATTTTGAAGGGAAAACAAGCATCATCTTAAAATTCTGACTGTGCTTACCATTAATCTAGTCTCAAAATACTCTTTTTTTTTCCCCCCAGGTACATGTTCAGTATCATCTGTCTAGGAACAATAGCATAGATGGGGATAGACCAGTGATCCTGTTGGTGTTTTATTTACCACAGAAACAAAGTCTCTACTGATGCTAAGAATTAGTGTCCCTCAAAACAGTCTAAGGAACTGTATTCTGTGCAGACAACATAGGGAAAATAATGCTGATCCATGGAATAAGATGCAGGACCTAAAGGGCAGCATCATTGTCTAAGAGTTTCCAAGTGGCAGGGAAGTTTGCCCAGCAGGAATGAAAAGGGCAATAACAGAACTTGCAGTTCAGAGGATTTTTTTGTAAGAAAGATCACTGGAAAATCTTGTCATCAAAAATGCAGGGACTATAAACCTAAAAGCAATAGGACAGTACAAAATTTCCAGGCAGACAGAGGTATACTAGCCAACATAGGACCATCATTAATTCTTACACTGAAAATCCACAAAAAAGGAAGTGATAAACAGTTAAGATTTATTTGTCTATGTAATGACCTCACTGCAAAGTGGCCATGTGAACAAATCACAAAATTGACTGATATATGGAGCACAGCTCCACAAAATGACAAGGGGACAGGACAAGTGACAGGGGACAGGACAAGAGGGAATGGCCTCAAGCTCTGCCTGGGGAGATTTAGGCTAGAGATTAGGAGGAAGTTTTTCACAGAAAGGGTCACTGGGCATTGGAACAGACTGCCCAGGGAGGTGGTTGATTCACCTTCCCTGGATGTGTTTAAGGCATGGGTGGACAAGGTCTTGAGGGGCATGGTTTAGTGTTTGATAGGAATGGTCGGACTTGATGATCCGGTAGGTCTCTTCCAACCTGGTGATTCTATGATTCTATGATTCTATGAAAATTGAATATATGGCTAGAAAGATAGTCAAGAGATCATGCAGCTCACTGCTTTACCCACTGTTAGGGAAAACTGTTTCCAGGTGGATTTTGACAGTTGTCTCACCTGTTTCTGAAAAATTCCCAGTGATGGAAATTCTGTGATTTCCCTAATCATAAATAATCTCATCTACCTCTCTGCTGCTTTACCACTAGACAGTTTTACCTAATGCTTAAATTAAAAATTTTGCTGTAATCTAATCCTGTGATTTTGCAAAAAACCCCAACAAATTACAGATTTTTTCATGGGGCCTTTCATCTGTTTGAGAATAGTTATCCTGTATAGTTCCTTTTCCCACGCTAATCGTTCATGTTAATCTCTATTGGATTGTTCTGAACTAGATTCTATGCTTTTTTGGAGGTCACTGGGTAGGCCTGCATATGATGCTTCAGCTGATGCCCTAGGATTTCTCCCTAGAGCAGGTGAAACTCCTAACTTACACTCCCATTTACACTGTCCAGTACTGAGCCGCCTTTTTGAAACAGCATGATTGTGTTGTGCCCTGCTCAACTCATGGCCCAGACTACAACTCCAGACTAATTTTTTGTAGAGTTGACAGGTAGGCAAGTGCCCCCACAACCCATATTTGTTCAGGTGATCATTCTTGCATGAGTGTAGCAGTTTAAACTTGTCCCTGTTAATTTTCATTCTGGTTTTGCAGGTATTTTCTTCAATAAATTTCTTCAAGACAATATTGAGTTCTAATCCCAGTGTGCGGTCTGTCTGCAGTCTCTACAGCTCCATGCCATCTGCAAGCTTATTAAATATCCTGCATTATCCAGGTCCTCAGGAAAGACATCAACCAGAAAATTATCCAGAACGGATTTTTGTGGAAGCCCTGCAGAACTATACCTGTGCTGCAACAGAGAACTGCTGACAGATTTCTTTTCATGATGCAGTTCTCTAATGAAGGTTTTGTGATATCTGCAGATGGATTTTATCAAGCAAGTGCAACTGATCTGAAAGCACCAAACCTTGTCTAAGAATTCCTTTAGCTATTCTTTGTTCTAAGCCCTGCAATCATTAGTCTTAATTGTGCTAGACAGCTGGTTAGAACCAATCATTTGAGTGAAAACTAAAGCAAAATCATACACTTCAGCCTTCTTGGCTTTTAGTTTTCCTTCATTTTAAAGCAGAAACCATTAATTTCCTTGGATTCATCCTCATTACTGCTGAACTTGTCGGCATCACATCTCTTGCTCTTTGCATCTAATTTTGGATCAGAAAAAAAATGAATCAGAAAAGGCAAAGCACAGATTTTGGTCCTACATGATCAGGCTACTATTTTTTAGTGCCCTGAGTGATGTGACTTGTTTTCATTTTACTTCCTTTGGACATATATTATGAATGATCATAGCTTAACTGGTTTGGTCTATTTTTACACTGTCTGTAGTTTCTCTGATGTAGAACAATGTATACTACTGTCCTTAATGTCCTTAATTGTCTTTAATGCTCATATTCCCATAGCTACCAGCTAACTGGTAATTTATTGAAGCCTCTGCGCTTCTAGTCTATCTACATTTTTTGCTCTTTTTCATCTCCTTTCCAAGGATCTTATATCCAGTAACTTCAAGGTTACTTACACATCCTGTCTTTCACCTTCACACTTTCACAGAGTTCTTTACTGCTCAGCATAAAATCTAGAAGAGCCTGCTTTCTGAGTACATCCTCCACTTTTTTAAACAACATTGCCAGTAATTTCAGGAACATATTGGACATCAGCATTCTGTTGGGTTCCTTCACCAATAACTATCTAATTGTTAAAATCCCTCATTTATGTAAAACTCTGTCCTTTAGGTGATTCTGGTTTTTGGACACAGAAAGCCTCAGTTTTTCCTTATTTGGTATTTTGCAATCCCCACAATCAAAACCCTCATGTTCTTTTCCCCTTTTACCTTCTCAGATTGTAACTTGCTCCACATTCTGGATCTCCCAGCACACATATGTACCTTGAATGCAAAGCAATATATCTTTTTCAATCTAATCTTGCCTGTCTTTCTTGAGAAAGCTAATGCTTTGTTTATTAATATTCTAGTCATGCCATCACCTCAGCACAATTTGTGAGTGTACCAATGAAAGCAGTACCCACTAATGGGTTAAAAAATCTTAGTTCCATTAAGAAGATGCATTTTTCTGGAAAGTCAATGGGCTTTAAAAACTGCGGAAGAATTAGGGAAAGTCTTGAGGGGAAAAGGTAATCTCTCAGAAGCACAGGACGGAGCAGAGAGAACATAGCATGACAAAGGCTCACACCACTCTCCTTGAGGCAGGAGCTAAAATGGGACAAAATAAGTGCTCTGAGAGATCCGAGAAACCACAGGTGACTGTACTTATTGGACATTGCAGCAGGGTAAAGCAGAAGTATTCTCTTCTATAGAGAGAACCAAAATTAAATAAGTATGTTAAAAAAGGAATGTTTTCCACTACCTATGAGGAGAGAAATCTTTGGAGACATGGCTTGTGCCAAATATTTTCCTATGCTTGATGCATCAGCAGGATTCTGGCAGGTGTCCTTAGGAAAACAGAGTACACATTTGTGCACATTCTGCACCTCCTCTGGGAGACACCATTTCTGCAGGTGGCTCTTTGGGTTATATTTGGCATCCACAGTATTTCACAGGAAAATACATGAAAAAGGCAGTGATGGTGGTGAGGGTGCTAAAGTAGTGGGTGATATTTTTACTTGGGAAAAACTTTTGAAGAGCATGACTAGGAACTCTGATCATCCAGAACCAGAGCTTTACCTAAATACCAACAGTAAATACCGTTTAGCAGAAACAACACATCTGGGAGAAACATTAGGCAGGGTGCAGATAGGCCATTATGTCCATCCCAAGCACATTTGCTTCTGAAGACAGGAAAGGTAAAGATTGAATTATCCAGCTGTCCCTGGCAGGCAGGGGTAACTCAAGCCGTTCAATCCCAAACCCTCAGGGTGCTCCTGGATAAAGTTGTCCTCTGACTGTGGCAACAGGGACTCTTGGCACCAGCCTGTGGTGGCTTGTCAGCAGCTGTGGTAGCGTGGAGAGCAGGTGGATGTTATTAAGTAGTGGCTTTGTCTGGAGTACCGTTCTGCTACATCATATGCAATGCCAGAGACCAGCAGCTTGCACATAATGGGTACAAATAGAAACTGTCACTGCACTGACATAGAGGAAGAGGCTTCAACCTGAAATCATGGATGGAAAAGAACTGTATTCTGTAGAAAGCTGGGGCGATGTCGGCTGACAGTAAGCCATAATGTGAGGACCTGGTAAACTTTCTGTCAGGATTTGAGACATTTTTACAGGTCTCTGATTTAAAATCAGATGCAAAGTTGGGAAAGTTTTATAGCTGCCAGTACATTTTCTATACCACAAAAATGCAGAGAGCAAAAAAACTAGTATTGAAGTAAATTTCTCCTAGCTCTGTCTGATAAAACAATACAGTGCAGCCTTGGGCAAAATGATTGCCAGAAGTTCAAGTACATATTAGGCAGAGCATGACTATACTTTTTTTACACTCTTCTCTAAGTAATCACAACTGATCTTCGTTGGTGACAAGGTACTTGGCTAGGTAGACCTTTGGTCTGGCAGTCATTTTGTTCCTCTGAACTACTCATGAGAACAGGGTGTACAGAAAACAGTGAAATCCGTGAGCAATAGTGTAGCTGGTACAGCTTATTTCCTTGTCCTGCTAAAACGGATTTCTCGTTGCTTGGAAATATTTCATTTAAAGGCATCGAGTAGTGATTCCAAAGTCACCACAAAAAATGTGCTTAAAAGGATACATGAAAGTCAACCAACAGACTGAGAAATCTAAGAGAAGGGCCAGGGATGTTTTATATTGCCCTTACATAAACAGTGACATTGTAGGAAGTTAAATATGGTAGCATTTGCCAAAAATACTATTCAAGAGAAAGAGCCTGTGTTGGTAGCAAAAGAAATATCACCCCTTTCTCTCCTCCCCTGGCATGAAGCAGGCATAGGTTTGTTTATGTTGGCTATATAAACTTTGTTGCACCAAGAGAGTTATTCTTAATTCCTGAAATAGCCTCATTTGAAGATACTAGAGTTAAAAAATGTTGATTCCCTGTAGCAACTTTTTCTCAGGGCAGCAACTTTTCTCTTGTCTGTGCTTAAGCTGACATAGAGATTTAAATGTCTCACAGATGCAGAACTAGGACTGACATAGCCACGTTTTTCAAGAGTCTTGTACACGCAGTGACCCCAGGAGGGTAAGAAATTTGAGTTCCAGAACATAATATAAGCAAAACAAAAATCTTTACAATTAACCTGAGAATATGAGACCTGTGAAACAAAGTTTGTCCGTCAACTGTGTAAACAGAGTAGCTGCATTTTACAGCTCTGCATTCAAGAGGTCATTCCTTGCCCTAAAAATGTACCAGCATGTGCTTAATGTCCATTGAAAACCACTGTAATCTGAGCTGTACCCAGTCCAGTAGGCAGGGTCACAGAGGAAAAATATCTTCAAAACATGCAGAGATTTACATACAGAAAGACAATCCTCTTGTGTCTAAAGAACCACAAAGTGCAGAAAAGGTACAATGACTTTGTCTAATGCAACTGCATCTGAGCAGTGACTGGGAGTCCGCTTCTTACATAAAGTCAAATGGCACAAACCACAATTTCTTCTCTCTGGGAAGTAACAGAGCAGTTGAGTTAGCTTCCTGCGTGCAGTCAAGCATTTTCTGCAAGGAGATCATTATATTTAATCCAGTGGGGCAGTCCCTGTTCAAGTCTTCTCCATATGCTGCCTTCAATTTAATATTTAATGATTCAAGTTGCCCTCATACCTTTATGAATATAATATGAAATTGCTGGAAAAAACTATTTGCCTCTAAGATTCATTACCGTCAGATAAAACTATGGTATTTATGTGGTGTATGATACTAAAGAAAATTACTGTACTGGGGCATAGCTCAGTGCTGGCAGGAATCATGAAAGAGACTAAATTTCTGGAACTGCTGTGAAAGACTGTAAAAATGTGTTATTTTGTTATTATAATAAAAATGTATACATTTGAATTTAATTCCATAGAAGACCATATACTAACATTCAACTAATAAGACCTTTTGTTTCAAGTTTTTTCCCCCCAAGCATTTTATTCAGGTCACACCTCAAAAATGAACGAGAGCATTAAATTTAAACTTTTACATTAAGGTACTCAAGAGCTGAGTAGACTGAGTGCATATGGAGAAAAAAATCAAACTATTTTCTTTTCTCCACTTAATCATGCCGGTTATATTCTTCTGTTGTTCTGACTTGGAGATATGTAGGAAGCAACCACTATTTATAGCATGAAGTCAATTTCACTTGCCATACTTAATGCATTCAAATGAAAGGTGTTGTGAAAATGCCACTGAGATTTTTATTCATGTAAATATATATCGCTCCATTTCACACATTTTTCATGACAGGTGAATGCAAAGAATTGAATTTGACAGTTAATTTCTAATCACTTCCTTTATCATCCATTGTGGTGCAGTAATAAATCCTACTTCACATCTCTCTTGGACTCTTTTCATTCTGGTCACTGTGTTTCCATGGCTGTTGTTTTCATACCTCTGCCTCCTTTTTTAGGCTCTCATGTATGCTTCAGGACTCATCATCAAAACTCCACTGCTTTGCTAAGCCCACAATCACCTAACATTTAGAAATATTACATTACAGAAGGGAAAGAGGTTTATAATTGAATTTTTCTCAATGTCTCTAGTTCATTTGGTGATGTATAACCTTTTAGAATGCCATCTTCTGGTCTGATTCACATAGGAAAATGGTTAGCAACTAATAAAATAAGTTGGTGAGACCTTATCTGGAACACTATGTTCAGCAATAGACTCCTGGGTCAAAGTTGACATTGGAACAAGGGCAGCAAAGAGGTACTGTGATGATGGGAAATGGAAAGCCTACTTTTCACACAGAGGTCAAAAGAACTTGACTTATTTAGTGTAGCAAAATAAAACCTGATACGAAGCATTATTGCTCACTATAAATACACCAAGAAGTTAAACATCAAGAGAAGAAAAGATCTTTGAAGATAAAGTACAGGGCTGGCACTAGAACAAATGGGCATAAACTGCCCATGAATGCATTTTAGCTGGGAACTGAAAGACATTATCCAGCCAATTGAACACTGGAGAGAACAGACTTCCAGTGCAAATATGGGGGCACAAAAGGGGTTGTTAGATGGAGTGTGAACAGCTGATGAAAGATATTGTGTGATGTGCCTGGGGCTAGCAGGACACTGCGCTCTGAGACACAGGGGGTCCCTTCTAGCCCTCTGTTCCTTTGTTTTAATTTTCCTCAAAGGTATTTGGAGATTCTGCATGGTGATGTCTCACAGCTGGTAAAGGATATCGCTCAGAGAAGAAAAAGAAATAAGCAACATGTCTTAGCTTGCCAGATGTATGCTATTACTTTATTCCCAATTCACAGGAAATGAACAATCATTTAATACTGACAGGTACATACTGGAACTTACTATCTTTCTTTTAAACCTTAAAATAATGTACTACAGAAGTTTAGCATTAACCTTAAAGCAGACTTCACATTTTTGCCAAGGTTACTGTGGTATCTTGTGAAACCTTTTGAGGAAAACAGAAGAAGGAGGCAGTGGGCAGAAATTATGAATTGCTGCCAGCACATCTGAAATGTTAGCAAGGTTAAATAAAAATCATCCAAAGGTTTTCTACTCATAGAGATACATAAGTGAAAAGTCCCTTGGGAGCTGTGGAAGGTTAGGTATATCTGACTTTAATTGGGGTGTAAGCCAAATTACCTTCCTAATAGACAATTAGACTTAACACAAAATTAACGGTAAAAGCAGCAAGTGTCTCACTGAATCGAAGGACTTCAGTTTGTTAACTGCATGCAATGAAGTGGGTTACAGCCATATGAAGATAGGTCATTGCAGGTCTAAGACAAGGACAATATGTTTTGCATTTGTTCACTAGGGTGATTCATTTTGGCATTTTACATAACTTTCTAGTGGTTGCCTCTGAAGAGCTGAAGGTTAACTATGATATCAGCTAAAGAAAAGTCAGGCCAATACTTCCTGATGTTGCTAGAGAGTTCAGTATGCCTTTAAAAAAAACAAAACAGGAAAGGCTGGACTCTCAGAAGCAGGTGAGTGTCCAACTCCATGAGCAATCAGTTTGTCTAGAGGAAGAATCTGAATGGCATCTGCAACCCTGCAGGCGGCGGCTCAGAGTGCAACTGTCCCACTTGCTCATTGTCCACTAAGCAAGTAAAGGCCAGAAGTTACTTTGGAAAGTCATAGAATCATAGAATCATAGAACAACCAGGTTGGAAGGGACCCATCGGATCTTCTAGTCCAACCATTCCTATCAAACACTAAACCAAGTCCCTCAAGACCTCATCCACCCATGCCTTAAACACCTCCAGGGAAGGGGAATCAACCACCTCCCTGGGCAGCCTATTCCAATGCCCAATGACCCTTTCTGTGAAAAACTTCCTCCTAATCTCTAGCCTAAATCTCCCCTGGTGGAGCTTGAGGCCATTCTCTCTTGTTCTGTCCTCTGTCACTTGGGAGAAGAAGCCAGTTCCCTCCTCTCTACAACCTCCCTTCAGTCCTGATTTCCCCACTCACTTCTTGAATTGGCAAGTGAGGATAGTTTCTAAACAGCAAAAAGAAATAGAATTATTCAGGTTTAAAAGATCTTCTGGAAGTCACCTTTTCCAGCCTGCTTTTCAAAGCAGTCAATTTATCCAGCTGAATTTTGAGTGTCTCTGAGGATAGAGTTATCACAACCTCTCTAGGCAGTCTGGCCACTGCTCAACTGTTTTCACTAGGATTTTTTCTCCCCTATGCCCATCTGGAATTTCCCATTCTGTTGTTTGTCTTACCTCTTACCTTTTTGCTGTGCAGCTTCAAGAAGAGTCAACCCTATCTTCTCTACAACTACTTCTTAGGTAATTGAAGACAACGATAGGATTTCTCCTATCCTCTTCCCTAGGCTCAGTAAAGCCAGTTCTCTCAGCCTTGTGCTCCAGTCCCTTGAACTAGGCTTCTTATGGGCTCTTTACCACTTATTAATGTGTCACTTATGCCACGTTGTCTATGACATGTTCAACATATTGTTCACCAGGACTGCCAGCTCCTTTCCTGGTGAAGGCTACCCAGCCTGTTCTGTTGTATGGGGTTAATTCAGCCGAAATGGAGGACTGGTGTTTCCCTTTGCTGAACTTCAGGAGATTCTTGTGGCCTGTTTCTCCAGCTTGTCAAGGTCTTTCTGAATGGTAGCTCTGCCCTCCAGCTTATTGACCACTCTCCTCAATTTAGAATCATAGATTCATAGAACAGTTAGGTTTGGAAGGGACCTCAAAAATCATCTAGTTCCAACGCCCCCACCATGAGCAAGGACTTTCCACTAGATCAGGTTATCCAAGGCCCCATCCAACCTGACCTTAAACACCTCCAGGGATGGGGCAGCCACAACTTTCCTTGGCTTTGATGTCATTGGAAAATTTGCTGTGAATGCATTATAGATTATTGTCCAAGGAACTAGGGAAGACATTAAAAAGTATCAGTCCCACTTTTAAATCCATAAAACCACTCAACTGGTTGCCAGTTAGACTGTGAACCATTGCTTGTTATCCTCTGAACCTGATGGTTCAGCCAGTCCAGTTGTCCAGGCCTTATCTCTCTAGTTTGACTACAAAGATGCTATGGGAAATAATCTTCAATACATCACTAACATGATTAGTTTTCAGTCTTGAGGCAGGATCAGGTACCCAAGATTTTCAGATTTCTTTCAGCCAAACCCAGATGTCCTGGCAATCATCCTGGTCTTTCTTGGCTCATGAATCCATGCAAACATCTTAAAAAACAAGGCTAAGCAGAGGCTCCAGCCCGTCCTTCGTGTATTAATTTTAGGCAAGTCATACTTAAAAGATACAGGTAGGAAAGTTAACTTCACTTTGCACTTTCCATCTTTGTATTTTTCCCTTGTGTGTACTTACATTTGTTTCACTAGAATCCATAAAGTCTGTTTTCCTCTTTTTATGTTGTGCTAGGAAGGAAATAAATGGACTAGCACCCTTTTTTAAGCTTATGCATTCTCATTTTCTTTGCAATATTTTTAATGGATATTCATGTAGTATTGACCAAACTGAAGTCTTGCAAGTAACTGTAAGGCTGAACTACCTGCAGGTAATTTTTAGCACCCTCGGAGGAATGCAGTTAACTTCAACCCATCTCCAGCCTGAGTTGGTGCTTTTTGAAGTAGGTCTTCATGGGGTGAACAGGAAGAGTATGAGGGTTTTATTATAGTTGGCTTCCTTTACTGCATTAGCGTTTATATTTTCCCAGTAGAAATCCCCAAATTGAAAATATAGAGGTGTCAGCTAGCACCACTTTAGTTAAGGTTGTGTCAACATTTCCTATAAATGTTGTTTTTCTAGGGTTTATAACTAGGCCGTAAAAATGTGCTCAGCACAGAAACTTGGCATAGAAGAATTTAGCCTGGGAGAGAATTTTCACAATTAAAAAATAAAAAGTCCAGTAAGATGTTTTTAAACTAATATCCATGTAATTAAATGGAAATGAGTTGATATAAAGATACGTTTTTATTCAGCATTCTTCAAAGCAAACTATAGTTTTAAAACACAAATTAATCGAGATATTATACCATTAATGTTGTCCTGTTGCACTTGGTGATTTTGACTTTTCAAGCTATTGCATGCTAGGAAATAGTGACCACATCTGCAAATGCTAGTTTGTATAAAGCTCTCTGCTACACATGAGGAAATATTTTTAATTGGCAGGGTTAATAGTGCAGAATACAACATTTGCCCAATATTTGGTATTATTAAACCACATTTTGATACTTTGTCAAACTTCAGCCATTTGGGCTGATATTTTATATTCCAGGTATATGCCTAAGGCTGAAGTTTTGGAAAAAAAATTGTCAAAACAGGTTAGCAGATTCTGGGAACAGGAATTACGAAAACATTCTGTTTTGTTCAGGATACAAAAAGTGTTAATAAACTGCTTTCAAAAGATATAATTCTGGGGGGGCTTGCAGCAGTGACGTGAAATGCAGGAGTGGAAGCAAAGTGGTCTTTTGAGTTGTGAAATGCTATTTCTATTCCTGTTCTTATAGAATTTTCTCATTTGTGCTGGTTAGAAACTTTGGAAATAATGTCTACTTTGTCCATGCTGAATAGACATTTTTATTTTAGGAACTAATATCTCCATACATCCCATCTTTAAGGCACACATACAGATTTCTCAAGGCTGCTGAAGTTGAGCAGAGAAGATGATGTTTGTCCACACAGTGACTGTACATGTTCTGTCCTCTTGCAGCTCCTGCCTGGGACCGAGCTAATGTGTGCATCATCTTCAGTCCAAACTGAAAGGACTCTATCCTAAGTCAAAGAGTGGGGCTTTCTCTAGTAATAGTTGCTCCAGGTAAAAGTTAGAGCTGGGAGCTCTCAGAAATGTCCTTGCTGGCATCCAGGCAGTATAAGCAAGGAATTCTTAAGAGCAACTGGAGAGGAGGTAAAAACTTGACTAAAGGAAGAACACAAATAGCTGGTGGGACTAATAAGCAGAAGTAGATTAGGAAGGGGAATTCACAGACCAAAATGGCGGGAGGTGACAGTGGTGGGGTCTGGACTGTTTTGTTCATAAGGCTGCAGCTGAGAGCAAGGATCCACGACTGTGGTGGATGTTGTGAGAACTAGGCAAGAAATAAATATTTTTGTTTCTTGAGAAGTTCTTTGTTCTCTCTAATTTCTTTATGCTGAAATTTCAGTGCAAAGCCTGTGCCAATCACTAGTTAAGCATGCAACATCATTGTCATCTTTCCCAAGACTTCCCTTTCAGATGCCAAAGCCTGTCCCCTGCCCTGACTCAATGATGGAAGAGTGGGGAGAGAACCATGCTTATCCATGGTCCTGCATTTGGCTTGTGTCTTATGCATCTTACAAATCTTGCACCATGTGCAGCGTCTAAGGGCATGGTATTTAGAGACAACAGTACTCCAAATGAGTTGGCTTCAACCCAAGCCTGGATACCCCTTTTTTAATATGTAGCAATTAGCAGGCAGGTTTTCCATTGCTTTCCCTGAGATGGATACAGATCCTACTTCCCGAAAAGCTTCCTTTCCATTCTCTCTAAATGCTGCAGAGGTCTCTTGAAAGAAGTGTCCCTAAAGAGACCTCTCAGCTCAAATCCCAGGTTAATGGTTAGAGCAGTTGAAATCCAGCTGTCATCCCTGAGACATTAGATATATCTCGAATGGTCAGGCAAGGCCAGCGTTTTAGACACACAACTGAATTTTGGAGAAAGAGTTGTGGACTTAGAGTATTGAGCCAAGTACAGCTCTACATTCTGGCAAGTCCTGAATGGTGGCCTGTAGAGCCTGTGTCAGTAATCTCAAGAATTCATGACCTGGATGGTTTTCTCCTTCTCTGTGTTAATACTGTAAAGACATCAAGACTATATTATGGTGTACTGTTATAGTCACTTCTTTACATAGCGAAGTGTTGTAACTGAAGTTAAAATGTTAGTGACAGGATGAGAGGAAATGGCCTAAAGTTGCTCCAGGGAAGGTTTAGATTGCATATTAGGAAAAATTTTGCCACCAAAAGGGTTGTCAAGCACTGGAACAAGCTGCCCAGGAAAGTGGTTGAGTCACCATCCCTGGAGGTATTTAAAAGACATCTAGATGTGTTGCTTAGGGACTCAGCAACATTAGGTTAATGACTGGACTTGATGTTCTTAAGGATCTTTTCCAATGTAAATGATTCCATGATTCTATGTTCAGCCGCCACTGGGGATGAGCTGCTCCATGCAGCTGTGAAGAGGAGAGGATAGTCTTCTGACTGGAAAGAGCAGATGAGTACTTACAGGACAGTACTAGAGTCCTTGTTCCATCAAAACTTGGTGGCCTAAATGGTTCTTTCTTTCTGAGCAAATAGCAGAACAATGGGAGAGTGAAAGACCTAAAAGAAAAACTCTTTGGTGTTGGGCTCTCTGTGTTGGAAATACTGTATATCCCAATTAAATACAGCCAGGCTGTTTGAACTGCTGTGTTTTAGTAAGCAAGCAGTATATCACAGCAACACCTGAGGGTGCTGCTTTGATCACAGCCTGTCAGCATTTCCACTGTGAACTTTGTTTATTAGACGTTGGCTGAAAAAAATTTCTTTATGCTGAAATTTCAGTGCAAAGCCTGTGCCAGTCACCAGTTAAGTGAATCAGGAGAATAGAAGCTCATATAATAGTGCATATTCCTATGTGGGATTTGTTTTTCAAAATCCAAGGCTTTTATTCCTTTTCTGAAAACTAAAGTTTCTATGTCACCTCGAAGTGCATTAATCCTTACTGAAGAAGAAAATCAAACATCTCAATTATTAAGAGAGGTGCTTGAATGGCTGAAAAACTTCTCATCAAATTTTCATTTGTTCATTTTGTGCAGTTTTCAGGGCACAAATGAAGCATTCCTCATCCTGTCTTTCTGCTGGACTTTGAGGTGGTTACACCACATCTAACTGGCATGAAAGACAGGATGGAGGAGAGAAGGGAAAGGAAGTGTCACATCCTCAGTTGTGAATAACTAACATGCTCACAACCACACTGAGCAGAATGCTTAAACTCTTCATCTGACTGCTTTGGAGCAGGGACCTGGGATCAGGTCTTTCTGCTGTGTACTGTGATCAGCGGGTCTTGCTGCCCAGGCTCCCCTGCTGAAGCTGCTCTGCTTTGTATGAGCTGATTAAATATTCAGAGGACTGGAGCGAAAAGGGCTCTGCAGCTTGGGCTGGGGGTGCTCAGCCAGGAGGCCGTCTCCTAGTCCCTGTGCCAATGAATTTTTAATCGCTTTGTACAAAGTGGAAGAGTTTCAAAAGGAATTCCTGAAATCTGTAGCGTGGCAGCTCAGCTGTTTCACCAGGGATAGTCTCAGGTTGGAACCCCTTTTCAGAAGGCATTTAGAAGTGAAAAATCTGAGAAGTACTTTGGCCACTGTGTTCTTTGGGATGCAGCTTCAGTGTCAGTGTGTGAGAGCAGGCTTAGATACTCAGCTGACTGGAAGGAGCAATGTCCTTCCCACCCTGGGTTAACCACACAAAAGACCTCCAGCAGAGCAGTGCAGTCAGTGCTGTAAGTGCTCCACTGCCTTTTGCTGGAAAGTAAGGCACCCGCATTGCACAGGCTATGGGGGGCAGCTAAAACTTCATCATTGCAATACAGCTACCGCTCAGTCCATCTGTAATGTTTGCACTGGGGCTGCCACTTAGCGGTGTCATTTTTCACCTGCCTAACAAGCATCTAGCTGTTTCCTTTGACAGTGGTGAGGTTGCATGCTTGCTGTGGGTGAACCTCTGCCTGCTGAAAAGACAGTCTGAGTGGGTCCTCGCAGGCTGGGATGGGAACATAGTGCTGGTCAGCTTGTATTGTTATATTCTTGATCTGTGCCTGTCTGTAGGAAAAGAGGAGACTTCAGAGAGCCCAGTATCTTCCATTGTTACAATAGTAATGGAAAGAGGAGGGAATCTAGCTGTGGATTCAGCAACCTTCTCCTACATATTTTTATAACTGCCTAGGAAAAGATAGCTACGTTATTATAGACTAAATCAATTTGTATCTACACCTGTATCCATATACCCTATAGATAAAATTATATATACGACTAGCATACATACACAGAAGTGTATACGTACATATGTATCAATAAAACTTTGGTGTTTGCAGAGTCTGGAAGTGATCATGCCTGGCTAGTAACAAAGCAGTCCTCCCCAGCTCCCTGCCAAACATTGCCAGAGCTTATCGTATCACTTCAGTAATCAAACGACAAATTCATTATTAACGAAACACCAGTCTGGATTCAGAGAAATGCTTATAGATGTGCTTAACTTTCCATGAGTGAAATTCCACCCCTATTTTCAAACACACTTGATTTTGGAAAGACCCAGCTGCTGAACTCAGGCTCCCATCCCAGGACATGCTGGTCCTTCTCTAAAGGAACTTGGGCACATCAATACTAGTTGCAGATTATTGCGGTTTTTTATGGCAACTCGATGAAAAGCAGGTTAGTTATTCTATGTTGAATTCCATACTGTGGGAGATAGGAGGAGCAAGGGCTGAACCCTCAGAAGGGTTTCCTCCATCCCACCACTGGAACCAGCAGTTCTCTGCCCTGCCTGCAGCACTAACCCTGTGGACTATGCTGCTTCTGGAGCTGGGATGTGCTTCAGTAAGTTACAAGTGGGTGCTTGTGGTTCCCGAGGGGCTGCACTCACAGCTCACTCCTGGCCTTGCTACTTTCCTTGTGTTCCCCCCCAAAAAACCACAACACACAGGAGGCATCCTCATCTGCTTTTACTTCTGGGTCACAATCTCAATATGAGAAACCTTCCCTGCTTTCAGGTAACATCAGAACCCTCACTCCCGGTGAAGGTGACCAGATGTCACAGGTTCATCCACAGTACCAGCACTATGAGGAGAACTGTCAGGTCACCAAAACGCCGGCTCTTCCAGTCCCCAAAGTGCAGATGGCCAACTTGGAAATCCTGCCCCAAGCACCATTGCATGGGAGATACCAATCGGCCAGATCTGCTGCCGTCAGCAAAAGACAAAACCTCTCACAAGCCATGCGGCTGACAATAAAAGGGAGCAGGCACAGGAGCAGCCCTGCAGAGGCCCCTCAGGAACAATGACAATCCTTTTGGGAGCCAGCGAATGAAGGCCAGACAAAGGCACTCGCTGCCCCCAAACTCCAGCTGCTGCCTCAGCACAAAACAGGGGGGTGCAAATTTAGTTTCTTTCATCTAAATCCTCTTGGATTTTTTCTAAATCCAGGGTGGTGCGAATGCAGAGAGCAGGCGCACACCCTCACATGTCACGCTCCCTCCCAGTACCATCAATGACCACAGTCTCAAGGCCAGGCAATGATTTATTTTGGGGTTTTTTGACTTTACGGGAACAAGGTACTTTCTATGGTGGGAGCAGAGCAGGGAAACGGGCAGAGGAGGGGCATGGAGAATATCGCCCTGGGAAACTGTGTCTGCCCTGCATTTTGCCTGGAAAAGGCTGAACTTTTCATGTTCTGAAAAGCCAGATGAGCAGCACAAGCCATTAGTCACCCAGGTATTTACAGTGTTTTTCCTATTTCCTTTCTCCCATGGCCTCTGTGGTCAGCAGTATAAAATTCCTAGGCACTCCCACCTAAACACAAGTTTCCTGTTTATGCTCTCAGTGGCTTTTATGTTTAGCTGTTAAAACCCGTTGTCTAAAGTACCATAAAACAATATGAACAGAGACTGCAGGTGAGCAAGGCGGGGGGAAAATAAAAAACACAAATCCTTGACCAGACTGCATGGAGGTTAGGCAGCAGGGCCAAGGGAAACAAAAGAACAAAGATTGCTGTCATCCAGCCTGCTGTCCCTCTGCTGCTGGACAGGGAAGCACCACTGCCTCTCTGCCACAGCAGCCTCAGCCAGAGAGCTGGAGTGGTTGAACTTCTTCACCTCGCATTAGCTAAAAGCACTTGGCATCAAAAGTGAAATGTGTCAATGGGTAGTATAAGTTAATCAAGGTTTGTGGATTTAATATTGAGTTATAATACTTCTTTTATGATTTTCATTACAATAACCACTTGTGCTGCTCCTCTTTGGTCTTAGTCAGCATTTACACTATAGCTATTCCTCTTCTGATGTTAGTAACATGCTTCATCCTGAAATCCAGGACAAAAGTTTTCAGAAAGAGCAACACTGAGATTCTCTAGAGCTACAGGTAGGGAAAAGATCCAGCTGATCATCAAACTGGAGCCACTGCAAAATCCTACTCTGCTGCAGGCTTTCGTATGTGTTGGTCAGACTGCAGGAACATTTTTCAAGTCCAATTTAAGACACTTTGTTGTGATCACATGAGATCAAACTTGCTGAAGATGCAAAGCTTTGTAGCAGTGGCACTACAGATTTAGATAGCTCTTCTCAGAACCTTTAGGTAACTCTATGTCTGTGTCTGTATCTATATCTGTACCTATCTAACAAGGTGATATTATTCATTGATTAACCATTTTTATCCACTTCCCAAATATGTCACTTGTTCAATATAACATTCTCATTGGTTTCTATTACTAGAGAAATAAAAATGAATAATCATAACAGTACAAAATAAACCTTAACCTACCATAAAATCAATTATTAAAACTAATATGATTTCTGTTACAAACTTTTATTAACAACAGTGTGATGTAAGAGCCTCTGTCAATATTATCTTTGAATTTTGGGGTTGATTTGGTTTAGGCAGACACTTACAGCTATTTAAACATAGTTTTGTGTATTTGATTATATCATGCATGATGTCATTTTTTACTACAAATGCCCTTGACATTTAATATATTTCAGCAAGTAATTAGTAAAGAATAATTAAGCTTTCACTACTATAACTGCTTTACATGTTTCTTGTATCCTGCAGAGACATGAGAGAGCAGCAGTGGAGAAGTTTATGATTCAGATACTAAGATTTATTTGTTTTCAGATTATACATCAGTAATTTAACAGTTCTGTATGCAAAGGAAGGGCTAGGACAAAACAACATGTTAAAGAATTCATGTATTCCCTTACAGAGATTAGCATGAGTAAAGAATAGATCCATTGTCTTGAAAATCACAAAAGACACAGAGTGACTATTTTATGTGTGTGTGTGTGTGTATATATATACACTTATGATCTATATATTGCATAGATATTAATATGTGCATTTTTAGGAAGACTAAAAGGGTTCTATAATGTGTAAGACTACTCCATATGCAATACATGTAGCATCTTTTAGATGTCTCTCTTTTTACTGATAAGTCTCTCATGAATGATCTGTCAGTTCACAAACATTTTTGAGAGCACAGTTACAGGTCATACATAATTTTATCCCCAAATACAATTAGATCTTCTGTGTATGATATGCAGTGGAGCAGTGGTCACTTTTACTTTGTTCCTGTTGAAGGTTTGATTTGTTTTATTACTCTAAACCTAAAATTTAAATATGTGTTTAATGTGAAAGACATCAAGTTAATGTCTTCCAGATCTACTCCACAGGTCAAAAAGAAGCACAGTAAGCTGGGACAATGGGGTACTTTGAAAGTTGGCTCCTGGTTCAAACTAAGGGGCTGGTGTAGATGCACCAAAGTGTTCAAGTTTGAACCTTACTGTTGTGATTCCGTTCAATCCTCTGTTTAAGTGCACAGACTTCACAACAGTTTGTTTCCAAACCTTGGCATTTGATTGCTTCTATCTTGCCCTGATTATATGAGTGTCTTCACTGTCTTCCCTGTGGCAGTTTGCATATAGTCCTCCTGGTCTCCAGCTAACACCACTCTCTCCTATCTCTCTTTAGTCCAGCCATCAGTGTAAAACCAATACAGCCATACAGACCATAGTAATTTGTAGATATGATGAAACAGCACGGTAAGGAAGACAGGTGAAAAAAGACATGGGAAATTGTTGAAAAAGTCAACAAAAAGGCATTAGCTGAATGTCGTCTTGATTTAGCAAATCGCTTTGGTTTCCTACTCAACATTCTAGTGCGGCCGTCAGCACCTGGACTTTGTGTAGGCAGAAGGTAGACAGGGAAATGAGTCACTGGCACTGAAATACATAGAGGAAGCCACTGAGCACATGCTGTGGGAACCTTTGAAGGAAAATGAAAGTGTCTTAGATAACAAAATGTTACAAACCTTCATGCTTGTTCCAGTATGAACAGCCAACTGGCAGCACCATTCTAAGAGCAACTGAGAAAGCAGGAGGGGAAAGAAATACTGTAAGAAAAGCAGTCCAAAATCTATACTTAATTCTACCAGCAATAAAGCTTTTGCCTGTACTCAGGCAGGAGAAGACCTAGTAGAGTGTGATCTTTGCCTTGCTGCTAGTTCTTGTCACTTGTCCAGTGACAAGTGGTGTTCCCCAGGGCTCAGTGCTAGGTCCAGTCCTGTTCAATGTCGTCATCAATGACCTGGATGAGGGCATTGAGGGTACCCTTAGCAAGTTTGCAGATGACACAAAGCTGTGTGCAAGTGTTGATCTGCTGGAGGGTAGGGAGGCTCTGCAAAGGGACCTAAACAGGCTGGACTGCTGGGCAGTGTCCAATGGCATGAGGTTTAACACAGCCAAATGCCGGGTCCTGCACTTGGGGCACAACAACCCTATGCAGAACTACAGACTGGGAGAAGTCTGTCTAGAAAACTGCCAGGAGGAGAGGGACCTGGGGGTGTTGGTCGACAGCCGACTGAACATGAGCCAGAAGTGTGCCCAGGTGGCCAAGAAGGCCAATGGCATCCTGGCTTGGATCAGAAACGATGTGACCAGCAGGTCCAGGGAGGCGATTCTCCCTCTGTACTCAACACTGGTGAGGCCGCTCCTTGAATACTGTGTCCAGTTCTGGGACCCTCACCACAAGAAGGATGTTGAGGCTCTGGAGCAAGTCCAGAGAAGAGCGACGAGGCTGGTGAAGGGGCTGGAGAACAGACCCTATGAGGAGCGGTTGAGAGAGCTGGGGTTGTTTAGCCTGGAGAAGAGGAGGCTGAGAGGCGACCTCATTACTCTCTACAAGTACCTGAAAGGAGGTTGTAGAGAGGAGGGAGCTGGCCTCTTCTCCCAAGTGCCAGGGGACAGGACAAGAGGGAATGGCCTCAAGCTCCGCCAGGGTAGATTTAGGCTCGAGATTAGGAGGAGGTTTTTCACACAGAGGGTCATTGGGCATTGGAATAGGCTGCCCAGGGAGGTGGTTGATTCCCCTTCCCTGGAGGTGTTTAAGGCACGGGTGGATGAGGTCTTGAGGGACTTGGTTTAGTGTTAGATAGGAATGGTTGGACTTGATGAGCCAATGGGTCCCTTCCAACCTGGTTGTTCTGTGATTCTGTGATTCTCAAGCAAATACAAACAGTGGTTTCAGCAGAAGACAGTTTGTTTCCTCTACGAGTTATGGGGTTGCTATGTGGCAAGTCAGGACCCTTCTTGTGGTCATCTGCTACCATTACTGGTGATGATATATGAGTATGTCCTTTACTTCTTAGTCTCTTAGAAGGTATGACCTTCACTTCCATCCATCACAGAAGTTCTTTTGCCAATAAAAATATAAAACAGGTGTAACAAATTGTTATTTGTCAGGTCACTCAACAGCTGTGCTCCTGAAAGCTGGAGGACTCTCAGTGACCCCAAGGGAATCAGGCAGCAGAGGAAGAGACCCCTGACTGCGTGGGCTCGCTCCCTAGTGTTCACACAAGTGGCAATGATACCATTCCCCAAGGCAGTGGTGCCACCAGCTTTGGGGGCTTACACAGGTAGGACTGTGTCCACCAAGATGCAGCTCAAGTGACTTGGGGCTGCCCCAGCAGCATCTCACCTAGGTGATGGTGTTCCTGCTGTGGCCATGGTCCCCATCTCTGCCACTGGCATTTCTAGGGCCATCTCCTACCAGTCACTGAGCTTCAAGGGGCTGTGCTACTTCCTGCAGTAAGCAATGTAGAGGGAGAGCAGCACCTTTTCTCTAGCCTATATTCCCTGCCAGGTTAGAAGTTCCTGTGGGTAGGTAGGTAAGAGATGAAGGGCAACTCTTAAGATGCAGTCCAGCTAATGCTGCAGTCGAGATAGCTCCTGCACCCGTGGAATGGAAGCCATTTCCCATATGCCCAGATACATTCATAAAGAGAGCATTCATCTGCTTCCTCCCTGCACCGCATGATAATCCACAGCAACTTGAGAGACTTCCTTTCTATTCTCTTGCTCGCCATGAGAGTTGATTCTCCAGCATCAAGCTGGAAATTCAGCTTTAAAGGGAAATCATTGCTTTCTGTTCCACTGACATTCAAAACTGAAATACCAACGTGGGTCTGGACACAAATTTGATCTTCCCTGGGGATACTTGCAACGGGCCCATTTTTAACTGCATAAAGTAAAACAAGTGAATGAGTGTTCACTAATTCATATGGACATACTACTCTTTTCCTCCTGAATTTTACACATCTCTTATCAAACCAGAAAACTGAATTTTCACTGTTTGCTGTGCTCATGGCTGTTGGTTTTGCATTTTGACTTAACCGATATCTTCATTCTGAGTTTCGTAGTTAAGTTCTGATATTACCATCTTTTCCAGCACTCTCTCTGCAACGCTATGTGGTAGTTCTCCTTAACTTAATAGAGCTCCAAGACACCATTCCACAGATATCACAGGTGGTCCATCTCATAAATGAAGCATGAATTGCACTACCCCTGAGCTACAGACAGGAAACCAGGTCGACACAGATGTGGATCCCAGGCCATGTTTGGTTCAAGTTTGCAGAGTCACAAACCTTTCAGCAGATATGGACCACTTTCTTCTTTCAGGTGGGAGTCAGGCAAAGCTCTGGCTTTGTCTGTTTCTCTGAAAATCTGAAAACAAAGCACAGCTCAGCAGCTTGAGAGAAGTTTGGCTCTGTCCTTATGAATTTAATAGGAAATAAATCCCTGCAAACCCAAACTGCATAAAATAGCTTCAAGAACCCCTGAAGCTAGGACTGCTGAGATTAATTTACTGTCCCAGATTACTTCCCCGGTGTAAGTACACAATGATTCCTGCCGGCTAGTTCCCATGAAGTCAATAGGAGTTTTGTAACACATTCCATTGCTACAGTCACTTTCCATTATCCACGGGTGGCTTCTCCATTGGCAGATAAGCTGCATCCCAGACCTGGGCCAGCTGTGCCAGCTTGGTGCAGCTCAGCTGAGCCAGGGCTCTTAGCTCAGCCCTGGCCCCACACACCTCTGGGTGACCACCGAGCAGATGTTGGATCTGACTGCTTTGATCTCCTGTGAAATCAGGAGAAACTTTCAGAGGATTGGGAAGGGGGAAGGGAGGGTGACTGAAAGCAGCAATAGGGCTGGGAATAAACAGTTATAAGCCTTTGGAAAACAGTGAGATGTGTACCTTGAGAATTCACCCTTCACTGAATTCAGTATTGGCTGCATTCTTTTATCTGGAAGAAAAAGGTCTCTTAGGTGCAAATTCTTCTCGGTGCTTGTGAGCCCCAAGGCACAGGAGAGTTATTACAGAGCTGTACCTCCCTGTGGGCACGAGCCAGCCTCATACTGCCTGAGGGAGGGTCCTGCCTGCTCTCATGCTCATCGGCAGACATTGCACCACTCTCCATCCATTGCTGGATGTTGGCAGGGAGCAACCACAGACTCTGCTTCTGTGTGGTCCTTGCCTGCAGCCCACTGTTCCAGGCAGCATCCAGCCACTAATGGTGCCAGCAAAGTTCCGTATACAGCCTCGGCCAACTTACTCTACTTGTACTCGAGCTCACCACACAGATCTGCTGGCCCAGGACTTTGGCTGCCTTGCACATGTTGCCTGACTTACACAAATACAGCAGTCTCAGACCTGAGCTCTCAATCACAGATCAGCCACCCTGAGAGTAAGGAACTGCTCTGACACAGACGGACCTTACTCAAATGAGTATTTTCTACTTAGTTTCTTTCTGATGAAGAGGAAAGGAGGAGAATGAAATGCAAAAAGCATCTATTGCCTAAGTTTATGCTGGTGCTAAACAGTGGAAATACATACAGTCCTGCCTTTGTAGAGGAGGCCACATACAATTCATATATACATTTATATACACAGAGCCACATGTTACAGTTGCATGGTAACTTACCTGTGGGGAGGTGTCTTGGAGGTTTATGAAGCCAAGGAGGAATGCAACTATATAGATTCTGGGGCAATTCAGAGAAGAGGTTTTATTGCTAGATAGTCCAAATGAAAGAGTGTTAATAAATACTTGGAGTGTATGTGATAAACGTTAAAAAATTAGTAAGCATGGAAAAAAAAGAAGAGCTCAACTGGTCAAAACCATATAAGATAGGTCCCTTTAATCAACCGCCTTTTTATTTCCAGGCGATTAAATTGTTGTTCATGGAAATCTGCACCTCAGGTCTCCATGTTTTCCGTGAGTTTGTGTGGTGAGGGAGCTGTCTGTAGCAGCATAGCATTCCTGACTGTCACAGCAACCTTATCCCTGTCCCCCAACAATAACTGCATAGTATGTTCTTCCCTCTGACCTTTTATAACACACAAGGTTTCCCAAAGGTGCTTAAGTGCCCTGAAAGATAACCAACCCACTGCTAGACAGTTTTCAGATGAGATGGAGAGGCAAAGCTAGAGATTTAGCAGCACCTCATATCAAGCAGAGTGAAAAATTCAATTATCAACAGTTTGGTCTAAACCAAGTTTGTACAACAGATGTCATAATAAGTCCTCAAACATTTCTAAGAGACAATTTACAGGCAGTTCACACCTTCCTGCATATTTTATGGATTTAATCCATTATCCAAGAATTTGATGTCAAGCATGAAAATGTTTGAGCTAAATGCTTGATTTGAACCTGGCTTCCCATCCTGTCTTCTTTTTGCTTGGGTTTGTTGGGAATACAATCCTTCAGACTGTGGATGTGTCATCTATTTTGTTTCTGCTGACCTTGGCATGTGAACATATTCTGCTTGTACAGACAATGAGGCCAGCTGAATGTATCTCATAAGGGACTACCTCCTGTTGAAGTAAATTGTGGTTTTTTTTTCTAGAACAGAAGCCAGGAGTCTTCTACATTAAATGTCCCAAAATACTAGAATGCCTGAAATTTCCAAGAAAACAGATTTTCAGAGCACTACATGCAGGGCCTGGGAAGTGGTGGCCTGCTGAATTGACCCTTTTTGATTATGATAGATCCAGAACTTCGTAGTGCAGGGTCATACTGTTAGTGACAAATGTGATAAAACCCACAAAAAGTAAATAAAATAAACTATCTGCTCTTTTGTATGCATGGATCTGCTGAAAGGTGGTGGATCCCCATAGATGCCTTGCAGAATAAAGAGCATGCAGTGAACTGGAAAACTGCTGCCTTAGGTGTGGTAAATGACACCTACATCCAAGCAGTCCTGCGCAAATTTGTGTGCCCAAAGACAGCAATGACCATACTGAATACATTTATTAGTGTTATTTCTTAGTGCACAGTTATCATTTCATCTTAACAAATCTCACTATCGTGCATTCCATACTTAAGTGTTTGATACTTCTGCCCATAAGGACTGTGTAACTAATTTTCAGGGCAAACACAACCTGGCCCTAATCAGGTTTTGAGGAGGCAGTAGTGTAGCCTTTTCATGTGATAAGGGGGACAGGCCACTTCAGCCAAGGATGTGGGGAGAAGTGGGAAAGGACTGAAGCTCCAGCACAGTTAGGCACCACTGATACTCAAAGGACTCAGTATTCATAGAATCATAGAATCATAGAACAAGCAGGTTGGAAGAGAGCCATCGGATCATCGAGTCCAACCACTCCTATCAAACACTAAACCAGGTCCCTCAGGACCTCATCTACCCGTGCCTTAAACACCTCCAGGGAAGGTGAATCAACCACCTCCCTGGGTAGCCTATTCCAATGCCCAATGACCCTCTGTGTGAAAAACTTCCTCCTAATCTCTAGCCTAAATCTCCCCAGGTGGAGCTTGAGGCCGTTCTCTCTTGTCCTGTCCCCTGGTACTTGGGAGAAGAGGCCAGTTCCCTCCACTACACATCTCCTTTCAGGTAGTTGTAGAGAGTAATGAGGTCGCCTCTCAGCCTCTTCTCTAGGCTAAACAACCCCAACTCTCTCAGCCGCTCCTCATAGGGTCTGTTCTCCAGCCCCTTCACCACTTTTGTTGCTCTTCTCTGGACTTGCTCCAGAGCCTCAATATCCTTCTTGTGGTGAGGGGCCCAGAACTGGACACAGGATTCAAGGAGCGGCCTCACCAGTGCTGAGTACAGAGGGAGAATCACCTCCCTGGACCTGCTGGTCACACCATTTCTGATACAAGCCAGGATGCCATTGGCCTTCTTGGCCTCCTGGGCACACTGCTGGCTCATGTTCAGTCGGCTGTCGACCAACACCCCCAGGTCCCTCTCCTCCTGGCAGTTTTCTAGACAGACTTCTCCCAGTCTGTAGCTCTGCATAGGGTTGTTGTGCCCCAAGTGCAGGACCTGGCATTTGGCCGTGTTAAACCTCATGCCATTGGACACTGCCCAGCGGTCCAGCCTGTTTAGATCCCTTTGCAGAGCCTCCCTACCCTCCAGGAGATCGACACTTCCACACAGCTTAGTGTTGTCTGCAAACTTGCTAAGGGTACACTCAATGCCTTCATCCAGGTCATTGATAAAGACATTGAACAGGGCTGGACCCAGCACTGAGCCCTGGGGAACCCCACTTGTCACTGGCCTCCAGCTGGACTTAACACCATTTACCACCGCTCTCTGGGCCCGGCCAGCCAACCAGTTTTCTACCCAGGAGAGTGTGCGCCTGTCCAGGGTAGAAGCTGACAGTTTGTGCAGCAGAATGCTGTGAGAAACTCTGTCAAAGGTTTTACTGAAGTCCAGAAAGAACACATCCACGGCCTTTCCCTCATCCAGCAGTCGAGTCACTTTGTCACAGAAGGCGATCAGGTTGGTTTGGCAAGACCTACCTTTTGTGAACCCATGTTGACTGGGCCTGATCACCTGGTTCTCTTGCAAGTGCTTCATGATAGCACTCAAGATCACCTGTTCCATGACTTTCCCTGGCACTGAGGCCAGACTGACTGGCCTGTAGTTCCCCAGATCCTCCCTGCTAACCTTCTTGTAGGTGGGCACAACATCAACCAGCCTCCAGTCCAGTGGTACCTCCCCAGTCTTCCAGGACTGTTGGAAGATGATGGAAAGGGGTTTGGCCAGCACATCCACCAGCTCCTTCAATACCCTTGGGTGAATCCCATCTGGCCCCATAGACTCGTGGGTGTCTAGTTGGGCAAGCAAGGCTCTGACCACCTCCTCTTGGGCCATGGGAGTCTCATTTTGCTCCTCTAGTTCCGGGGTTTGTTCTGCTCTATTGTACTCCCAGCAGATATCAGGGAGATTGAAGTCTCCCACGAGGACAAGAGGCATCGACTTGGAGATTAACCCCAGATGTTTATAGAAGAGCTTATCAGCTGCTTCTCCGTGGCTGGGTGGCCTGTAACAGTCTCCCATCACAAAATCTAGCTTCTTATGGGCTCCTCTGATTTTAACCCACAGACACTCAATCTCCTCATCACTACAATCCATCTCAGTGGTGTCCAAGTCCTCCCTTACAAAGAGGGCTACTCCACCTCCTCTCCTACCCTTCCTATCCCTCCTGAAGAGTTTATACCCCACCAAAGCTGTACTCCAGTTATATTAGTCATCCCACCATGTTTCCGTGATGGCAACGACATCATAGACTCCTTGCCCTACGACGGCTTCCAGTTCTTCCATCTTATTCCCCATGCTTCATAGAGAGAACCTGCATGATCATCTCAAGGGGGTGCCCATGTGCTGTAGCCTGGCTGGTCAGGACTGCCCAATAAGCCAGAGAGGTGGGTGGGGCTGGAGCAACTCCAAGCTGTACATCCTTGACCATGCCATAGCTCTGCTAAGGTATGTCCATATGAATTTATGGGACACTGAATGTGGAGAAAGCTGTTCTGCCTTAGCACAACTTGCAGGAATGTGGAAAAGCTGCTGGTGTAGCTACTGTAAAAAAGATCTACACCATAGCTCACTGCGCCTCTGTCTCTGCAAGTCAAAAACAGTATAGTCACTCATCAAATCAAAATATCAGTCAATATTTTTACATTTTCTCCTCTTTCCATTTTTTTGTGCTTAGATGCAAAATGCACTTGACCCCAAGGGTAATGCCCTAAAGAAGAGGACAGATGCCTAAGCCCATGTACTTGTCACCCCCATCATCACTCTGTTGTATGATGGCTACATAACTAGTTAGAAGAGCTCAAGGTTTTAGAGAGTGCAAACAATCCAGATTAAATTTTACTTATCACACATCTGAATAATTATTTCTACAGTAACACGATTCTCTTTTCACTCTTTGTAAATTCCTTCATGATGTGCTTCTAGGAGCCCACTATCTGTTCCAAAAGCTGTTGTATCCTCTTTTTAATGATTATCAGATGCATTCTCGTAATTTAGGCCAGTTCATTCAAGTTGGTCTGCTGTAACCCAACTCTGAGAAATAAGTTCTACATTCATATAGGAAGAAAATGGCATTGTAATCAAAACCAGAAGAAGAACTGGGCTCAGTGGTCTAGGACTATGTTTGGAATGAGATGCTATTCAAACTAAAAGCACTTCAGCAGAATCCTAACATTTGTCTTCCATATGAAGTGAGAAGGTACCTGCTAGAGTCTTGTACGTCTCAATGTGTGCCCATACACTGGATTTATCCTACCATTTTCTAATCCACTAGATGCCACCTCCTCTTTGCCCTCTCATTTCCCTTCCCTGGAGTGGAGGCACTTAGGCCTATGGACAGTGATCCTGGAAGCCTGGACTCATCTGAAAACACACAAGCCTTTATCGCCTACCATTTTGCTTCTAAATTCCCCTTCTGCGTTGAAGACCTGCTGTGAATACAGACATATGTTTTTTAAGAGACACAATTTTGTCTTGCTGATCGCAATGTAATTAGAAAGCTATTTGGCACATACAGGAACTTCTGTACTAATTTGGCACTATCCCATCCTGCTACTGGCAGCATTGGTTTTGCTCCCTGTTGGCTTTTCTCCTAGATGTCTTACAGCTCCTGGAAACATCAGCCATGCCTGTTCAGGGAATAAGTCTGGCAGGATGCTGACACCTTCGCAGTATGTCCAGCAGCAATGTGGCTGTGTGATATTGGCTCATTATCAGACTCCACCACTGTATCTTCTGAGGAGATATGGCATTGTAGAGACAGGTGCACAGTTTGCATTATGAAAGCCAGCATGACACTTCCCATTGACTCAGCTTCAATTACAGGGTTTTATCTGCGTTATGCTTCAAAATAGGGTTCTATGTCAATTCCTCGTTAGGTTTTTGCTGAAGAACTTGAAGGAGAAAAGAAGCATTATCCTCCTGGTCCTCGCTTGCTTTAATGGGAAAGGACACATCCAGCTCCTGAGTTGTGATATTTCAGATTTCAAAGGTCTTAGATATCCTTGTTGATGATCCGTGAAAATATGGGGCCCTCTAATCTATCACACTGTCTCCAGCAGTCTCCTGTTACTTTTACCAGTAATGAAAACCTACATTTTTCTGGTTGTGGCAATTATGGAAAAGAATAGCTCATAAACTTTACACAAGAATTTTCTTATCATGATAGCTTAGCCAATGACTACTTTTTTACCACTTTTTAGCCATCCCACTCAATTAAAAACTCATGCCCTTTAAATGAACACACATTCAAAACATGAAATCATGCTGAATCCCTTGCCTGCTCTTCTGCAGGTCTGAGCCCTCCTTCTTGGGACAATTGATCTTCATTCTCAGCAGTCCTTTGAAATCCAGCCTTTCTTGTATGCTGGATTATTTAAGCTTATTCCAGATCCTTTTTCAGGCTAAATAGGGAGATATAGAGTCACTTTCTCTCTCCTAGCTCTTCCCTCCTTTTTCTCAGTCTCTCGGTAGTATGGCTGTTTGTACCTCCTCATGCCTATTGAAATGTTCCTTGCAACTCCCTTTGCAATTCTGAGGAGATATTCTGAGTATTGTCAACACAAACCACTCACATATTGTGACCTATCAAAACCAAACACATGTAGACTTTATTAGGGGTTTTTTTGTTGCTTTTCTGAGAAGTCACAAGTCAAATTTTAAAGCTTGTTTCTAGAGGTATGAAAGCAAGCAATTAGCTTCCTTCTTTTAATGAAAACATTGATTTTTCACACAGTTTTACTGCCACTGGGAAAAGCCACAACAAACAACACTGGGATGAGCTCTGTAATAAAGAATGAACAGCAGAGTATACCTCCTAGTTCCACCTTGGCTTGAATTGAACCCAGCTCACCATGCCAGGCCAGGTCTGTGCTGCCTCCAAGAGAAAACATTTTTGCTCTTAATATCATTTGCAGCCACTGAAACTAGTGCAGCTGCAAATGTAATTGGTATAAATGGCTGGTGCCTTTCTAATCCTGTAGAATCCAGTAAAAACTTTCATCAGTGAATTCTACAAGTTTGCTTTACCCTACTTATTCATGGTTCTATCTTCTTTAAAAGTGTCATCTTGTAAATGTGAGCATCCCCCTTTCCTTGTTTTCTGGGACAGACAGAACAAGACTGTCTGACTGGTAAAGATGTTGATCCTCTGTGCTCATGAAAATGTGGGAGGAATTAGGTCCTCCCTGCAGATTTGACTGCATTCTCCAGAACCTAAGCTTTCATTTAAAAAGCTAATGAAGTGTTTAGCCCTTCTGGTTGTGAAGATAACCATGCTTCAGTTTGCGTTTTGCAGAGGTTATCTTGTTGCGTCAAAGCCAGAGAAACTGCAACTAAGCCATAGAGTTATGAGCTTCCTCTGTTTGTCTTTAAAGGAGGCTAACTGTAAAATGATGCATCAGGGATGTTGGTGCAGCACAGATCTGGGGACAGAGAAAAACTTTGCTGGAGTGAGGATATCTGAGAAGCTGGTCCAGTCTGGATGGGGGTTTCTGTGAGTTTCTGCTGTCTCCTGCCTCCTCTCTGTTCCACATTCCTTACTGACATCACTCTCCTCCAGCTTCATACTTCAATCCTTCCTTTTATGGTTCCTTCATGGGCCCTGACTGACATAGTTTCACTTTCCCATACAGGTTTATAAACCCAGACCGTAAGTATCTCAATAATTAAAAAATACAAGGGGCAAGATAGGTCATGATCCTAATTGGAAAATGACAGAGGGGTGAACTTTGACAGAAACAAATGGAAATATCCTGAAAAGGAGCAGCAGTGAGGAGTCTGAGTGCGCAGACACCCCAATGCCAAAGCAAATCTTTCCAGACTCCCATTGGTGCACTGCCAGAGAGATTGGCTAGCTCCTTGATGCAAGTGACCAATTTCATCATGCTCAGCCCATCTACTCACTTGGGAAGCGTGAATTATTCAGATCTTCTTTTGCCAAGCTCACATTTTACATGCAGTATCTAAAGTCAGATGCAGCAATGAGTCTGATGGGTCACCCCTCTGAGTGCACACGTGGCGACATATGCAACCACATCTGCGCACCAGGGTAGGTATGTTCTTATCCTCTTCTTAATGCATTCCCCCACTCCAGCATCTCAGGCGCATTTTTCTGCTACAGCTGCTTAGTATCTTTACTGAGCTGTTCTCAATAATGCTCTGTTCTTTTCTCCAGAGATTACAGTTAATTCAGAAGCCATCACTGTGTCAGAGTAGTTTAAATTATTTCTTTCAAATGCATTACCTTTTAGTTCAAGTTCATCTGCCCTCATGCTAGGACAACCACCAGTGATATCAGAGTTGCCTGGTGTTTCAAAAAATCCTTTGCAGCTTCTCTTTTCTGACCAAGTTTTCATCAGCAGCATATTTGACATTTCATTGTTCTAATTCTTAGTGTTATTAGGAAATGCAGTACTTAGCAAATCCACTGAAACTGTGATCACAGTCGTAAGATATAGGAAATAATTCCAAAAAGTTTCTAGAATACCTGACAGGTACAGTTCTTACCTGCAAGTCTGGTTTTGCCTCCTATCTATTGTAAACAGATCCTCATAGGAACTTAATAAAAACAGTGTATTATATGTACAATATATTCCCCTGTACATGGATAGATAAAAAAATAGCTCTTATAGACATCCTTTGTGCACTTCACTCTTAATATTTTTCCACCTCAGGCTTCAGACATTTATTCCCACTGCCACCTTGTCTCTTCTGCAGTTGTTAATCCAGGACAAGATTTTACCTCTTCTTCTTGTTACTGGGCTTCTTTCATAGTCTCATGGGCAGAATCCTATTGAAAGCTTTTCAACACTCTAAATAAATTATATCTGTCATCTTGCCTTATTGTACTGTTTTTAACTCAGAGAATTCCAGGAGTTTAGAAGAAGTGTAATTTACTTTCATGTATGTCACATGAATGTGTCCTTATCAAATTATGATGATTTTTGTGCTTTATTACCCTAATGATTTTCTCAGTATTCTACACTCAAGTATTTGATTAAAAAATTATCCTTTGTTCCTCTTTTACATATGGACTCCATTTTGAGCGTTTCTATCTGGATCAGTGCTGCAACCTCTGCTTCATATGAGGGGAAACTCTCTCAGCTTGTCTTCAAATTTTACAGTAACTTGGTCAACTCTCGGGCTTGACTGCAGTAGAGAAAGCAGCATAGCTTGAAATAAGAGGTTTCAATATTTTTTGTAGAGATCATTTATGGATAAGTGTCTTACTGCAAATGTTCTCCATTACTTTAACAAATCTTGTTGTAATAATTCATTTGGCATAATGCAAGCTACCATGGCACAGTCGGTTTCATGAATGGCTTTATTGGGGATATTGTTGCAATCTGAGGAAAACAGAAGCTCTGTGGGAACTTTAACTCTACCAGCTAGACTACTGTACTTAGCTATGAGAACTATTATTAACCCAGTTACAGAAAAAGTTACATGAATAATGAATGAGCTATTGTTGCATGCTGCAGGCTCTGAGATTTAAAAAGAAAAGCTGAAGGTGTTCTCTCGGTGAAGTGGAGGAAAAATATGGGAAAAGGAAGTGTGCCGTTTTCTTTTGTCAAATATTTGATTTGTATTTCAGGTTAGTTTTAGAAAGGTATTGATCAACATCTGAAGACAATGATGTTCTTCCCAAAGGCCATGATGAAAACCAGCCTGCATGAGAAACTGCACCTTTGAGAGGCTGGACTAGAAGATCCTCAGAGACAAAAGTCTTAATTTTTTCTTCACTCCAGAAATGGACCCTCTTCCTTGCTTTTATCCTACACACCACAAAGTAATTTTTTCTCAAATGCCCAGTACCGAGGCAATCACTGGTCAGTCCTCACCTCCAGACAGGCTCTGAGTTCCCACTGCTTAGAAGGATGCTCAACAACATCAAAGCATCAGAAATCCAAGAACCACAGTGCCCCAGCTAGCTCTGGGCAGAGCAAAAGATGCAGAGGATCCAGAATGATCCTGACTCTAAGCCTCCAGGCTATATGCAGTCACTTCTGGTTGAATTTTCTTCAGAGTGATCATAGAATCACAGAGTAATAGAATAGTTTGTGTTAGAAAGGACCTTAAAGATCATCTAGTTCCAACCTCTCTGTCATGGGCAGGGACACGTCCCACTAGATCAGGCTGCTCAAGACCCAATCCAACTTGGCCTTGAACATCTCCAGGGAGTGGGCATCCACAACTTCCTTGGACAACCTATCCCAGCACCTCACCACTCTTACAGTGAGGAAATTCTTTCTTATGTCCAGTCTAAATCTGCTCCCCCTCAGTTTATACCCATATCACCCTGTCCATCCTAGTTCTCTTTCTGAAGCTACCCAAAAGCTGTATTTATTACTTAGTTCTGTAAACTTTCCCACGTGTAGCTTAAGAAAGAGGAGCGGTATCTCTTGCACTATTTCCCACCATGAATAAACAAGATCTCACTGGAAGATGATGGACATTAATGTGTCCTCCCACCAGGAGATATGTTTTTGTTTGTATTCTGTGCAGACTGAAAGGATGAACATGGGAGGGTGAGAACACCCTGCCCCAGATGTCGCTTGGGAACAGAAGGGTCATAGGGGATGAGGAAGACCTGCAATCAATAAGCTCATGGTCTGATCTACAGGGGGAATGTAAAGGAGGTCTCCTACCTAATGGTCTGTAACCTTCTCCAGGTCTCTTCTGCTTCTGAAGTAGTTCTTCTTTGCACAAGAGTTTTAAATCGTCATGGAGAAAGTGTGAGAAGGACCCACTAGCCACTAGTAGTCAGATACCTTCTTGAGGCCTGAATCCCATCTATCTTCCAGTACAAGAAGCTGAGAGTCTCTTTGAGTACTCTGCAGCCATCTTTGGGGGCATATCTGTGAAGTCTGGTCCTTTCGGAAGGAGAAGGGATTTAGAACCGAGTCTCCCAGACAAAAGGCAAAAGTGAGGCAAAGATCACAGACAATGTCAAGAGGTGTCAAGAGGATGGGGCCAGACTTTTCAGTGGTCCTCAGCAACTGAACAAGGGGCAGTGGGCACAAACAGGAGTACAGGCAGTTTCACTTGAATGTGAAGAAAATTTTCTCTACTGTGAGGGTGACAGAGCACTGGAACAGGTTGTCCAGGAAGCCTGTCAAATCCTCTCTGGAGATATTAAAAAGTCACTTGGATGTGTTCTGGTACAGCCTGCTCCAGTTGAAAATTAACCATTTAATCCCATTTGGTATTTTTTGTTTGGCTGAATTCACATGTATAATTTTTGCACTGATAAAACTATCATATAGGAAGAAAGTTCTACTAACTGAAAGTAGCATTATACTCCTCTCTATTATTATTATTATTATTATTATTATTATTATTATTATTATTATTATTATTATTATTATTATTATTATTATTATTATTATTATTTCTAGGGCTATTTTTACTGGAAACACATCCTGCAAATATTTCATATGTACTGTATTTTTTTAATCTGAGACTGTTTCTTCTTGAGGATGCACGGAGGAAAAATTTTTGTTTTCCAAAGGACAGCTGGAAGGCTCCAACAACCTGTTCGCTCTTTCTGCTTAGCCATCTGGCAGAGGGAGCTGCAGGGACTCAGGCCTGGCCTGCATGTTCATATTCTGCCAAATACAGTGCCTGCTCTTCTCTCACTGGGAATCACTCTGCCATGTCCCTTGAACCTCATAGTTAAAACTCCATAGCTCATTTATGTGATCAGGCTGAGCTAAACACTCAGCAAACAGAATGTGTTGAAGAGCAACTCTAGATCAGATGAAATGTACCATGGAGAGAAGAGGAGCTGCGCTGCACATCACTGGGAAGACCTCATTGCTTTGAAACTTATGACTTTAATTCACATTTCATTGGTTTCACTTGCCAGGTTTTTTCTCTCACTTGTCACCTCGAAAATAATCCAGAGTTTGTACAGTGACACATAAGTGATTTGAAGTAAGACTAGATTAATTTCTGTATTGCAGTCATTCCACGAAACAGCATAGCTAATATTATGCCTGAGGGTAAAACATATTTGGACTGCTTTCATATTTTAATGAAAAGTATATTCCACTGAGTATTAAAACTAAACAACATTACCTAGAGATACGTTAATAATAGTTTTGTAGCTTACTGGAAGATTAAGATTTGACAATTCCCAGAGAAGCACTGCATTCTATGTAAATTCCTTTTAAACCTTGACAACAATCCTACAGAACTGATTATTTATTTTAAAAATGTCAGCAGGGTATGACCACTGAGCTGAAATATCTCATTTTCAAGAACATCTTCAGGGATGATGGCAAATTACAGGCACTTACAGCAATGCACTTGGCATTAAACAATACAGCGTATGATCAAATATGACAAGTAGAGGACTTAGGGTTTCTTTATAAACAGAACAATAAATTTGCTTAAGAGGCAGATAAATTATGATAGAATGTAATATTCTGTACTATGATGTTCTAGTCCAATGGCTCTGAATAACCAAAGAATTTTGTTTGTTTTTTATTTCAGAGAATTTAAACTCTTTCATCTTCACAGTTTTCAGTCTCTGTTAGTCATCAAACAGAGTCTGATATTGCACTAGACAAAGAAATAACTACCTAATAAATGGCAAAACTGGATTTTTTTATGCAATTGGGTTTTTTCACTCCTCCCTCCCAGGGAAACTGTTGTAGAATTTCCTGCTGCTACTTTACATAAGACTCTGCTGTAGGGTTTGTGTTTAGTCAATTATATGACTTTAAAAATAATTTTAACATTCATTTTTCTTTGAGATTTATTTTTCACATTAAAAAAATACAGAATTTTCACTGTGTTACAGAAATGATCCTGTGATCAAAACATACCAATGACACACATGAAGTTTAATTTGTTGAAATAAAAACATGGATACCTTAATTAAAAAATCTGTCTTCCATCAGAGCAACAGTGGTCTGGGAATTACCCTGTCAGTAAATGCACGTCCAAAGATCACAGCAGGTACAGAAACATTTTAAGTGCTCAGTATAAGATTTTCCTACTGAAGAATGGTATGCTGTATGCTTTTATTCCTTTTGGTAATACTGGCTTGGTAGAAAGATGCCTTTTTCAAAAAATACCCAGGAAGCACTCTGTGCTGCACAGCCCCTAGACGTAGATACTGCCACGTGTTTTAAAAAAGTTAGGGTCAGACCCTCACCCAGGCCAGGTCAGCATGATCCCACTGAATTCAGTGTTAGATCATAACAGCTGGGACTTCAGCTTTCATGACTTTAGTGAAGTCTCTGTTCTATACAGTGAGGTTACAGGTGAGAAATACTTATAGTTTTGTTGAGTACATGAATCACAGAATCACAGAATCACAGAACAACCAGGTTGGAAGGGACCCATCGGATCTTCTAGTCCAACCATTCCTATCTAACACTAAACCAAGTCCCTCAAGACCTCATCCACCCGTGCCTTAAACACCTCCAGGGAAGGTGAATCAACCACCTCCCTGGGCAGCCTATTCCAATGCCCAATGACCCTCTGTGTGAAAAACCTCCTCCTAATCTCCAGCCTAAATCTACCCTGGCGGAGCTTAAGGCCATTCCCTCTTGTCCTGTCCCCTGTCAATTGGGAGAAGAGGCCAGCTCCCTCCTTTCCACAACCACCTTTCAGGTACTTGTAGAGAGTAATGAGGTCTCCTCCCAGCCTCCTCTTCTCCAGGCTAAACAACCCCAGCTCTCTCAGCCGCTCCTCATAGGGTCTGTTCTCCAGCCCCTTCACCAGCCTCGTTGCTCTTCTCTGGACTTGCTCCAGAGCCTCAATATCCTTCTTGTGCTGAGGGGCCCAGAACTGGACACAGGATTCAAGGAGCGGCCTCACCAGTGCTGAATACAGAGGGAGAATCACCTCCCTGGACCTGATGGTCTCATCGTTTCTGATACAAGCCAGGATGCCATTGGTCTTCTTGGCCACCTGGGCACACTGCTGGCTCATGTTCAGTCGGCTGTCGACCAACACCCCCAGGTCCCTCTCCTCCTGGCAGTTTTCTAGACAGACTTCTCCCAGTCTGTAGCTCTGCATAGGGTTGTTGTGCCCCAAGTGCAGGACCTGGCATTTGGCCGTGTTAAACCTCATGCCATTGGACACTGCCCAGCGGTCCAGTCTGTCCAGGTCCCTTTGCAAAGCCTCCCTACCCTCCAGCAGATCGACACTTGCACACAGCTTTGTGTCATCTGTAAACTTGCTAAGGGTACACTCAATGCCCTCATCCAGGTCATTGATGAAGACATTGAACAGGACTGGACCTAGCACTGAGCCCTGGGGAACCCCACTTGTCACTGGCCTCCAGCTGGACATAACACCATGTACCACCACTCTCTGGGCCCGGCCATCCAACCAGTTTTCTACCCAGGAGAGTGTGCGTCTGTCCAGGCCAGAATGTTTCAAAAATGCCTGCTGTTGAAACACAAGTGTGTTGTTTACAAGATGTTTCCCCCACATTTGACCACTGTGGTGACCACTGAAACAAACACTCCTGCAGGGCTGCGCAGGTACAGTAATTTTGCTTTATCAAGACTCACGTATCTGAGAGTGTTGATGCTTCATACTTGGGGCCTGGGTGTTGCCTGCCTTGCTCCCTGTATGCACATTTTCCCCGTGCTCACTCAGGTGTCACTGTGACTGTGCAGGACCAGGACACACCAGGTGGAACCTTCAGCACAGGAACAGAGCACCCACAGCAAATTCTCTGAAGACACATATAAGACCTAGTAAAGCTACACCAAGTGACACAACCAGCAATTTTGCAGAAGATCCTGAGAGCTCAAGTGTCACTTCTTCAATAGGAAACTATTTTTCAGTTCTAAACTAACAAGGGCTGCATTGAGTGAAGGGCAGCTGCTGACTTCAGAGTGTCTGAGTCACTGCTGCAGCAGAGCCCACCTCCTGCCTCATTCATTTCCCATATACTGCTAGACACCTGGACAGACCAAAACCCCAGAACTAAAGCCATCCCAGCCCTCAGCTGTGGCATAAATGACTCAAATGCTGGAACAAAAAACCAGGAAACAATCAGATGCATTACACTGCTGGAAAACTTGATGTTGTTTTACTGAGGGAAACCTTTCTTTAACATCCCCAGGATTCCCTTTAGTAGGGGAATCATTTAGTAGTAACAGCTGCTTTTTTACCACCTCTAGTCCCAGTCCCAAAACAAGGATGATGATTAAGGAAAGGAGGACTTGAGCATGTATTTATATTGAATGTCCCTCCAATGTCCTGCTCCTACCACAGGTCTCAGGACATTCAAAGCAGCAGCAAGGTAGTTTTAGGATTACATTTACATCTATCAAGGATGGCACAAGCCCATTATTTTCCTCTTCATCCTAAGCTACACTGGATGCACCTTCACCATTGCTGAGATTTGGCCTGAAGCCTACGGATCACTGTTTCAGTATGACTTCCTGCTGTTTTTTTCTTTCAGGAAGTTTGAGATAATTATCTGCAATAATCCTTGTGGACACTGTGGTTAAAAGCCTGATTCACAGCTATTTTGTGTCTCGTGCCCACGTCACTTCTAGGTGAACCTTGTGTTTTCTGCCCAGTTCTTACTTTCTGCTGAGCCCACAGAGCAACAATGGCTGAGAAAATGTTCTGCCAGAGTTTCTGCCTTAACTTCAAAGCAAAGGACTGATTGAAAGGACTCATTCCTCCAGGAGGCACCTGCAGCAGTTGCTTCCTTCTCCAGCTATTGCCCATTATCCTGCAGTGTGCAGCCCTGAGAGAAACTGGGGTGCTCAGCAAAGCACTGTCTGCTGCATCTTCATCCCACATCCACCAGCAGTCCACTGGGCTGGGCTTTAAGGCTGATTCCTGAACACACAGGACATGACAAGTGTGTCATAAGATTAAATCAGAAATTTATAATCCCAAATGGGTTGAAATACAAGAGGAGAGATTTCCACTCCAGACTAGATCAGGGATGCGTACAAAGATTGGGAAAAGGACCTATATTCAAAAAGAGAAGAACAGAGCCAATATTAGCACTGCCAAAGGAAAATTGAAATTGATCGCACAAAGCTTGAAACAGAAGAGCAACTATCCTTCATCAGCATAAAGGAAAACAGAAGTGAGGTACTATGGATCTAGAGTTTGCCTCAGTTTCCCACAAGGATGATGCGCCCAATCATGAAAACAAAATACAGATGATGGAAACAAGAGCTGGAAATCATGGAAACAAAGTTCAAGGAGTTCAATGTACTTGGTTCAGAGAAACTGGACGATCTCATCCCCATGCTCTGGAAAAAAAAAAACAGTAGAAAGGCATGGTGAGATGGGTGTTTCAGAAGGAAAACAAAGTGCACAGATCAAATCTAGACTCATTAGTCTTTCTCAGTGGTATTCAGGACTTAAAACAGATTCTGAAGAAAATCGCAACTAAAGACATGAATGTGAGGGGAAAATGCAATAAAATGCAACAGGGATAATTTTAAAGCAGTTTCTCCCAGATTGTCTTTCATGCAACAATAAATTCATCTAATAAAGAAAATGTTCCAGTCGAACTCTGTAGACTTCAGTAGGGTATTTTGCTATAGGTCATATGGAAATCCTTTCTTTAAAATGGAAAAGCTGGGGTCAATTGGGAAAGTGAAAGGTGAGTAAAAAGCTGGCTTAGAGATGGGAATGTGGAAGAAAAAGGAGGCAATGAGTAATCCTGCAAGAAGTTTTTAGCTGGAGGGAGGTTACTAGGCAATACTCCAAAGTCTTAATATTTTGATAATGACCTTGTCAAAACCGTTAGAACTGTGCTGATAAACTAGCTGGTGACCTAATGTTGAGGAACATCATGAACACAGAGGAACAGCAGAATATGATACAAAAAGACGTAAATGGCCCTCAGGGCTGGAGTAAAGGAAAGGGATGAAATCTTATAGTACCATAAATGAGCTCATGCACTTGGGAATATACAGACCCGGTGAAAGCTTCAAACCTAGGAATTTACTCAGTCACACCAGCCTAACACACCAGTTATGTAATTTTCATTGGCTGGGGTGGGAAGGAGTCTCCAAAACACCCTTAAATTATAGAACATAAAGAAGATGATGCACATTAAATATCAATCATTTTTCTGGGTAAAATTCATGCTGCATGGCCAAAGCAAGAAGAGGTAATGTTTGACACTCTGCTCTAGGGTGTCCCATCAGCAGCTCCTTTGTAAAACCCTCCTGTGAGTCACAGCATCAAACATAGCACTAGTACAGCCACTGGAGCTCACAGTGCTGGCAGGCACCATACTACCCAAATGAGACAGTCTGTCACCATTTGCTGGCTGGGCACCAGGCAGCATGGGGTCACAGGAGACTTGAAGTTGTCCAGACTGCAAGGACTGTCTTACCACAAGTTTCTCAACAATCATGCTCAGGAATAGGGTGTTTGGAGCAGGTTCAGTTAACAACAGATGGTCAGCCTCAAGGGACAGGTTTTGGAGCAGAGCTCTCCCAAATCCCTCAGTAAGAAATAGCAGTAGCTATTTTTTTCCTTAATGTGGACATGGCAACCTTCATTGCTTGGCACTTTTATTTGGTCAGTTTTCATGTGCTACAGAGGGTATGGGTACAGATGATGTTTCACAGAGCAGTTTCTCTTGAGGTCCTGCAAAGCCTTAAGGAGAATCACTAGCCAAAACACAAGTAGAAGCAGACTCTGAACTTGTTCCTTTGCCATACTGCTTTGCCATCACAGAGGCAAGCAGTTGAATCCAGGACTTAGCACACACCTGCAGAATAACAAATGCATTTCCCAGAGCTAGAGATACTTTTTGTGAACTGAATGGAGGCAGTCTGGATTAACTTGACTATAGACAGAGCACAGAGCCATCATTTGGGTCTTTCACACACAGTAGGCTAGAGGAAAATGAGCCACCTTTCAGCTCACTGAATAGCTACTGGATAGTATTTTCAATAATCCTTACAGAGCATCTGTGATGACTAAACCTGATTCTATAAGCAGTGGATAAAGACCTCTGAGATTTGAAAACATAAATGGTCTAAATATCAAGTCCTAGCAAGGTGTGCAGAAGACCAGTTCTCTACGTGAACAAACTCTTAAGGTATCTGTAAAAAGCCGGAAAATAACTTGCACAAAAATATCTCAGGTCAGAAAAATAATTTTAATGGCTATTTTTCTACTTTTGAAGGAAAGGGCATCGTAGCTTTATCCAATTTCCACATGTTAAAGACCTCAAAATTGCAGTCAAATATGACTTTCCAGGCATTCCTGCTGCAATATCAGGACTTGTCTATAAAAAATGCACAGAAAGATTTTGTCTGGAGAACAGGAATTCTGATGATATGGTATCAGCAAGGAACTTGCTAAAGACCCCAAATGCATCTATAAAACATGGGCTGAAATACTGGTTTAAATTTATTGTTCAATTACAGCCTCAGGCTCTTGGAGTTTATAGCTGCCAAGAAATATATATGACATTAAATTATGGAATATTTTGTTAAATATTTTAATATGTTTGAGTACTTGTAACATTTTATTTAAGCATATTATTCAGAGAACAGAAAATATTACTCTTTCCTAATTAAAAGTATGAGTCAGCAAGACCAACAAACTACTTACTCCAGTGTTGGATGAAGCTCCTAAGAGGGAGAAAAATCCTATTAGAAAGTCCGCTGTTATCCTGGCAATGCCTGCCTGAGTGACATCTCAATGTATTTTTGCTGAGTTAAGCCTTACAAGGCCCATCCACTTATGGCACAAGATTTCGTGTCACCATTAATTTATTTGATTTGTCAAGAGATTAATAGGCATGTGAGAAGTTAGTTAAAATTTCACAGCACATTGTGAGGCTTTGTCAGCTAGAGGAAGGCTATTATTAGTGGGAGCATAGATTCTTTTTGAAGGGTGGAAGGCCACAAAACATGAGGTGGGATTGGCCACCTTTTGTGAAAAGGGCCATGCAAACAGTGGGCAGTATGTTCCTGCTGCTTTGGCCAATTGACTCTGTAGCAAGACTCATCAAAAAAAGAACCAGATAAGATACCTTAATTAAAAGAATATCTGGCAGGGTTTGAGTTGGTTTACTTCTTGTGATCACACCTGCAAGACATGCTTCACCATATAGCTCTAGAGAAGCATGAGAAGTAGCAGACTACCAGTTTGATCTCTCACAAGGCTGGACCCACACCTGAGAAGCTCAGAAGCTGCAGGCTTAGCTGTCGCCATCTAGACTAGGTAGGCATACTCCTTGGGCAACTCATCATCATCTGTCATCCAGACCAATGAGAAACAGTTTTCTTTTACCTTTTCCTTTTTCGGAAACCACAACAGATAATGGGTGCATCCAGGTCTCACCCCTGTATAGTTTTAGGATTTCTGTGGAGCAACAAAGCCAAAGCAGAGGATTACTAAAAGAGTTTTGCATTTACTCTAGCCCTTTTCACTGTTGGATGGATCAATCATTAAAGGGGTTGTATCTAATCTAGGTTCTGTTAATAGGAATCCAGTATTTAAACCAGGATCCCCTCTTAGCTGCAAATTTTTAATAAAATTTCTAAACGGCAACATTACTTTCATTACTAATGAAGTAGATATAATTATTGCTGAGTGAGCAGTTGATACATATTAATAGCATCTCATTCAAACATGCAGTAAAATTGCATTAGTTCTAGAATGTACCCTGTAGGGAACAATCTCTCACTGCTACAAGGCCAGATTCCCACGTTGTTCAAAACCATACAACTAGAGGAATAATTCTGCTAACTTCTGATAGGTTTGAGAGAAATACATTTTCAACAAACTTGCCCAAACCAAGGCTCTCATCCCTTGTGATCGAAAGTCAAATTCACAGTGAAGTCAAAGCCACAGTGGCCACTGGAATGCTTTGCACCCCATTTCTGCTCTGCAGCCTCCCTGATATTCCCTTTAACCCATCACCCTAAGTCAGTCAGCTGGGTACACTCCAAAGCAGGAGATGATGGCCAGAACCTCTTCAGGCCATGTCAGCATCTGAAACCAGATTTCTCCTTCCGGGAATGTTCTCTTTCTTGGAATGTTGCATCATGAAGCAACTTGGCCACCTGGTTCTCAAGCTCGGTGCAGCTGGATGCTGAACGTCAGGAGAAGACTTCTTCCACCTGTGGGCCATGCCTGAGCAGAGCCAAGTGACATGAAGCTATGAGTCAGCTCTAAATCTTAGAGAGCTGTAGTACCTCTGCTGTTTTCTATTGCCTTCTTCTAGGTAGCTTCCTCAGCGGTAGCCAGGGTTTTCTGAGGACCTAACCCTCTCAGTCACTCTGTACACGTGAGCAGGCTAGATCTAACTTCTGCAAGCTAGACTTAACTCTTGCTACTGCAGCCAACTCTCAAACACCATATTGTAAGATATTGCCTGGATTGGAGCTACCTAAAAGGGTTTTTTCTTGGTGGCACCATCACCCATCCCTGAGTCCCATAGCATCTGCAAGTGTTTCATCTACCTTCTAAGAATCATAGACTATAAGATTGGAAGGGACTTTGAGGATCATCTTGTCCAACCTTTCTTGGCAAAAGCACAGACTAGACAAGACAGCCCAGCACCCTGTCTGGCTGAATCTTTAAAATGCCCAATGTTGGGGAATCCACCACTTCCCTGGTGAGATTATTCCAATGGCTGATTTTTATCATTGTGAAAGAGTTTCCTCTTGTGTCCAGTTAGAATCTTCCTAGTAGTAACTTGTATCTATTATCCCTTGCCTTTTTCATGTGACTTTTTCTAAAAAGGAAGTCTCCATCTTTGTAGCCGCCCTTTAAATACTAGAACATGCTGATAAGGTCTTCCCTAAGCCTTCTTCTCTCAGGACTGAAGCAACTCAGCCTTTCCACATTTGGCCTGTTTCCCAGTCCTTTGATTATGTTTGTACCCCTTCTCTGGACCCTCTCCAGATTGTCCACATCTTTTTTTGCATAGTGGGGACTAAAACTGAACACAGTATTCCAGGTGTGGCCCAAGAAGCAGCTAAGTACAGTGGGATAATGACTTCTTTATCTCTACTGGTGATGCCCTTGTTCATGCAAACCAGCATCCTGTTGGTTTTCGTTGCTGCAGCAACAGCACAATGTTTGCTTCTATTGAGCTTGTTGTCCATGAATAGTTGAGTAAGAATTGGACTCAGTTCCTATATCTACTTTTAAGGACATTTGAGCCAGAGTTATGCTTTTTAGTTGTAGCTATAGCCATCTCTTAAAGCAATTAAGAGTCTGGTTTGTGTTCAAAATAATTAGCTTTTGTGGAAGAGCTGATATCTCTTCCTTGGACTTCAGGTAATGCTCTCTTTGACCATGAGAGGCATATACTGAGGTGATAATGCCTTCACTGTAGCCATTTGACCAAGAGACATTTTGGAGTCTGGCAATGTTGCTTCTGTACAGATATCCTGAAAACAGCTGCCTGCTGAAGTTTGCTGTATCTTCACATGTTTTATGAAATCCTTATAGAAACTGTGGCTGAAATTAAATCTGGTAGGAGAATCTGGTATTTGAAAAGCACAGTTCGCTGAGAGTCATGACAGTCATTGGAAGCAAATCTCTCTGAAGTTGGTACAGTCACTGTTCTGGATGAACATACTTGTCTTGTCCCTATAGGAGTAGAGTACATTCCCCACCAACAGAGTCTTGTTCTAAAGAGGGATTTTCTGAACATCAGCAGCTTGTCCAAATGCTAATCCTAAAATTATTAAAGAAATTCTCTAAAGATTCTGATTTTTCCAAATACGTTTTAGAGCGTTATCCTGAACACTGTTTTTCTTTTCATTTGTCCACAAAACCTACAAGAGATTTTCTTATTTGGGACACAAGTCAGCACCTTTAAATTTAGAGGAAATGTTATTATTGAAATAATATGAATTATGATTATTTTACAGAAAACATGACATTTAAACTAGCTATAACACATGAACATCAAGTAGTTCCCCCTTCTTGATGGTGAGTGGAATAGCAATATTGCCAGTAGATAAATATTCCTTGTTCTTCCATTTCTCTCTCAAGCACACACATCTATAGTTCACGTCAAGAAAATTACAGCATCAAAACTGAGAGTTTAGAAAATGTCCAGAACTATAAAAATGTTGGACTGAAAACAGGCAGGAAAAGCTTCTGATTTGCTGAGCACTGACCATGAGTGCCACAGTGGAAGATGGATTGCAGTAAGACACTGGCAGTCTATTTAGTGAACTCTCACTCACTGTAACTGAAAATAACCCAGATAACAGATATACCCAAAGTCATTTTAACTGAGACATAGTTCTCCTCCTAGCTCCAGAGTTGGATTTCTGCACATTTACAATGTCAGTGTTAGTGCTATTAGCCATCATGCTTAATTCTTTCCCTTCTATGCAGCTCTGTTAGTATCATGCCATACTTTCTATCTGAAGATCACTTTTATCTCACAGTTAAAGGCCCCGTGTAATGTTTTCAGAGGACTGGCAACCCAGGATTTACCTGGAATGTGTGATTGCAGGCAGAAGAGCCAATGGTAAATGCTGGAGACTAAGCAGGCAGATCTAGACATCAAGGTCTCCACTGTAAGCATTACAGCACTGCAGACTAGATGCCATAGTGCCCCCATGTCCCACATTTTCCCTTTGCACTATGTCTTTCTTTCATTACCACTCTTTTTTCCTGTCTTCAAAGATCAACATTGCATGGGCATGGGGTGGTTTTAAACTGTTCTTGTAGTTCCTCCATTGTCCATCAGGGGAATACAAATGCGTTTCTCCGTAACATATTTTCTTAAGTATTTCATTTAAGACCAACCCATTTATACAGCAGACATTAGATCTGAGTTTTTTCAGAATCAGAATCAGCAGTATCTATCCAGATAAGGCAAGGCATATCTTAGGATACTTGCATTGCTCTTCTCATATATATGGGAAAGATGTGGATTCAAGACACTATGGCTCCATGATTTGCAAGAACAACTCTGTAGTTTTCAGAGTTTTGGCTTAGCATGCAAAGTAATGACTCCCTTGATCCTGAAGATTTTCCCATAGTTTTCTAAATGCTGCTGGTTACTTCGAAATTACAACAGTAGTGGCAACTTTCTGTGGGAAAATATCCAGACAGGTGCTTGAGGAACCTCTTCTGCTTGAGGAACACATCTGTTAGTGTGACTGTTTTCCCATAGAACCCACTAGAAGAATGCTGCTTTACACCGCCCACTCTTAAAAAACTAGTAGTTTTTTCTAAAAGTGAATGTGCAAAATACAAATTGACCCATAATGATTCACAGTTTTTGGTGGGAATAAGAAACCCAACACTGAGTAACAAGCATAGGTAAATATCTTAAACAAAGCAGTTTTGCTAGTAGCCATCTAGGTTAAACACTCTCTTTAAACCTCATCCAGGCAACCCTGTCGTGACTATGAAACAAACGTGGCAAAGGAGAGACGATACTGTCAGTCCAAGGACATAGCTAAGCTTTACACATTTTGTTCCTGGAAATGGGTCAAAGATTTTACTTTCCTTCTTGTCATTATCCCAACATGGAATTGGGAAATAACTAGTACCATAAATTCCTCCGAATAAATCATCTGAGTGAGGAGCTCTCATGCTTCCTCTTAGCTGATGTCTCTGTAGATTTTTCTTTGAATTTACTGTATTTTCCTTAGAGTTTTTTGCAGGTGGAAATGTTTCCTGGGAAAAATAAAGCTCCCAAAGAGAAGTAACCTCATTGTTGCAGCAGCTGAAATCATGGAGCCTTCCACATTTTCACAGGCTGAAGGAGTATCCAGGCAATACACGTTTTCAAATTGTTGCTATCTACCTTAAATCATCCAGCCTTCAGGACAGTTTTGTGTACTCCCAGCCTCCAGTTTTTGGCTTGAGATGTGGGTTTCTTGAGCCTCCTGGAGTAACTCCAAATCCCAACTGAGATGACAGTGCCAAGGCCTTCTATAGCTGCAGAGCTGAGGAAGAAAAGCAATCTGGATCCTGCCAAGTAGCCCACAAATGACTTGCTGAACCCTTTGTTGGTTTGTTTCCCTCAAAATAGGGGTTCTCTTCTTTTCCTGATTGTGTTTTGTACCTGCATGAAGTGCTGATTCTCAAATGTGAAACAAAACCCAGAGTCGGGGGAGGCTCTGAAGCTACAGGGGCAGGAGGTTTGTCAAACAAAAGGAAAATCTCACACTTGCTTTCCCAGCCTTGCCAGAGCTGACGACTGTCACTGGCAGCAGGTGGATTGACACCCTCCTGGGAGCAGAATCCATATTCATGGTGTCTAGGGCTGGGCCAGTCCTGGGATACAGCTTCTAAGTAATCCAAATGACAGCAGCAAGAAATGTTTCCTTTGACTGTACAGCCCCCCTGAGCCCTTTCCTCACCACACTTTCCACTTCTCCTTGCAATGCACCAGTGGTACAGGCTCTGCTGGGCTGGAGGAGACCAAAGAGGAGCAAAGCAATAGGGGCAGTAAATGAGTGCATGCTAAAAGTTAACGCCATTAGTCAAAAACCTCACATATGGAACATAATCAATCTCTGAAAGTTATTATGCAGAAGCAAACTGCCGAGTGCATAAATATTTTACAGGCCTTAAACTATTGAACAGTTATTGGAGCTGGGATTTAATCTCTTTCAGCCTGACTTGACAAAATAACAGAAAAGGGCTCATAGTGAGAAAACAGACTGCAAACTGATGTTATGAAACCCTGAAGTATATCCAGGGAACCCATTCTCCTCCCATAATAGTAACTGTTATCAGTGTCATTCACTGACTTTAAAGAAGTTACTTTCTATTCACACTCAAAATAAGTGGGAAATGAATACAGTGCAAAGCTTTTTATTAATCTTTGAGAGATTTGCAGAATTTGAACCTAATCCCTCACGATGTCAAGAGCATCTCATGTGCTAAATTTTCCTAGTACCCTTCGACTGCAGAAAGATTTTTTGTTTTGTGATAAAACTGAAGGGATGGATGTGATAAATGAAGACCTCAACACAGGCCATGAAGTTCTTCCCATAAGTACACAGGAAATTTCCCACTGTTTTCCTGAAGGAGCGATTTATGTTGCAACTATAACTCTTTCCATCAACATAGTGACTTTATTTGCTGTGTGAATTTCAAGAAAATTTGGGAAACAACCCAGCATGGCTTTGCATCTCATATGGCTGGGCTTCTCCCAGCTACACAGAAAAATCCCACTCCTTTCCCCAGCCACACTAACCAAGGATGAACCCACTGTTCTGCAAAGTGGGCTTTGCAAACACTTTCCTTTTTGGCTCCTTCCCGTGTACCATGCAAGTAGCTCTGCTGGTGGACTCCAGGCAACTAAAATTTGCTGCCTGCCTCAGGAGCAGCTCCTAAAGTGCTTCCACCTCCTATGTGCAGCTCATGCTGGCTGCCTGTGGTGGCAGGCACCAGCCAGAGGGCTCAGCAGTGGCAGGAGCAGGGCACTGGAGCTCTGTGGGTATGCGGCAGGTGGAAGGTGGAGCCACCTTGAATGGAAACGCAGCACTGCCTGGTTTCTAGCAAGTGGGTGCGGCTCATCCTGCCCTCAGAGCATTCCCTGAAAGTCTGCCTTTCTCCCTGGGAAAGGAAGAGCAAGCCCTGCCTGTCCCTCTCCTGCTATCACAAGCCTCCAACTTCTCTGCCGCAAATGAACCCTCCATGTTCTTGCCGAGCAAAAGGAAATTACAGCGCAGAAAAGGCCTGCCCTAAGCAGAACCTGACAAATGTCTTCTATTTTTCTCTTTTCCCTTTTTATTTTTGTCTCCCCAAACTCTGCATGTGTAAGGCAGGAAGGTCTGCTTTCCTTGTGTTGCTCTATAAATTAGTTGACAGGCTCTGACCCTATGGTAGAAAGGCAATATCCTCTGTTACCTATTAGAAAAAGCATCTCATTCACGTCAAAAGAAACTTTGTTTCTAGCTCCTGTTTTCACTGAATAGTTTCATAAATTTTCTAATCCAAAATACTGGAGCAGTTTTTTCAGTAAAGGTCAAAAATCCTTTTCTTTCGAAAAACTGTCCCTTTCTGTTACCTTTCAGACCTATCAGCCTTTGCCACGCTGGGGGAGGTGCCCAAGGAGGACTTGTACCAGCAGTGACTGGAGAAATACTGGACAGGATTAGACCGTGGATATATGATAGCAGCATAGCTTAGAATGCATTAAATTAGACTCCCCATTAAATTAAATTAGACTCGTCTTCTTGGGCTCACCTGACAAAAAGAAAACGAATTGCTATGATTTACATGCTGCTTTGGCTTGAACTATTTTTGCGCCTCTTGATGGACACACATTTAAATCCATGTAAAATAAAGTAAATTAAGGCTGATTGAAGGAAAAACAGAAAGGATGCCACTTCAACCAACTTGTACATGATTTTGTCTTAATAATCTCAGCCCTAGCAAAGGTGGGAAGCCTTAAAGGGCACAGCAGGATGAAGGCCTTTCCCCATCCCTCCCCTCACTATGATGTCACACCTCCCTGGCCTCTTCAGCTGACTGAGCCCCATTGCCATTCCTGGTTTTCTTTGGTGGGAATGTGGCATGTCTTTTAAATTCCCTGACTCCCTTATTCATCATTCCTTACTCCTACCCCTGTGACAAGCAAGGAATAACCATACTTTTATTACCACTTAAGAAAAACTTTTAACATTTCATTCAATCATTAGCAAATTTTGGTATAAGTGTCTTTCCTGCTTATCTGTGAAGCTGGATACAGAAAGTGAGTCTGCTTCATTTTGACTTTCTGCCTACTTAATACCCCTCTCCTGTTCTTATGCAATAGCATAGCATATTAAGAAATATTTTCTGCATTGCAGTGACTATTTCCAGAAGCAGCTGGTACAGAAGCATTCTGTTAAACTTAGGCTGTGTCTTATTTTTAAAGACACTTCTCCACAATGTAAATTCTGACTCTGGACATTTCCTTCCAATGTTCAATTGACCCTTGGGAAATGCACTTCGCAGCAGCTGTTCTTTTGAAGCTGGCACACCAGATCAAACTCTGTGTTAGATAAAGTGTGTTTCTCATATATCCATTCAGAACAGTCAACATTTAAAGACAGAGTTAGATATCTTTCAGATTCAGCAATGCTAACAAGAGTCCACTCAGCTTGTGCCTTCAGCTATATACTTACAAACTCTCACGACTTTATAGAGATTTAAGAGATCAACACTGCATCATACACTAATTGTAAATTTGCCTTAGCCAAACCCTGGGTTTTGCCTTTTGTCTGATTTTTCATTCTATCCTTCCTTCCTTCACTTTATTCTTTGTTCACAGACACTTGTTTGCTAGCATCTACATATTTGAGAGAGGCATAATCTTTCCTGCATGCCCACCTTGTATGTATTCAGGAACTGTTGAACATGATACTGAAGTTCTCAAAAGCCTCAATCTCAGGCTGTGAGTAATACTATATTGTAGAAATATAACTTTATCAGATAATACAGCTGAATTAAGCTCAATGTCAATGATACTGGAGGGAGCTTGCTCTTCAGAACAGGTCCCTGTCTGCGTAGGGCATTGCTGGGAGAGGTGATGGAAGAGCTGAAAGCAACAGCTGCATCACAAGACCCTTTTTATTATAGATCCTCTAAATCTCTGAGGGTTTTGTTAGCAAATATCAGTAAAAGACACATTCCTATGCTTACACAAATTAGACAATACTCTGCCTCCATATGTTGTGCCACATTCTTTCATTATAAAATAGCAGTCTGTTTTTATACAGCATGGAATAAGGCTGATTTACTTTTTCTGCAGCCTTAAATTCACACAAAAGTGGCATTCAGTATTACTGATTTCTTACTTTTATATGCATTGTCATTTCAGTATCAGAATAGCTCAGAGTGTCTTTATCAGCCAGAGTCAATAATTTTAGCCCTAAACATAGCAATATGAGTAAAATTACTTCCACTTTTAGAGGTGCAGGGAGCAGAATGCCTCTGCTGGGAGTTATCTGGAACAGAGATAACCAGCAGTACAAGGACTCAGGAAGTTTTAAGACTCTCCAGACTCCCAACTGAGAGTCTCTTTCAAGACAGATTGATATAAGTAGACTGTAGATGCCAGCAAATGTTAACTATAGTTTTAGGTTTAAGTTCTGTTTAGCTGTTGCACTGCAAGTGACTATTGTCATGCTCATGTACAGTCCTGTAGAAAACTAACAGCCCTAGCCTCTGTGTGCACAAAGCAGAAACACAGCCCCTTCATGTTACAGCTATAGAGGAAGATAACAGCAATTGCTGCAGAGAGCATATCAGAGGCAGCTGAGGATGCCACAGGGCGATAAAAGTAAGGGACACAACAGTGTACAAAGCCCATGGGTGCAAGGCAGAAGCTAGGAGGAGACCCTTGGCTGTCTTGCAGGGTGGGGTTTCATCCCTGCACTCTCTCCTGACTAACTCTAGGCCCAGCTCAGCATGGGTCATGCCAAGTGGCGCACACACTCCTCGGGATTTTTCAGAAGAGAAAAGCCCTCCTCATCCTGAAGCTCTTTTAAGGCATGGGTAGATGAGGTCCTGAGGGACATGGTTTAGTGTTTGATAGGAATGGTTGGACTTGATGATCTGATGGGTCTCTTCCAACCTGCTGATTCTATGATTCTATGATTCTACTGACTTACAATGTTGTCAGCCAGATCTGATTATTCATAATTCCCAAACAGAAAGGAATTGGTCCTTAGCAAATGTTTTGAATAACTTATATTTGCTCTTGTTTTGAGGTAAAAATATTTAGAGAAAAATAATCCAAGATACAGCCCAAAATACATTATAGCCTGGCTAGTGAAGTATTTTGAATTTGACCATACGTAGAATCATAGAATCATAGAATCACCAGGTTGGAAGAGACCCATCGGATCACTGAGTCCAACCATTCCTATCAAACACTAAACCATGTCCCTCAGGACCTCGTCTACCCGTGCCTTAAACACCTCCAGGGAAGGTGAATCGACCACCTCCTGGGCAGCCTATTCCAATGCCCAATGACCCTTTCTGTGAAAAACTTCCTCCTAATCTCTAGCCCTAATTTGCCCTGGCGGAGCTTGAGGCCATTCTCTCTTGTCCTGTCCCCTGGCACTTGGGAGAAGAGGTCAGCACCCTCCTCTCTACAACCTCCTTTCAGGTAGTTGTAGAGAGCAATGAGGTCTCCTCTCAGCCTCCTCTTCTCCAGGCTAAACAACCCCAGTTCTCTCAGATGCTCCTCATAAGGCCTGTTCTCCAGCTCCTTCACCAGCCTCGTTGCTCTTCTCTGGACTTGCTCCAGAACCTCAACATCCTTCTTGTGGTGAGGAGCCCAGAACTGGACACAGGATTCAAGGAGCAGTCTCACCAGTGCCGAGTACAGAGGGAGAATAACCTCCTCGGACCTGCTAGTCATGTTGTTTCTGATCCAAGCTAGGATGCCATTGGCCTTCTTGGCCACCTGGGCACACTTCTGGCTCATGTTCAGTCAGCTGTCGACCAATTCCCCCAGGTCCATCTCCTCCTGGCAGCTCTCTAGACGGACTTCTCCTAGTCTGTAGTTCTGCATAGGGTTGTTGTGCCCCAAATCTTCTTAGAAGTTACAGTAATAACATGACTCAGACCAAGAGGTTGATAGAAGGGGAGAAGGAGAGAAAAGCAAAGCAGAAGATGCAAGAAATGAGCAGTTGGGCACCACTGAGTAGTGCAAATGCTATGATCTCCCCTGGGAGTGCCATTAGTGAGAGAAAAATGGATTATTTCAGAATTAAAATATAAATTGGAGCACTGAAATTTGGCAAAGACCTCCAGGATTATTATGTCCCAAACATGGAATAGTTTGTCCCACATCTTAAGAAACTATACTCAAGTCAGCTGAGTGAAATCCTTTGGTTCAGGCTTTGTGTAATGTCACATATTTCAGAGTTCAGCAAGTTAGAAAGTACCTAAGAATTGTTCCCTCAGCTTTTTTTTTTCCTTTAACAGTCTTCAAAATATGGTCCAGCATATTTTTCACTCAGTGCTTTGATATCACGGTGTTGTATATAACTTAAGAAACTGAACAAAAAAAAAAAAAGAAAAAGAAATTTAGTAATACATACAAATCCCAAGCTGTTTAGGAGCTTGTCAAAAATACTATTGAATATACACTTTTCCAGACTCCCAGGTTAGGCTAAGCAAAACCAAGCATGTAGCTCATGAAGATACTCTTAAAAGCTTGATTCTCACTACAGCATGTGTTTGAAATGGTCTATAGTACTCAGTAATCTACTTTCTGGTTTCCTTCCAGGCCTCTTCATTGCTATCTCTGCTTGCTACAGAAATGGAGAAGATGTGTATGTGGGAGGCATGGTGTAGCACGGATTTATCATGGGAAAACAGAGCACTCCTTATTGAAAGCACAAAGCTAATACCTCTGAAAGGCTACAGGGCCTGTTGAAGGGGACTTAAGTCATCCACTGGTATTTATTTCAGCTCAAAATTATGCATGCAGAATAGCCATTAAAAGGGTGGTACAATAGATCTTTCCTGCCCTGAACATGCAGTGCACCTCCTAGGTGACCTGCTCTGGCACAGACACATGATGCACAACCTCTCCCATCCCTGTCCTCCTCTTTTTTTTCTCTTTTCCACAGGAAAGAACCACCAGGTTTCAGCTGCAAACCTACTGTCTGTATCTTCCGAGACATGCAAGCCTCTGGGCCAGCCGTGCCCAGCTGGAGCCACCCTGTTCCTCGGCACAGACTCTGTGCATGGGGCCACCAGCCCCAGTGCCAAGGCCCCCCCCCCCCCCCCCACAGAAACCCCCTGCTCCTGCCAGCTCCCCAAGCAGCGGTGTTGCTGCTGCTCTAGGACATTTCGCTGAACCTTGGAGGTTTCCCATTCTCACCTCATGTTGCTGCCCAAAACAGTTTTTACATCTCAGCCCAGATGATTCACTTCAGAGGCAAATGACATGATTCCTGGATACATTTGCTTTCTCAGTTTGTCAGGCACTTAAGTGCTTTTCATCTTGAAGTATCCTAAATGATAATATGCACTTATATAGCTCAAGCTCCTCTAATGAATGAGGTTCTTCATAAACACCTAGTAATTAGGCTTCACAACAGCCCGATAAGCTGGGAACAACTCTGTGATGCTGCAGAGGGGTGAGTTGAGGCTGCATATAGACAAGCAGGGTACAGCCTGCCAGCTGGACACGCAATAGCCCAGTGGCCACGAGGTAGTGGGAGTCTGCTGTGTCCTGAGGATGGTCTCCTTCATGCCCAGGAGGGAAAAAGCATAGAAAACACAATATTTTTCCCAGACATTACTTTCCACATGAACAAGGAGAGCAAATATTGAAAGGTTTCTGCTTCCTGAGTGCCAGCCCACTCCTGCAAAGAGCTCATGGTGACCTAGCCCAGCTCCTTGCCCCAGCACTGGTACTGTGGCTGGTGGGACAGGGCCCCTGGCACCACTGCCACGTCCTGTGGGGCAAAGACCCTGAACTCAGTCATTGCAGCCTCCTGGGAAATTCGTGTCCATTTTGGCACAAGAGGGACAAGAGGGTTTTAGGAAAGCAACCAGCTTCAGACATGCATTTGAAGGAAATTAAAGAGCGATATATCAATATAATTCAGTGGGCACTTCACATCAGAAAACGTTCCAGGCAAAGGGAGGAAAAAGGCTCTAAGCCAGTCTGCCTGCAGACTTCTCTTGCTCTTTTTCTACCTTTCTCAGCACTGCTGTCATCTGTCACTAGCAGCTCTGCTGTGGTAATTTTCTTTCACTCTGATTTTTCAGTACTGTGACAGTCAGGAATTGTATATATCACAATTGTAGCTTTCAACTAAAGGGAAGGACCTCTTCTGCAAGGTCTTTTAGTGTGTCTTCCATAGTCTCTTTTCTAAAGATATAATGAGAACTATTTGCTTGAGTCAGAGGAATTGGCACAGCTTAGATGCATGCAGCTGCTACTTTTCCTCTACTAGCATCTTATACAACTTTCAGATACTGAACTACCTTTTGCATGTGATCTTCCTGGCTCCTTGCTTCTGCCACTTGCTTTTTACTAACCCACAGTGATCAGTTCTCCTACTGAAATACACAGAGAACTGACGGTAATGTTGCTGCCTCCTTCCAGAAATGACCATGAATTAATAAACTTACCTGTTTCTCATTTTTTCAAAGCCCTGGAGTTACCCTCCCCAGCAGAGCATTTTGACTTGCTGACACAGCAGCAAAACTAAGACACCAGGAAAGAAATTGCAGGAGAACTGTCCCCATGATTTTCTCAGTTCTGTCATGTCTTTGCTGGTGCTGTTGGGGTGCTTTTTGTGGCCTAGTCCTGCCCTATGGGGATGGTCCCCTCTTGCCGTTTGGGAGCAAATTGCTGCAGTTTTTAATGGAGTCTGCTCCCTAGTTCTCCTGCTAACTCCTCCCCTCATCTCTTTCCTTCCATGCTGAGGTTTTCCTGCCCTGCTCCCTATCTCTGTCCAGCTCGGCAAGCCTTGGGACTGCCTCAGTCCCCGGCAGTAAGGGACGCCTGCCCTGTCCCCCTACCCCAGCACGCGCTCACCAGTGAAGTTGCACTTATATTTTTCTTTGCCTCCTTTTTTCCCCCCTCCCTCTCTCTTGAGGTGGGATCTGTCTTTCCTTACAGCAGATAGTGTGAGAAGAGAGAAACCAGACTCAAGGCAAAATTCCCATTAACTTCAGTGGGGGCAGGATTTCACCTCAAGTGTTTCATGTTCTGGGCACTGGACAACAACATGAAAGGGCTCCACACTTGTAAAACCTGAACCGCCACAGCCATTCGAGCCAAACAGACACAGATGCAGTTCCTGTTGCCCCCTCCAAGCCCCTCGCCTTGGTCACGCATTCTCCGTCCAAGAGATGTGAAGGTCATTAATCCTCCCTCTTAGCTGTTTATTGTTACCATGTCGGCAGCTATTGCTGAGTGCGTAGGTACCTCTGCATAGCCTGAACTGGGCTCTGACTTTTACTGCTCCCGCCCAGCAGTACCTCAAACCTTCTTGTCTTTCAAGTATGCTCCTCTTCAGTTCAGACTTCCATATCTTGTTTGTATTATTGTTGCTGATGAGGCTTTACACGCCTCTTTGGCTGCCTGAGTCCTGCTGGCTGGTGCCATGCTGGCTCCTCTGATTTCCTGGGACACATTTCCCCAGCACTCCTATGTCAAATCAGTTAATTCCTGAGATACTGCAATGCTTTCCTTGTTCTCCTGTGTGCCTGCCAGCTGCCTTATGCTGGTCTGTCTTCAGTTTTATCTCCACAGTTGAAGACAGTACCAGCTGGGGTCACACTGTTGCCTCTTGTCCGATGGTTGGTCTTCCACTCAGTCACTGTCTTGTAGTGGCCTTATCCTCAGATTCCTTTATTGTTGCAAGCTGCTGTTCTGTCCTAGTGTCATCGTGCTTGTGGCCGCTGACAGCCTGTCTGTTAGCTTACCCTGGGGTCTTGATTTTTCCTACTCACTGGTCTCTTGTTGAGCTGGTGTTTTGCCCCTGAGAGAGTTGCTGCAAGAGCGCAGCATTTCCAAGTAGACATCTCTTCTTGTCTGTGCAGTTTTTGCTCCTGGCTCTTTTTATTGTTATTTCTGCCGTTCACTTGTTTTGTAGGTACCCAGGGGAAGAAGTCTTGTGCCCAGATTCACATGGTAGTGAATAATTTGAATTTTGCTGCACTGAATTACAACCTCCTGTCTGAGAAAATGTACCTTGTTTTTCATGATCTTAGTTCTTGCTTGAGTGACCTCCATATAGCCCATCTTTTTTTAAAGAGAAGTAACAATTTAATATGGCCATGTAGTTCCTGTCTTTAAAATGGAACAAGTCAGTTCTGACTGCATTTTAGGGCTGATATTTTCCTGGCCTGGTCACTGAATGCTCACACTGTTTGATGTACATCAGCTGAGCGTCCCATTCTGGCTGGCAGGCATACTCACTGGCTTGCCTGCAAGTCCATCTCCAGATGACAGTCTGCTGGGATTACTGCTCTGCCTATTGCCATCATCATGGGCTGTCTCTTAACAAGCCACAGTGGTGATTTCTTTGGCACTATGCCTTTACAAGTGGCCATGAGCTGCTTTACCCTCTATAGCACCCAGAGTTTTTCAGTGCTTTGTTAGATGCCTCCACATTCCTAACACACTGTTATAATGTATTAAATACTGCTTATTTTCATCAGAGAAATACAGTTTGGATGTTGTTTTAAGGGCAGTATCTTATTTTCCACTGAAGTACTGCAAAAAAAATCAATTAGGTAGTTGCTTGATGTAATTAAATGTGTCATTAGGGCCTCTCTGGGATATCAGTGATGCTCAAAAACTCAAAGCTGAACTAATGGACCCAAAGAAAACAGAGGAGAGAAACTCTTCTCTCGGTCCTGCTCTCTTTCTAGGTATGCTGGGACTTTGCTAGGGCTGACTTTGCTCAACCTTACTCACAGCCATCCTCCTGAGCAGCAGGCTGCAGCACCAGCTGTCCCATAGCAGCTGAGGCTGCTGGTTCACAGAAAAGGCTCCTGAGATCTCTTTGTGCCTGTTCCTGGGCTTTTCAGACTGAGGGAAGACAGCTGCCTGTCTGCACAAACAGCCAGATTTCTTCTTTTGGTTGGGGCTTGTCAATCAACGTCCTTCAGAAATCAACAGATGTCAGATGTTGAGGATTAGCATTGGGCTAATTTTGCCCTAATATTCTCCTTCTGACCTTTATGCTGAGGTTGCAGAGCACAGCCACACATTCCTGCCTGCTTCCTCTGGCACACAGCTCCGTCTGCAATGCCCCTGCAAGGCCTGGGAGTTGCTGGTGCAGGTCAGTTTGTGCTGCAGCACCTCTCCACCTGGCCTGATGCCCAGGGGCATTTCTACCAAGCTTTATTTGCCAGGAGCTGCGTCTGGCATTTGTAGGTGGCTGAATGGCTCATCTGTCTTGGAAAGCCAAGGCCCGTTACTGTGCTGCAAGTGGTACACGCTCTTCCATACACTATTAGGTAGTGTTTCCTCAGCCATTAATAATGCTTTTCAATATTCAGTTTAACTGCTTTTGGCCAGTGCAGATGCTTTGGTTACCTGATGGTTTTCTCCAGCCACAGAGAGACCTACTCTGCGCTGGGATTAGAGGATGAATGATGCCTGGTTTTGCAAGCCTGCCTGTCCTTTATCACTGTCTCACAAAAACAAATGGTTCAAAGCTTGGCAGTCGGGGTGAACCCCGTGGAACAGAGCAAGGGAGACTATTTGTAGCTTCAGCTCAGACTCTCAAAGGCAGCTTCCTCCCTGGAGGATCATTTTGATTCTGCCCAGGGATCCACCTAGCCTCTCTCCTCCCACAGAAGCAGTGGGTGTTACTGATAACAACAGAGCTGGCTTTAGAAGACTCAACAGTTGCCTGTATAGCCTTACTGGACACAGAATGGGTTTGTGGCATGACCCAGCTCTTGGGGGCTTTTCTCCACCTAATCCTGCTGCTCAGCAGTGCTCCATTCACCCAGCTGTACCCACAACCAGAATAAATGTTTATTTTGACAATGCAAGAGAGGACAGATAGCTTTCACTGTTGTCCCATACCTGTTCTGCCTTTGTGTCCATTTTCTCCCAAAACAGTTTAGTGGTCCTCACAATTTTGAGGCATTTATCTACAATTTAGAGCTGTTTCTTCTACCCATCTCTCCTGCAAGCTGGAAGCACATCTCAAAAATAAACCTGTCATTAACTGGATAATCTTTAATGTCTCCAAATTCATAAAGGGTTTCTCATCTGTGTGGTATAAATTTCTGTTTTCCTCTTAGGCCATCTCATCTGCCTGACACTGTTATCCATTGACTATAATTTGGGTGTTATTCTTTGCTGAAGTCTCACTCCTTGTCATTTCATCTGTGTATTGAGAACAAGAGAAAGACAAGTAAAAAAAAAGTTTTACCTTCAGATTCTTCTTTTCATGAGTATGGCCGTGGCTCTGTACAAGCATTCAAATTTTTTTCCTGTTTGTGCCTTACTCAGAGTATCTTTTGCCTGGAAATTCAGTGCTGGCCCACCTTGACTCTACCTGCTTTGCCTACTAGATTCTGTTTGTTAATCTCACAACCTCCTAACAGCACATTCAACTACGGAGGCCAAAGCTGGGAAAATACAGAGGATGATATACAAATACGTTGCAACTGTGGCAAACACTAAGCCATGCGCACACAGATTGACCTTTTACTGCCATCTCCAAAGTACTCTGCCTTGCAGGCTGTTTTCCTCCCCCAGCTTCTGTGCAGGTTCATACACCCAGAGTATAGCTTGCGACCTGCTACCAGCATGACCTCGTACCTTGAAAGTGCCCATTTTATTAAAACATTCCTCCAAGGTAGCCTGGGCCCATTTGACAAATAGGGAACCAAAAATTCCAGAAATTCAACTCTTTTCTCTGGCTTGGGGGGAGAGGGGGAGGAGACAGAAATGAGAAGAAGGAGGTTCATTTTAACAAAAGCGAGTAATAAGAGGCAAAGAGTATTTTACTCCACTATAATGATATAAGAGCAGAGAAGAGAAAGCTTTAGAAGGTCTGATGCAATGGCAGATTAGAAAGTTAGACACCTCTAAATTCATCCCAAACTAAGAGCAAATGTAATAGCATAATCATTTTTATGCAAAACAAGGATAACTACATTTCCGTATTTGGGAGGAGAGTAGGAAGGGAGTTCTAGGATATCATGAAATTTGGACTTTATAAATATAAGGCATTTTATAGAGTAAAAAAGTTACTCCACTAGGCTGTTCAGTTTGCTCTATCTGTGCAATACAGGTGCTTGCAGTGCCCATTCCAAATATATTTTATATGTTGTATTAGGGCAGTATCTGGCTGGTATCTTGAACTAATAGAGTTCTATCTGTCTTCTGCAATGAGGAGAAACCACAGCTTCAGAAGCATATTTTGGAAAAGTAAATAAATAAGAAGGAAGAAATTATGGCCTTTAAGGGAGCTTTAAAGTTTCAGTGGAAAAGAAGGCTGAATACTGCGATTCCTTTATTTTAATTACACATTTTTGTAAGTAGCAAGAAAGAAACAACAAAATTAAAATAAAACCCATCAATAACATACAGAACAAAATGAGCTTGCAGTTGAAGGATTTGTGTCAGTATCTGGACCCAGGGCTCGAAAACTAGGTGGCTCAGGTCATTCAATTTTATAAACCCAGCTTAGGAACAGTATACACAGCACATGAACAAGTGCAAAGCCTGAAGTCACATAACAGTGTTATTCATTCCTGGACATTGAAATAACAAAAAAGACATAGTCAAAGGGCTCCTCTCAGTATACGCTCTTTAAATATATGTGGAGGGTCCATATGACACTGAAACAACAACACTGGGAATATGGAAAATTAGACTAAGCAATATTTATATTGCCTTTTTTTTACTGGGGTGAAGGATTAAATTTAGTTAACGACAGACTGATTTGGTCAAGAATATGGGCTCCATCACCTTTCCAAAGTTCCCTGAACAAATAAAAATAATAAAATGTTCTCATAGGATCAGATTCTCCTTGTAATCTGATGCATTTCTCCTAGAAAACATTTACCTTTTAAAGCAACTAAGTACACACTTCTTTTATGGTACAAACTGAAATAAAAATATTAAATAGACTGTTCCTTCAAATCTTTGGCATCCTTCTCTCTCATGCACCTTCCCATCCCAGACAGGTCAGAGCTACCTGCTAGTGCACAGGGATTGCATTTCACAGCTGTCTATTTCACCTACGGTTACCTTAGCAAGAAGTCTGCTCTAGCTGCAGCCTGTCAAAGGAGAGCTCTGTCTGTAGCCATATATTAGCCTCATGATTTTTGGCTGAATTTGTCAATCACGGTAAGTTTAAGTGCAGCTCTACAAACAGAAAGCTCTCTGCCATCTAGAGAATAACAAGCTCTTGTTGCTGGGGATGTGAATGCTACCCTTCGTATGGGATTTGCATTCAAACTCAGCTTAATTATCTACCAAAGAGTGAACTGTGATGGTGATATCTTTTTGGTAGATATTTATTGCCTTCTCCTAGTTGGCTAACCATATAGTGTGCCAATGATTTCCATGATTCATACCGCAAAGCATTAGTTTAAGTTTGTTTCAAAGAACATTGCCACGAGGCGGTCTTTAGCTGAACCTGTGGAGGAAAAGACTGGGTCCCCACTGCAGCTGCTCAGAAAAATCTGGGCAGAAAAATTTCTCTCTCCACATGCCTGTTTCAGCTCAGTCTTATATGGTCTCCGAGTCCAGTGAGAGGAAAGCCTTAGTTAGAAAAAGAAATGCTGTTTGCTTTCTTCAACATTGCATACTATTTCCTGAACTTGTACATTCAAAGAAAATTTTCCAAGAAAGCTGATAAGATTTTTGTTTTATACTTTGTCACTTGAGACCTGTTATTTTCATGTTTTGACTTTTATCAGTCATTTCAAGGATTTCAGAACAGAGAAAAACATCTTGTCTCCATAAACACAAATAACAACACAACAAAGAAGATACTGCTTCCAATTTCAGACTCAGTCTAACAATTTATCACAGAAAATCTTTTATAAGATTTCCAAGTGATTTCATTTTGCTGCCATTGAAATAATTTCTTATTCAGATTCCCAAGTTCAGCATTTCTGCTAATGTTGTGTTTCGGACACAATGTGTAAGGTGGATGCTTCTGCTGCCTTTTTCCTTTAGGAATATACGGTGGTGACAGTAGGCACTTTAGTTATTTGTGGGATTTTTTTAGTGACCACTTCAGAAAAATTTGTCCTGCTTTTCTAATGTAAGAATGAACATATGTGCTTAATGTATGCCTTTACTGTGCTCCCAAAATGTGTGTACCTTCCTTGGCCAGAAATATATAATGAAACAAAGCCTTATTCTGCACTCAGTAGGGAGGTTGTATATCACTGTAATTCTGCTGAGTTCTCTAAGTATGCAATGTACAGTTTTCTCTCCATTTTGAAAAAAATTAATCACATTTTTGTTTGCATATTTTTCTCCCCAAATCCTTGTTATGACAGCCTGCATATTTTATTATTAAGATTTATTTCCTTCCTATTACTTAATGTTCCCCAGAAACAGCAAACCAGCTTGACTATCTGTTAACATAAATTTTCAAATGGAGTGCAAATATTTAATTGAATTGGTTGTGTAAGTGACTTAATCACCTAATTGCTGGAATTTTATTTCTGTGGTACAGATTGTCTGAATTTGGAAGACATTGCTGGAGGATGGAAATAATCTCTTTCCAAATAACAAATAGTTGAACAATACTGGCAAAATATGCCTTGAATGTACATCCAACACAAACTTTGGCTTAAGCAAGTCAGAAAATCATGTCTGTTTTTCTTTAAATTGATTTTTATAGAATACTAGGAGCCTATTTGAGTTATACTTTAAGACAATGGCAGTAGTAGTATCATGCTTTTGCATGCATATGCTCAAAACCATATTAGTGATTCTTTTTCCTAAGCGTAGTCTTATATTACTTAGAATAAAGATATAGAGTAAACAGCTCATTTTTAAACACATGCAATCAATATCATGATCTTCCACCATCTGCAATGCAGAAATGGAGAGAACCTGGAGGGCTGAGGCTTTCCAAAAATAAATATCATAAGATAAGAGTGAATTAATATTTGGAAACTACATCTCATATCTTTGTCTTAAAGATAGATTCTAGATAAAATCTCACCAGACTTTCCGTTTTTATTCAAATAAATCATGTTCTTCAATGGTTAATAACAGCATCCCTCTGAATTTATATATTATTGTATGTTATACACTCCAAGTATTTTTTTATATTTGCTGGTTGGTGAGTGTATATCAAATCTGGCAAATTCATCTGGTGCTCACTCAGTTCCTCAGTTCCACTGGGAATGAAATGAAAGCCAAAACACATACTTGAAACCAGAGGTGAAAACCTGAGGTGTGGCACAGATCAAGAGCTGGGAGTAGACGTGCTCCACTAAAAGGTGCTTTGCCTGCCTTTCTAATAGTATTCGCCCATTAACACACAAACATCTTTGGAAGTGGTAAGTTAGTGGCAAATCCAAGTGACAAACTCCCCCAAGTTATGTTCTAGTATGAGTAGGAGCAGAAAGCCTTGTGATAACTTCCAGAGGTCTCATGGAAACTTTGGGCGGGGACTGTGGGTAGGTGATTGCTGCCGCTGCAGAGGTTTGTGGCTGTGTGGTGGAGGCACTGCTTCCCCATTGCCCACCACGGGCTGCAGTGGAAGAAGGACACCTGACCCTGTGGTCTGCAACACTATAAACTCTCAACAAGCCCAAATGGAGGGCATGGCAGATTTAGTGTCTGAACGTGAAACGTGATGACCTTAACAGCTCCACTGTTTATGGGACCTTTTCCTAAGTGACTGATAGGAAATCAAAGGCAGGCCATGGGGGCCCAGTGAGTGGAAGGAAACCTGGCTTTCTGCACAGCTCTGGGCTGCAGGGAGCCCAACACTTCTGAAACCTCACCTTTTGAACTAAACTCGCTGTAGTGTGCAAAACCTGGAGAAATATTTGCTTTGATACACTTGGATTTTATGGTGACACCTTAAAACGCAAGGCTGGAGCAATATGTTGGGCAGGTGGATAATTTGCAAGCTTTTCTATGTAGACCCACCCCTTCACCGAGATCCTAAACAATTTTAACTTGGATATGGCCAAACAGTTATTGTATTGTTGTCACTTCTTGAAAAATAAATTCATTGCCAGACTGATACCTTGCATGCCAAGTTTCTGGTTGGAGTGCATTTTATGACTGAGTTATAAAGCCCTAGAAGAAGAGGTTTGTAACATAAATGCTGACACAGCCAAAGCTATCACAGAGTGAACGGTATTGCAATGATCTTATTTACCTCTAGCAAGGAGCATCTAAGGAAAACTAAATAATTTATGCCTGCTGCTACAGATCATTTCATGAGGAAAACTTATCTCTGCTTTTATTTGATAGGTTAAAACTACAAGGTTCATGCATTGATTAAGGAAGAGTAGCAACAGTCTGTATATTCCTATGCATCACAAGATTCACATATTCACACACGATAAAGCATTCCTACATTCACTTAAAATTTATTAAACACTCTTTTACAGAAAATAACAATTGAGAAAGAACTGAAAAGCATAGCACAGAGTAAGCAAAACTACTGCAGCTTATTGCAAATGACTACAACCATTTAAAAAGGGACATATAAGTGACTGCTCTATGTGATTGAGTACCCAAATATGAACTGATGCTGTTTTTTTCCCCAGGTATTAATAATTTACAGTAGAACTCCCAGAAATACTCTGCTGTAGCATGACATCTGCTTAATTGAACACGAGTGCATTGCATTAAGCTAGCAAGCTGAAAACAGGAGGAAAGTCATTCATAGGTAATCTGAAGAAAGCGGTCTGGGAATTATGGCCACTGCCTGCTAATCTCTGCCACTAATATTCATACAGCATGTCGGTTAGGGATGTCTGTGGTACAGAATTTACTTGATCAACCTCTCTCTAGATTGGTCCTGTACAAAAAACATCGACTATGCTTTGGCACTTCTGTACTGTGACCTCTCTGATGACCAGAGTCTGGAAACCTGGGCTTGGCAAGCTGCACTACAAAATAAACATACTAATTTTGAGAAGTGGTTTTTCAGGCTCTGCTGCCACTTCTGGGTGAAATACATTCAACCTTGTAAAGCAGACAAGTAAGTCTACTCATACAGTGTGTAGTGTTTTCTTTTGTCCTTTATGGAACTGAAAGGACTGAAATAATATTTCAAGGGAAGATTTTGCTATCCTTGCTCCAGCGTGCCTTGGCAGTCCCCACACTGTGAATAGTTTCTCCAGCTTCAGTGGAATGCCTCTTGGATGGAAGATAGGGCTCACGGTGAATTTAGCTGGCTTGCTGCTGCTGCAGGAATTCAAGGGTACACTGCTACACGTTATACGGGGAAATTACACAAATGTCCAATGACAAGTGTATATTGTCAACACTGTATCCAAGAAAAACCATTGTATACATTAAAGAATGTGGGGGTTTGGCACTTACTGAAATAAGAACAGTCAAGAATTTGTGGTCTGGGCTTTTTTTAAATCTTTACATTATGAGACCAAGCAACAGTTTCTGAGCATTTTTGCAGCACTTTCCTGTATCGGTCTCCTCCCCTGGTCCTCGCCAACAAAGCTGTATAGCTTGCTGAGAGTTTACTTGAGATCAGCCACTACTAATGGTAAATCTTTACTCTTCTGCTTCAGTCCCTTTTTACTCAAACACAGGACTGAAATACTCAAACTACTTTCTTTTTTGTAACTTGTTTATTTCTCTACCCACAAAGCAAATGCAATCTTTGCTCTGTAATTTAATGTCCGCCTCTTCTTCCGCTAAAGTTGGTTTGGTATTTCCTTTACAAACCTCAATTGTTGGTATTAAAAACTTGGCCATTTCAACTCTACTGAACTAAACCTTGCCAAACAAATCGTCAGATAGCATTTAAATTGCTCTACTAAAATTTCTTTTTATGACTAATCTATGACCAGTCTTCATCCCTGCAATCCCCACTACACTTTTAGGTCCCCTGAAAACTGTCTTGAAAATACTGCTGACTCCCCTTACAAATCAGAGACTGCAAAACCCAAGCTCTGTACCAAAACACAAAAATCATTCCGTCTTCTGACTGACTGTGTGCAGACAGACTTTCATAGGCTGCTCCATATCAGGCAAAAGTCTCTCAGCAGGAGCTACAAGGTAGAGAGTCCTTAAAAAAATCAGAAGGGTGGAGAAGCAAGAAGGGATGCAGTAAATCTGTCCTGGTGCAAAGTCTGAGCTTGGTCACCTCAGTGCTCTGGCAAGGCATTCCTTGTTAGAAAAGAAGAAATGCCATAAAGGAGTTTCTACTTGCAGTAGTTCATAGGAAGCTGCACCGACTAACTATGCCCAAAAATGGTGGGACTGTGTTGATGGGAAGCCCAGAGAAAACACCACAGAAGCAAAGCCCAGCAGGCTGCTCACTCTAACCCAAGCAATAGCTTGCAGCAAGAGGAAGGAACAAGAGAAAGGGGCTACTTCCTAGGGCCACATGAGCTGGAGCAGGAAAAGCCCTTTAGTGCTGCCTGTGAAGAGCACAGTGGCTGGCAGTGGGAGAAGTCTCTGGGCTGGGCAGAGCCAGCCCCATGTCACTCCTGCTCTGCCCACTGCAAGTACTAGGGCTGGGCCACAGTTTTACTGGCTATCCCTTTAAAACCTTTAGCCAAGCTTTTGGTGCTGCTAGTCAAGTCCTCCCGGGATTGTGCTTTTGATTTTTCTCTTCTGTCTGAAGCAGCAGGAGCTTCGCCAGGTTGGTTTAGCATCCCCCTGTTTGAGGTGGGATTTGAATCTGGCATATTAGCAAACACGCCCCAGAAACCCTATTTGGCCTCACTATTAGTGATCAAGGGCCAATAGCATAGTGACAGCAGCATTTCTCTCCCTCACTTATTTGTTCTGAAGCAACAGTAACAACATGAAGAAGACATGGTAACTAAAATACAGAAATGTATTTTAATGGGATGTGCATCAGTCTCAGGAAGAACAAACAATTATAGTATGATTCTCTTCCATCATATTTCTCCTTCCTGTGAAATAACAGCAAAGAAACCCTGACAACCTTTACAAGAGCATGATAGGAGATATGGCTGGGACAGAGCTTTTCAAGGCAAAACACCCATCAGGATCCTGTGCAGGGAGAATGGTATTTTGCAAGTATGTGAATTCAGCTCCAGGCAATTGCTGGGCAGATCTAAATGTGTAAGTGAAGTAGAATATACCGCTCTTTCACTGCAGCAGGAAGAATTGAGTCATATAAGGAGACCCACTTTAACAAACACAGAGGCTACCTCAAAGCATTCGGTTTACAGCACAGCCCAAAACTGACTGGTGATCATTAGCTTTCCTAAAAGCCCACAGCCATTTGGAGGGTTTCTGAAGGGCTTATGGAGTGCTGTGGAATTAAGAGAGACCCCCCCTCCTCAGCATATGCAAAATGTACAGTCATGTTTCAGTTCTAAAATCAGGACGTTTAGAAATCGCTGACAAAAATTTTCTAATTTGAGATTACAAAACTAAATTATGCAGAGTGAGATTATGAAATGAAGTTACATAAAAGAAACACTTAATCTTGGTGCAAACACATTTTATTTTATTACCCATGACCACTGAATCCCTAATCTATTGACTGCTAAAGGCTCACAGGCATTAAACCGCTTTGCCAATTGTATGGTAAGGATCACCTGGTTCCCCATCCAATATGAACACTGAAAACTCTAAAATACCTGTGGAAACAGGAAAACCTGTGCTTAACCCTGTCTTTCTCCCATTTTGATAGTGTCTATCCTGTGAAATAATAACCATAACATATTGCTGTCTAGTGAATTATTTTTTGCTTACAATGCTATTGCTGTATTTTGTTTAGATGCAATTCCTTCCTTTTTCAAAGCCACCAAGGAAGCCATCAAAAGAGATTTGTGTTTAATTTTCATGAACATTTCACACAAAAATAACCTTGATATTAGAAGAAATTTTGCCTTAAACCCATCTCACTATACAAATGTTTATTTCCAGGTTTTATTTTTCTCTGAAGCTTTGGTGACTCTTGCTCCTTGGCTGAAGACACTATAGTGAGTAGACCATTAATCAGACTGAAATAATAATACCTATGTTCTTGTAGAGTGAATTAAAGGGAAAAGGCAATTTACCTCCCAAACCTACACTGCTATAGAAAGTAGTACTGATACAACAGCTCAAAGATTCAATTCGTAAATTAGTGCAAAGTGTACCTACTTTACATGCAGGGTACACCACTCAAGTGTGTGGTATCTCAAAGTGTAGGTTGCCCTCACCAGTCCTCCTCTGAGTGGGCACATCAGAGTGACATCCCAGCCGCATGGGGAGATCCCTTAAGGTGGAGAAGCCCTCTGCCAGGCTGCCCTGCTGCCATGGCCAAGTGCAGCACGCTTGCCTAAAGCTAACTGGTAATTAAACCTTGGTCATAAATGAAAAAAAAAAAAAAAAAGCCAGGAAAAATAATCTGTTTATTTTTCTGAGAACCATGGGTAGAATAGGGTGATGCTGTCCAAAGAGGCATAATTAAGGTTGATAACATTTGGTTCTCTTTCTCAGAAAGCCATGGAAAGACAAGTGCAAGTCCCATCCTCCCCAACTCTGACCCCCACCAGCTAACAGGCTATGCAGTTGGTGGGAGCTGGATTTACTTCAGAGGAGTAGGAAAAACAGGTAAAAGACTTCCTGACCATAGTCTTGTCACAAGATTCCTGGGAAAAGCAGCAGAGACTACCTGATTCCTGGCAAACTGCACACACAGTTCTTAAATAAAGCCTGTTCTGTAACTGCCCATTTTGGAGGAAAGGAGATATTCAGAGGGCTGTGGTTTAAATTCTGGATAGCAACTCCATTTTTGGTCTGCTAGCAATGATTCCTGGTCTGCTGGCAATGAAAGGCCACTTTGGATTTTGGTGGACCCTACATTCTCTCTGATTGACATGGGAAAAACTCTTCAAAGCCTGGTATGCCAGGATGGATTACATTATTTTTCTGAACTCAGTTGCAGGCTATTCTCTTGGGATAGGTGGCATAGCATCTGAATCATCTGCTGGTAGGGAGTGCTGCTAAGTGACCACAAGTTAAATAAACTTGAATTCCTTGGCCATGACTGAGGGATAATGAGGAAAGTTCCCTCCTGCTCTGCTCTGCAAGTAGCTTCTGCAGGTGTTGGACATCTGGAATTCCCTCAGCTCCCAAGATCTATTAACCACAGAGAAGAGATCGAGTAGATTATTGTGATTTTGGATGGTACAAGAAATCAGAGGCCTTGCTGATGAACAAACACTCTTTGTAAATGCTAGCTACAATCACTGTTCCCATGTTAAATGTCTTTTCTGTAGTAGTTACCTTTAAGTCTTTGGTTTTCATGAAAAGTATATAAGCTAAACAAGTTACCTGGTCAAAACAGTCCACATAAAATACTCAAATAAGTTTTCAGGTATGTGAATAATATATTTTATCATATGTCAGGAAAACAGAATAGATGTGTAAAGCTACATAATTATGTAAAGATAACTTGTGCTGAAATACAACAAAGCATGTTCTTTTTAGTAGTTGCAGATCAGAAGTGGACATTTTACAGAGAAACCTACAAAAGCTAGTTGTACTTTCTGGTAGCAATTACCTCCCACAAATATGACTCACTTCTGCAGTTTAAATGCACTGGTTTAGTGTCCCAAAATCAACAGTTTTATAAATAAATCTCTGAATCACAGACTGAATGCTTGAAGTGTTTAAATATTTCTTACTGACCTGGGAAGTAGTTTGCATTTAAAGCTTTTACTTCATAAAAACTTCCCAGTGAGCTGTACTGATACTAAAAGGGAGTAAATACAAACAAAAGAGGAAAGCTGCAGGGAGCTCTGTGGCAGGATAGCATAAACTAAGTTTTCCCAATCTTTGGTACTTCGACTAACGTGAACTGGGTTTGCCAAGTTTGATGTGAATAGGACCCGAGATGGAATCAGTTTTTCTGTTTCACAGGATCCTCTTCTATGGAAAGAGTACCTGGAGCTGAGATTGCCTTGTGGCACAGCTTTCCTAGCAGAACAGGGGGCTGTTTCTAGGGGAGGCAATACAGATCACTTCTGTGAAGCAATGTCGGTAATCTCACTGAAGAATGATAATAAAAGGGGAGGCCTCTCCTCTGAAAGCCAACACACTACAAGGCTGAAGACGAAAGTATTTTTACCTTCTAAGCATGGGACATTATACTGTGAAAATTATAGTACTGTTTTTCTTGAAATGACACAAGATGCCCAGATGTTTTTCACCTGTTTGAGTGTTGGAGAATGCACTCAGCTTTAGTTCCAGATGCTTCACACAGAAGTGTCCCTGCAGGAGGGCTATAGGCTGCTGTCACGGTGCATGCACCATCCCACTGGGAATCTGCCACACAGTTGAGGAAAGCCTCAAGACAAGTGCCTCACAAAGGGCTACTGCTGCCAGAGAAGGGAAGACAACCAGTCCTTGCAGGAGTAGACTGCATTGGGCATCCTCCATTCCAACCGCTGCTGCTCAAAATTAGTTCTTGATTCTTTCTGAGTTTACTTTCTGCTCTGCAGCTGCTCTCGCAGCCCGCCTGTCTGCCTGGAGCTGGCAGGACATGGGGAAATACATCAGCTCAGAGGCCGCCAAGGGCCAACTCCTGCCAGGGAGCAGGACTGCTGCTGGGGGTGGCTGAGCCTCCCCAGGCATGGATGGTGGCCACTGCCACTCGTCTGACCCCCAGCTGACCCACTGCTCCCAGCCAGAGTGGTGGTGGAAGGATCTGGTTCACAGCCAAGGTCCAACCCATGGCAGTGCTGCCCAGAGACACGCTGCCACAGTCATGCTGGCAGCCTTGTGTTGTTTGGGAGCAGCGTATGGACCACTGAAAAGAAGAAAAAGAAAAGAGTAATCTTACCTGTAGAGCTTTACCCAAAAGAAAATAAGCTCTCTCAGAAACAGCATGAGTTTCTGTTACTTCCTTGTGGGGATTCTTCTTTCATTGCGCATTAAACTATGATTTTCCCCAGTCATGAAGGAAAAAAACCCCAGTCACTCCCCTACATTGCTATGCCAGCACAGCTTTCTTGACTAGAAGTGACCTACATAATACTAATCTGATCAGATATAAAAGGTATATTTATACATGTAAACATGTAAAGAAGTCATAATTTACACATGGTTATTTTTGTAAAACCCACACAGAAGACAAGAAATTCAGATATGCAGTTGAAACCACTAAACCTTCTATATTTATTTAATTATAAACTGTCAGTTAAAATCACAACTGAATCTGGGATTGCTGGTAAGAAGTTATATATCATAAGTGACAGCAGAGAACATGCAGTCCTTTTTATTTATATTTAATTAGAAAAAAAATAACAAAAAAGGGAGAAGACAAGAGAATTAGAAAGGTAAAGAAATAATTGCTGAAAGAAGGAAAGGAGCAGGAACATTTTAGATGCCATCCTCTAGTAATTAATCAAAGATTTCTGAAAAGTTCAAGCACAGACTCTGCTGCCTTATCTTGGCTTCTAAGTCTCAACGTGATCTGCAAAACAGCCCAGTTATGAGAAAATGCTTTCACCTCTTGGCTGACTCATCCTCAGACATTTGCCTTTCTCCTCTATTTCTATTTCAGCTGTTATAAAATCTCTACTGCTTCATGAACCCCACCTTTGCAGGATACGTGGATCACTGCTATATCTGCTGCATGACCACTCAGAGACCTGATGTACCAGCCCCCTAAAGCAGAAAATCCTCCCTATGGGAGTTTTTAAAATATAGGATGGGGATATCATGTTCTCTCAGCTTACCTCCAGCAATTGAGGAGTCTCATAACTTTGTCAAGTCAAAGTTATATCCATTTACATTTACTTTATCTAGAAATAAATATTTGTCTGAAATTATGCAGCAAAGTTTAGAACAGAGCACATCGTTACATAAATTGTGAAGCTCCATTTTCTATGACTGTGCACAATATCATTTATTCAATTGCATAAAAGCTGCATAGTGATTCCTTGTGAGCTGCAGACTCTAAGTGTTGCAACATTTACTTTCTACAAGCTACCAGGCCTGGTGCAAGGGGCAGACATATGTTGCATAAGATCATCTGAACTGATGCAGATCAGAAAAGAGTAAGGCCTCCTGATCTCCTACTTATAGTTTTACATTATAGTTTCATAAAATACTAGTGCCTTGAAGAAAATTAATAGACAATAAGGAGGGAAAGGGAGCTTCATTAATACAGCATATTTTTTCAGAAAGAAACAGAAAGGGAGAGGGAGGTAGCAAATTAAAAAAAAAAAAGTAGAATAGAATTATAGACTCATAGAATCATTTAGTCTGGAAAAGACTTTTAATATCATTGTGTCCAACTGGGAACCGAAGCCAGCCAAGTCCACCACTAAACCATGTCCCTAAGTACTGCATCCACAGTCATCTCTAGGGATGGTAACTTAACCATTTCCCTGGACAGCCTGTTCCAGTGCTTCACAACCTTTTTGGTGGAGAAATTTTTCCTAGTATCCAATCTAAACCTTCCCTGGTGCAACTTGAAGCCATTTCCTCTCACTTCCTCCTGTTCTATTACTTGTTACTTGGAAAAGAAACTGACGCCCACCTCACTACAAATAGAAATGAGTCGAACTTTAAAGCAGAAAGTATGACATCATGAACTTAAAGTAACAACAAGAATGAAGTGGAAACGACAAAGGAGGGAGATAAATAAGAACATGCTGGCTGATCACAGGATTACTGTAGCCTACCAGCCAGTATGGTCCTCAGAAATGACAAGCTGATCATAGGATGCAAAAAAGCACTGGTGGAATACAGGGAATATCCAGGCTTTTGTCCAAGGCATTGGTGACACCTTTCCTGACACCTTTTGAATAATCGAGCTGCTTAGATTCAGAAAAGACAAAGTCAAATTGGGATAGGTCTAGAGGAAGGCTACAAGGTTAAGCAGTTTATTTTATAAGTAAACTATCATATAAGAATAAAAAAACTTGCTAAATCAAGCCAGGGAAGAGATATAATTTCTCTATTTAAACCTCTCCTTTTAATCAGAAAAGGAAAAGTGATTGATGCTAAAGGAAAAGAAAGGGCACAAGTTTAGGAATGCTGTAGCAATGAAACACATTTGAAAACCCACGCTGGCTTTTCTGAAAAATGCTTGAGGGCTGTGCAGGCACACCAGCCTTCCCAGAGCCAGGTCAGAGATCTGTGACCAGGCACAGTCGGGCCTAGTTAAATGGGTCCAGAGACAGAGTGTATGGCAAAAGAGCTGGCAGATCACCAGTATCTGCTGTGCCTGAACTACTTACCTAATCCTGCCCATTCCTACCCTTTAATCAGCCTTATAAAGAGTCTGAAGCCACAGGGGTGCTTTAAGAGCCTACAAATGCTGCCCATTTACTGCGGAGTTCTTCACCCGGGGGGGAAGTAGGTTTCTTTTTGGTATGCTGGGAAAGACTGTTGTATCCCCTCTTCCATCACAAGTCTACGAGGTAGAGGCAAAGAGTGAGTATAAACACACTGAGGCTTAGGCCTTCAGGGAACAGAGCTCCCATACAGCTTCCCCTGCTGTTCTTGCAGACCGTGTCTGCTCTGCCATCTCCTCTGAGAACAAATGAGTCGCTGAACATCACATTTCTCACTGGGGACAAGGAGTTCCTGCACAGGTTGTGCCCTAGGCATAACCACAGCACAGCCCCCTCTGTCCTTGCCCTCTCTCCCCTCCCTGCAGAGAGGCCAGGCATAGCTGGGTTCCTATTTTTGCTCTTTCTACAGAATGCCTGAAAGGGAAGAGAATTTACTTCACAGTCAAAAGAGATTTGAAAGAAAAGAAATGATACCTGAATCAACTAAGCTTGGTGACTCTTATGGTATTCTCCCTGTGTGTTTAGACATTTAATGTAGATGCTCCAAGCTTTGGTCCTGTTGTATCATCTGCCTCTCCAATGCTCTGTGAAGACATTAGCCTTCTGCTTGGAATCACAACCATGCAATTCTTCAGGTGACGACTGTGCTGTCCCTGGCTGTGGCTTCAGTGACAGAGGGACCAGCTAAGTAACCAGTGGAGGCAGGAGGCCAGCACGTCACTGTGAGAACGCAATCCAAAGCAGTGAAGAAAATGGAGTCTGATTAATGCATCCGCAGTGTAAAAAATAGACAGTGATTGTCCTTTGTTTCCAATTTGTGACTGTGCAATGTGGATTTGATTACAGCGGCCTGAACTCAGCAGATTTTCTCCCCATGAACAGTGGAAAACATTGACGCTCTATTTACAAAGAATTTCTGGGAAGCCTGTTGCACATACGTACCAACAACTATTTGCTTCAATGGTTTTTATTTAGTAGGGTTTTCAAAAGCATATAGAGAAAATTTCTGTTGTGGTGCATTTAACCTAGAAATTTGCCATGCCTGGAGGAATAAGCTCTTAGGAGTTACAATGCTTTTGTATCTGTGCAAAGTATGCTGTGGAGTGATGTGTACTTGGGCTCTTGTTTCACTGTAACCTCTGGGCCTGTGGCTGGATTATACCTTGGTGGTGAGTTGAGCCTGTATGTAGCCAAGACTCTATGTACAACTTGCATTTGCTAAAATTTTTTGCTCAAGGTCTTGAGTTTTATAACATTTTTTCTGACATTTGCTCTTTGGAACAGTATCTACAATATGTTCCATTTTCCTTTTACTCCAAGCTACAGCAATTCTCCTAAAATGGCATTACATAACACAGCACATCTGGCCTGGAAAAGGACAGTTCAAATGTTCTCAATCTAGGTTGCAATCATTATTTTAATGTAGGTCTAGTGAGGGGATTTGAAGACGGATGATGTCTCTAAAATTTGAAACATTCTATTATGTCCTTTTGTGGTATTTGTTTTAACTGATCTTTATTTTCACATCACAGGAGAAGTCCTTCAGAGGAGTAACACGGACTACAAGCAAGATCTGTCTAAAGTCTGCAGGGACGCAATATATACTGCAATATATACTGCATATAAATGAGTGGGAGCTGCAGGCCTTAGACACCACAGCATTCGGTTACATTTGAATTTCTGATGACTTGCTCCCTTACAAATAGTTTCTGAATTTCCTAGTGTGCAGCAGCAAGCCTGAACACACAAAAACCAGGTCATTGTTGTTCTGACATTTTTTTTATTTCAAAATAACTCAGTATCTGATGCAACTCACTTTCAATAGTACATCCTCAAAATATTGTTCCAAACGCTTCCTTTAAAATAAGGGACGTTTCTGTTTCCCTATTGAAATTTACAGTGGTCTTTTCAGCAAGGAAGAAACTAATCAGGGTCCCAAATCTAAAAAGCCTTTACACAGACAGTTAACCAAAATAAAGTTAAATATACAAGTTAAATCTTTACAGGAATCAGACTCAGCTAACCATAAAAGAGAAGTTAGAAAATTTCACTATGCCATCCAAAGCTCAGAGCAAACCAAAAACTTGAGACCGTTTAGTAACTTATCTCAATTTAGTCAAGTTGCAAGCACATAAAGCACTAATTTCTTAGCCAGCACTGTGATCTTCAGTGGGAAGGTAAACCTTCATGATCATTCCAACCAGGTCTCACAAGTTATTTAGACATGCATACACATTATTTATAGCTGAAATATTTCTCTTGTTTCTTTTTCAATGAAGCTTATATTTGAATTTTTTATAGGTTTAAAAAGTATCATTCAGCCTGGTTAAAAAGCTTACTTTCACAACACAGCAGGTAAATACAAAGGACAAATATATACATGCATATATGTCAAGTGTAAGGCAACAGATCTCACATTGGGAAACAAGAGGGGGAACTGAAAGAAAAAGGACTGGGAAATAAGCAGAAGAAAGGAGACAAGAATAAGCACTAACAGCCTGAGTCAACATTAACAAGAAAAGACTCCCTGGAGGGAAGAGGTCCCTTTCTCAGGACTTCTGTGTTTACTGATTGAAATGGAAGAAGATAGATAACACACTGTGGACTGGTCTTGTAATTAGAAAGCAAACTAAAAACTGTAATTAAAACATCTGATTTAAAGAATGCGTGAAAAACAACCTCAATGTTTAGACTGTGATCTGTTTAGTCTACTTTAAGCTTTTTAGAAGATCAATATCAGAGGTTATGAAACAGATGGAAAAAATACTACCAGCATGTTTTTTCCCCTTAATTTAAATAATAGGACATGCAGTAGTCAGATACCACCTAGGTGGCAGACAAAACTTGATTTAGCCTCTAGAACTTGTAAGCACCATACACATTGTGATTTTTAATTACCGAAAATCAGTAACATCTTTGGTCTGAAAAAATACCAAACATAACTTCCTAGATCATTTTAAGATGCAGCAATGTGTTAAACTTGCACATCAAAAATGTCCCAGTTCACATTGTTTATTCTTCTCTGTTTTATACAGAAGGGATGCTTTCTGCACACTGTAAATCAGTTGCATAGGCAATGTTATTAACCTTAATATAGTCTTCAACAAGGTTTTGAAGCTCTACAGTGTCCTTGACATGCAGGGACATGTTCACAGCTTGCAGCAATCATGACTAAGTTACATGTATACTCCCACTAGATTTTCTAAGTCCAATGAAGTCACAAGAACATATGTGTTTGCACGTGATCCCACTCTTAAGCTCACCACAGGAAAAGCTGCTCAGGCTTGCTCTAAGCCTGCAGTTAAATGGAAGAAGACAAAAAAACTCTAGGGAGATCTCTAGGGAGATCCACCAGCATCTTGGGGAGTCTTGGAAATGGTGACCCTAGTCTGTTGGTCAGGCCCCTTGGCATTCAATGTACAGCACACCCAGCTCCAAGAGTTGTTTCCAAATCAGGAGCAATACACCTTATTTAAATCTGTTGGTTTGTGACCTTATCTCCAAAAGTGTCAAACTCCAATATCTCAATTTATTGACATACGGAGTAACCTCTGAAGGAAAACAAACACATTTGCTGTCTTATCAAGAAAACAAAAGATTGGCGCTACTTCTGTAAACAATAGTCAGGCTGATTTTTTACCAGTGGTAATGCTGGTTCTACATTTATTTTATTTCTTAGAAGATTCTATTGATGACAGAAAAAAAACTAATAGGAGAATGATAAGCAGACAATAAAGAGCAGAAGGGATTTTTACTTTGGTAGAGTACTGAGGAAGATTCAGAACCAGTGCCTCTGACTATGGCACATCAACATTACCTCTTTTTGGTAGCAATGGGCTGGACATGAAAACTATATTTAATGAAGAATGGAGCTACGATGTAGAGCTATCTACAGAGTATGCTAATTGATCTCCACTGAGCAAGATCCCAAAATTTTACACATCTCTACACATCACTGATATTTTTACTGACATGGTTGAAAATACTACTTCCCAAAGATCATTTGGTAATGCCTTCTAGGAAAACACCCAGGAAGAAGTCATTGAGTCAGTGTCATATGTTTGGTTTTATAGCAATGTTAAAGGCAAAAATAATTTGTAAGACTGAGAATAAAGTCTACACTTCTGCAGTTTTGTCAATATTAGGGAATTTAAACAGTATAACAGGGATGCAAAATAACTTTATACCTTCCACCAGCTAAGCCCACTAATTTTAAAATTGTGGGGAGGTTAAATATGTACATAGTTCTGCTGCCTTTCAGCATTTTTACTGGTGGATCCATCAGGAATTCCTCAGTAGGCTAATTCTGTCCCTGCTTTGGAGCATGCTTGAAGTAGCACATATGCTAAATATACTGAGATTTTCCACAGAAAGCAGAAAAAAGCATCCTAACAAGAGGGTGATATCTTTGTTAAATTTTAAGCAAAATATTAAGAGGTTCTCTTTATGGTCAAAACAATATATTTTTCTTAATTGCTTTATAGATACGGATGAACAATTTGCTGAACTTCTTGTTCACTCTGCCGCATCCCTCTCAGAAAAGTCAGATTGCAGAAGATCTCCAGAAAAGGAAACTCCTGCCTAATCAGTTAAAATTTAAACCAAACATCTGAAATTATAGTCACCTTTTATAATGGAAATGTCAGACATCGTTAATTATAGGTTACTACCAGTTCTGCCTACAACAAACTATTTTAGTTTCATATATAGAAATGAATGGAGTTTAGGGAGGAAAAAAACCCCATCTATTAAATCCAAAATCCAGGCTTCTCCTTCGCTACCACTCTGCTTTGGGCCATCCAAGCTGCTGCAGAATTCCCACCTGACTTGTTTGCTGTGGTTACACAGTCCTGTGTTATTTCCACTATCTCACACGCAGAGCCAGAAGAACTTGGAAGATGAAAAGACTTTTGCTTTCAAATATTTTTGTTTTAAAAGCAGAAAGCTAAGTGTAATTCTGTTAATGCATTGTTGTGTTGGAGGGACTGCTGAAGTCAGGAAATTCCAAGTCAATGTTATATTATATTCATTGTGCATATGTACCACTTTCTATTCCTCTTTGCCTTGTTAAATATAACCTGTTGTGGTGCACTTTTTATTACAGAATATGCAGTGGGACGGTTTCTGCAGCAATACTGGAATCACCATCCAGGGGAGACTACTTACATCTAAAAGTGTAAAAAATGGCTGAAAGCAAGGCAGTTTGTACCAGAAAATGAAATCATACTCTATTGGACCTTTACTTTACCAAGAAAGCTCTTTTGATGGGTTTTCTCCCCAAAGCATGGTCTTGTTTTTTCCTCTGGTTGCTTCTTTCTGGCTTTGTATGAGCAGCTTTGCAGGCTGTGTGCCAGTGACACCCACTTCCACCTATCCCTGCTTCCATCTGCAGAACAGACTCCAGACAACACTTTGTATCATTAAGTTTGGGGCAATGGATTTATTTGAGCAGTGTCACTCCAAGAAAGGACCGTAACTGCTTTTTGTTTTTTACTGTCCTTAGATGAATAAAGGGTAACTACAGTCTGATTACTCACAAGTTGCACTGAAGCACTCTCATGATAAAAATTGCTACAAAATATGAAATATATTGAAAAAATTAATCATATTCCATGTAAATAAATTTAAAGCAAGAAGAAATGGATACTAAGCACCAGCAACGCGGTACACAAAAGATACATCACTGATGCTGGCAAATTGTATAGTAACACCTGCTACAAACAGCTCTGTAGGGGCTTGCTAGTGATTACATGGTCACCCCAAAAAATCCTTCTCCAACAGGGGTCCTGTGGATGAAATCAACAGAGGTGAAGCTGCACATAGTCTGCAATTCCATTGCTTAGGTACTGTGGGTCATGGCTCTCTCCTTCCATTTTTCCTGGATATTCAAAGGGAGAGCCTATAAAACCACTCCAGCTCTCCCATTTCCTTTCATCATTTCCTCAGACCCGCAGCTGTAATTAGTAGGACTCACAGGAGACAATCTGGATTCATGTAATGCCGATTTGACTCAGCAGAATATGGTGAGGCACATGCCAAAAACCGCCTCAAAGAGCGGCTTTCTGGGGAAGAGCCTCCTGGCTCTTCTTTAAGTGCCTTCTGTATATTCCTTCTGTGGGAATAGTTAGATAAGCACCACTGTCAGGTGGGGAGGGAGCAGTCTCTGTGCAGCAGCTCCACCACAGCAAGCAGAGCGTCTGACAATCAGTCAGATGGACTCTGTTGTGGAAACACATTGTTAGAAGTTGACAGAGCAGCACCAAAAATTTAATAATGAGAAATGATAACAAGAAAGCCTTTAGCCTTGTGGAATGTAATCTAATCCCTTATGGGAGAGGCACAAAGACAAACCCAACACACTTTTCACGATATATCTTAACCCCTAAGATGTCTTAACGAATATCATAATCAATATATCTTAATCTTTGTGTGTTTTATTATTCTAATCATATTTAACTATGTCATTATTTTCTGCACAACACTAAGCCAGTAATTTCTTAAACTCTTTAACATTCTCTAGACAGGGAAGTTATACTCATTTATCATCAAACAAAGAAGTTTAGCTTTCATCTGATATTGCTTTGAATCTTGCTTCAATATGTACTGATTAAATATGACAAGCTGAAATATTCTTTCTAATATTGGAATGATGTTTCTTCTTATCACAGGATCCCAGATGGTCAGATAACAGAAGAGAGGTCTCTTGCACTGAAATATACAGTAACTTAAAAATCGGAGATTATTAGTGCCTAAAATCAAATGGCATCTTCTAATGGGAAAGCCAGAAAAATTATTGCTCTATCATCATTCTGAAACTTATATCCTCGGGTTGTGTATCAGTGTCCTAATATGAATTAATCCCTATTTTTTTCTTTTTGAGATCATACCTGTATTTAGGAGGTAGGGAAGGCTCTAAAGATGCTGCTTATAGACTGTGGTCCAAGGAGCACTGGAACCTCTTGAGGAAGCATGTACCTTCCCAAGACTTCACGAAGTGATGGATCTCTGTAATGATGTCTCATGCTTACCTTTCACAAACTATCTAGAAAAATACAGGAAAAGCCATATGGAATCTCCTAAAACTAGATATCACATATCATAATACCTAATTGTAAGGCCACAAAGCCAACACCTGTTGGAACTGGGCATAGGATGAAATGTCAAATGCCTATTTAGATACAAGCAGGACTACAAAAGGGAAATGATGTGGTTTCGACATTCTTTTAATTGAGAAAGAGGTTTCTGATGAGTTTGTTGAGATTCTGATGTGGAAGAGCAAAAGGTTTGGGGAAAACTGAATCTTTTCCCAGCAGGAAGTTGAATAAAAAGTACTCAGAGCTTTTTTGTTACCTACTCCCCCACAGAAATGCAGAGATGTATACCCTTAGTTGATATTTATCATTATAGTAGATGCTGTTGGAACAAAAAAGTCCAGATGAATCCTCAAACATGCTTCTCAGTCAAGGAATTTTCCATGCTGTGATTTTGGCTAGATTCTCAAAGCATTTGGGAAGCCAACTCTGATCAATGAATTCTATCTGCCATGATGTATGACTTTCCATATTGTGAATGTCATATAAGTCAAAATCAAACATAAGCATCTGTCTAGAAATATCTTCTGTGTAAATTCCAAGGTTTTTTTTCAAAGTGGGGTATGTATAACCTGCATGATTTGGATTTGGGAAGTATTCTGAACAAGGAGGAAAGACAGATAATTACACTGATGAGTAAGACATCTTTTCAAGGCACAGGAAGAGACAGGGAAAGATAGCTAACATAGTAAGGGATAAAAATTAAAACACTATGACTGAAAGGAGATGCATTAATTTTTCCACTCTGTAATGCTGCCATCCATGCTGGATATAGCTGGAGCAGCTGAAAACAACACTAGGAAATGACAACCTTTTCAGTCACATCAACTAAACGTAAGAAAGACTGAGTCTGCAGCTGCTGGTCCAGCATGGTACTTTTAATTTGAACTACTACTGCTTTCAGTTTGCTAATACATGGGGATTTGAATAGCAGCCTCAGCTGTGGTTGTAGTAATCTCTTGGGGAGGGAAGGGGCAGGCAGATGTGGGTATAACCAAGGGATCATGAATCTAGGCCAAGCCTATGACTTTGTGACCTTCCTAATCCTTAAAAATAGCTTTATGCATATGTGTGTGTACACAAACAGATGCAATGTAGTAACAGATATACACCATAATGTTATTGTTTTGCATATCTTTTTAATATTCTGAAAAGAAAAACTAGTGAAGACATGCACTCTGAGCTCTCATGCATATGGCATCAGTGATAGTATCAACTGGCAAGCAAGAAAAAGAACACACAGATAAATTTACATAGAATATTTCCTTTTCAGTTTAACCATGGCTTTTACTTTGGTACACTGGGTGATCACTGGTTAGACACTTTGTCTAGTATTTTCTTTTGTGCATGAGGAATGGCCTGTTTGCTGAGTTTGGCATTTCAGCCTAAATAGTCACAGCAGTGGACAGGTCTGCCTGCTTTTTTAATTTCTGTCTTTCCCAAGTCAACAGAGAGGGCTATCCATCACTATAACACAGGAAAAACAGGGTGGTAGAACAGCAACAAAACCATTTGCCTAGGAGTGTGGATCAGGTTGAGGAGAATGGAGACCCATGCAATGCACATGCCCTTAACATGCAGGTTCAGAGATGGTGAAACTAACATAGTGCATTACCATTCAAGAGAAAATGTGACTGTGATTTAGTCAGATTCAGACTGGACTGTAGTTAAAACACCTTGAAATTGACTCTGAAAAATAGTTGTGCATAAGCCACCTTTCACAGAGGAAATTAACAGTAACATTTTTCAGAGCTTCTGCACTAAACATTTAAGCAAGCAACAACATCAAGATAAAAACATGTCAGAAGCTATGAATATTATTTAAGCACAAAGTAGTATTTATGAAGATACCACCAACTAAAGGTAAAGAAGTATGCAGGTGAGTAATAGTCCTGAATTCATGATAAAGAATGCTGTTATGGTAAGGAGATTTTGCACTTTGAAAATTTATATTACACCTAAAATTGGCAATGAATCCCATGAAGTTCTTGAAATTAGCATTCTAAGTTTATTCCAAAATGGCATGGTACCGAAGTATTATTATTAATAACAATTAAGGTTTCTTCTGTGTTTTTCTTCAAGATGCTGCAATGATGAATCCAAATACAAGCACACCTGGCTGCAGGATCAAACTTCAAGTTTTTGAATTATACATCTTTGCAGAATAAGGTTTTCACAGCTATCCTCTTAACTGACCAAATATTTTACAAACATTTGGCTGGATTATATATATATATATTTTTTTTAAAAAAGGCAATTTTTTTCGTGCTGTAACAAACAACTTGGCAAACAGAAGAGTCAGACCAACTAAGCAGAGTGCACCAAGGCTTCAGTTCACATCTCAGAAAACAGCCATTCCAATAGCCATGTTTCTCCTCATAGCATTGACCATTCAGAATATGTACTGCAAGTTTCAGTACTACTTCCCTTTGTGTATGAACAAATATTTCCTGCGAAAGTATAATGAACTCCACAATGAGAAAAACAAAAGACAAATGAGAGATAACAAATGAATAGCATCTAACATTAGAATGTGTTTCAGCAATTATAAAAGACAGATATAAATGAGAAGAATGTGCAATGAAATAATTAATAAATCAATTTTAAGTTGGGATTTAAAAAGCTGAGTAAACCAGCTGTACAGATACCATAACAAAGAGAGTAACTCCAAATGAGAGCCAAATGAGCAACTGCAGAAAACTGTGAGACAGCAAACAGCAAGAGAGCTGGAGAGAAGACCTAAATCAGAAACAGGGTAAGTCACAGAAGGAAACAAACGTGAAACATATGGGGAAAAATTCACGACAATTTAGTGTTTAATTAGATAATATAATGGATAAGGACACTTACCCAGGGTCATCATAAACAAAGATGAGTGGAAAATGTGCTACTAATAAAACTGGGTAGTCTATCTGCACTACAACTGTAATTTGATCAGTCACAAGTTCAGATGTAATTTAAAGCAAAAAATAATAGTTTTATACAGTATTTTGCTACTGCACGTAGTAGTAGAAAAGAAAGTACTGATGTAGATATTCTCAGCTGAAGTTCTGGGTACTTTGAAAACAAATTAAAAAGTCACAACTGTTCACAATCCAACACTTCTACCCAAATTTGCATTCCAATTCCATTTTGAACATGCAAGATTTGCCTTTTGGATTAAGAATGTGGAATGACCTTTTCAAATTCTTTTCTAAAATAATTTTTTGCTTGTGTGAAGGCTCTGAAACAGAGATCACATCTAAAGTTAAAATTACCATAAAAATGGAATTGTAGGTCCTGGTTATGTTTTCATGCATTTATTTTATGCAACATACCAACTTGACATAGGTATCAGCAGAAGTTAATTGCTTTCAAGAGAAAAACAACACGTGACAAGTAGGGCAAAAGGAGAGCAAGAGAAACAAAATGGTTTTGAAGGCCTTTGTGATCTTCATAAACACTTTTTCATAACAAGGAAGATTTTTAAAAAGTCAGTTGCATATATATAAGTCATTACAGCTACATATAGCTATGTACACACTGATGTTTTATGGCAGTTTGTACCCTTATACTTAAATCTCTCAAGCAGGCACAGTGTTCTCAAGTTGTACAAGACATGACAACTTATTAGCAGTAGCTTTAAAAGAACAAACAAATTCATGGTAAAGTATAGAAACAGGAAAAAAAATGATAAGCTGAGAACAATTTCTCTTGATAAATATTAACAATTTTTGCACTAAGTGAATGTGCAAATTTCAAATGGCTTTACCATTTTTTGGAGACTGTACAAAATCCCAAGGTGCACTTTCAAAACTTCTTAAGATTCACTTAGAAGCAAAAATAGAAATCAAAAGACCATCTGGGTCTACGGGCACTAAAACTGTATGTTGATATCTTTAAAATCCACATTTTATTCAAGATTAGTTCATCACCTAGCTGCAGTCAACCAGAATATTTCTGGGTCATTGTTCTACTAAATCTTTCAACTACAGCAAAAGCGTATTTCCAAAAAGGAAAAAAAAATCATCAACTAAAAAGTAAATTTTAGGAACTGACAGTCCAAGAAAACACACAGAAGTGAAAATAAAGACTCACTAATGGAAATCAGAAAAAAAGAAAAAAGAATCTCCACAAACCAGAAATGAAACAAGAAACAATTCACTGAGTCATTTGCCAGTGTAATTCTAAATTCATTCAACTAAATGAACACCATTAAATCCAGAATACTGGAAATAAGACGTGCAACTTCATTTCATAAACATGAATAAGGAGTAGGCATACAAACAGGACTGAATGCTTTTATTTAATAATACATGCTCAAGAGATCATAAACCATAACACAACATACATGACTATTTTCAGAACAGCAAAATCTGTCTGTAATAATCACTAGCTGGTTTTCAAGCATCCATGCCCCAATGTGACTACCGAAGTATTTTAATTCTTGTTTTCAGACAATGGGAATAAATTTAAAAAATGGGGAAGTACAGCCGCTACATAATCTCACATTTCAACTACATTATGCTTGTTTAGGTTGCCTCAATTCCCATACAAATTATGACTCCAGAAACAAAACGATTGTTATGGATGACCACTACCTTGGAACTCTTCCTTTAAAGAAACATATTGTCAAGCCTGATACATTTAGGAGGATGCAGAAAATACACTGCTTTCCTGAGATTTTGCAAATTAGTACACTAACTAATTCTTGAAAAGTCAGATGGAAAGCTGTGTACCATAAAGAAAATCAGGATTTTTCATTCTTGTGGCACAGAACAGTTTAAGTTACATACACAATGTGAAGAGGAAGGTATTAGGTCAAACCACTCTGACAGTGGCTGCATCCTTACTTGTGATGCTTTTCAGCACAGTAAATAACGGGAACTTTGTATACAAAGATGTGAAGTGCACAGTTGCTTAGATTAGATTTATAAAAGTTCAAAAACCAAAACCTCAAAACCCAACCCATCTGTGTACCTATTTAGAAGTTGTGAATGAGATGCTTTCCACAATAGTGACTGGGGTAATAATAAACAAGATGCAAAACAGTGTCCTCTGCTTTTTTTTAGTTTCTAGTCCTCCTTGGTACCAAAGTTAACACATACAAAGTTTACCTTGGTTTTCTCTTCTCATTTATCAAAACTAAAGCAGTGTAAAGCTAGCAATGCTCCTGCCCATTTCAGTTCTGCTCTTCAGAAACTAATGGGCAGCAAGAGTTGTCACTGGTTTCTCCTAGCTGCTTGGAAATCTCAAGAGACACTATGCTCAAAGAGACACCGTGGCCATTTGAAAAAGAGCAGTAACAAACACCAGGAGACTGTTTCTCTCCTCATTCTGTTAAGAAACATAAATTGTTCAAATTTGAAGAGATAAGGATTCTTATCCAGAGATGAAAAGTGACAAAACTCAATGAAAACAACTTACTTGAAAGTCACCTAAAGAGGGGCCTGGAATTTTGTATGGGCATGCTGGGGAATATTGTTACAAATCTTCAAATATTTTTACATACACATCAATATTTTTATTTTTGCAACTACCTTCTAAAACACAACCAATTTTAGGGAACTGAAAACTAAATATGAAAACTTATACATTATATTTTGGTTAAATTTATCCACAGAATGACAAAACTATCCAAGAATTCCAAAACACCTTAAGCTCTCATTCCAAGCAGTTTCATACTCACAGGTATCTTTTGCACAAAACCTTGACAAGCAAGACTGCTGAAAGCAGGACTAAAACAAAATTCTCCATTAAACCTTACAATTCACTCACTCAAAATTAGATGACAAGTTTCATTTTTATCTCTTAGTTGGTTTCATGTTGTGGTTCTTAGCTACCCTTGTGTTTGGGGCTCAGTTTTCCCAGCTAATGCCAAATCTAATGCTTTTCAATGACTTCTATTAGTCCATCAAACACAGTGATAGGAATGCCTGATTTGTTACCCTTCTTTAATACCTCAGATAGATCCTCATTAAACCTCTGAAGTCAGCAGGCAGTTCATGCTGGGTAGATACGCATGTAAAACACTACATCTAAATTTACCAATTTTTGAGAGATGTTTGTACCTGTAAAGGAGGGCAACAACTGTTTCCACGTGAGTATACCCCTCCACAACTCACGTACATTTCTGAGTACAATTAATTTTGAAAAAATCCCTTTAGCTCCTTACCTATCTCCGTATCCCTTTCAGCCTGATACTTCTTTTCTAAGCATTTCTGTTTGTATTGATTTCTGGGGAAGCTTCAGATGCTGGGGACTTCCACAAACTGCTAGTGTTCAATCATTTGTTTTCTAGAAATGCATTATGCTGTGATATATTACAGCGTGTGAACATATAACATGCGGAGACAGATATATACAGCATAGGTAAGAGCCTCAAAATTCAGTAGTGCATCAATTACTTATTAAAAGTATCCCGTTAACAGATATGCTTTCACTGAAATCTAATTTGTTTGGATAAAAGCATTCCCCAGAAGCATTGAGCTATAAATTCTACAGAATTATTTCAGGATAAGAAAAAAAAAAATGGAAATAAGAAAGCCTAGAAACAAATGGGAACATAAGAAATTATTTTATTGCCTGAAGTGAAAAGTGAAAGGCAATGGTAAGTAAACAGTAGGAGTGTTCGATGACAATGTTTCAATTGTTGATAAATATGTCTATTGAGTACAAACGAGGTTTTTTTAGTAATTATCTGTAAAAATAGCTCCCTTCCCTTTCTTTCTTAGGACATAAAATTTTATACCTCTTCTCCTCTTCACAGAAGTGGGAAGCTTGTTTCGGGAAGCCCCAGGAGGGCAGATTTTACACTGGGTGGGAGCAGGATGGCTCTCGCCCTGCCGAGTGTTTCCCGACGGGCCCTGGGACGCGGAGTCGCGGTCAAGATGCGACCCGGCTCTCCCCGCGCGGCTCCGGCGGGGCAGAGGTGACCCAGCCGGTGAAGGGGCACCGGTGAAGGGGCACCGGCTCGGCCCCCGCCGCATCTGGGGCGGCGGCCGGGAAGGGGTTCCCCGGCGGGACCCTCCTCGCCGCCTTTCGCCCCCGCCCCACGGAGACACCTTTTACAGTTCCCCCACACCTTGGGAATTCCCCCCTCCCCTTTGCCCCGCCACGGGAACCCCTGTCCCCTCGCCCCTGCCCTCCCGGCCGGGGATCGCCGCCCCACGGAGACCCCCTTACTGCCCCCAAGCCCCATCTTCCCTGTCCCCGCCACGCGGGGATCCCCCCTACTTTCACTGCCCCCCGGGGACCCCCGTCACTGCCCGTCTCACCGCAGCGACCCCCACCCCCACCGCTCCCGCGGACTCCCCCTCACCGCCCTCCCTCCCCACGGCGGGGGATTCCCCCCCTTACTGCCCTCCTCCATGGGGGATCCCCCCCCACTGCCCCTCCCTTCCGCGAGGGATTTCCCCCCCTCACTGCCCCTCCCCTCCGCGAGAGATCCCCCCACCCACTCACTGCCCTCCCCCCATGGGGAATTCCCCTCTCACTGCCCCCCCCCCCCACCCCATCACCGCCCGCCCACACCCCGCAGGGGATACCCCTCCCCACCTCACGGGGCCACCCCTCTCCACTCGCTCCCCCCGTGGGGATCTCCCTCTCACTGTCCCCGCCCACGGGGATCCCCCCCCTTCTCAGCCGCTCTCCTCCCCCACCACGGGGATATCCCCTCTGCCCCCGTTTAGTGCCTGGGTCCCCCCGTCCCCCCCGCCCCCCCGGCCGCCGCCGGTACCTGCGGTCGCAAACTTTTTTCTCCCCCGCCGCCGTTCAAACGTCCTGCCGTAAAGCGCCCGTCTCCCCTGGCAACAAGGTTCCGGGCGAGCGCTAGGTGTAGGAAGGTGATGTAAAAGTAAAACCACCCAGTGTCGTAAACCAGGTCCGGGGGGGAGGGGAGGGCGGGAGGGGGGCGGGCGG